>JACGDI010005270.1:121872-202149 GCA_014898725.1 Jacaranda copaia | reverse complement strand
AAAACCACACACACGACTCAGAATAAGAGAGAGGGAAATGAGAAGAGCTAGAGACAAACCAGCTTCGCAGCATTATGTGCAGAACGCTCTTCTTCAGCCCTTCGCTCAGCGGCAGTCAATTCCTCCCTTAGGGCCTGGCGTTAGATCAGTCTCACCTACATTAGAGCTCCACTGACATCTTCTTACACTTGAGAAAAAGTAAACTTACTTGCATCATCCTTGTTTCTGTTAGTTCTCTATTTCTCATTATAGACTCCATATTTGCCTGATAAATACAAATAAGAGATGGTAAGAAAGAGAATAAAGATTGACAAGACAACTAGCCATCTTCCAAATGAAAAAGTGGTATATCATATTTGGATCCACGAAATAGATGAAGAATCAGGAAGAAGCTTAGATAGTTATAAGCACAGGAAGCACAGGAAGTATTGATGTCTGAATGAGATTTGATCAATGCAGGAAGGTGTATTACGTGTCTGTATTTCTCCCTTAATATGCATAATGAATCGCTGCACAAGTACAAAAAAGCAAAGAGCAAAGAGATAAAAACAAAAATATTGGCAATTTCCATAAGCAAAATAGATCACAACGTTGAGGCAATAATAGCATTCAGCTGTATGCAAAATACTGAGGTACCAACAATGATGATGCAACTATACAAAAATGCCAGCTTTTTCTTCCTTTCCTTTTTCAATTTCCCTCCCTTTTTGGTTAAGCTAACTGTTGATCTGTCCGGCTTAGAGACAAAGTAGATAGACTATTTGCTTTTGCAGAAAAAGTAATATACAATAACAAGCATCTGTTGAAGTATTAAATGACCTGCAGTGATGCCAAATTTCCTTCAGCCAAAGCAGCTTGCTTCTTCAGTCCATCCATAGAACTGACAAGTGCCTCAATTTCAGAATTCTTTGCTGATAATGCCTCTACCATATTTGCCTCCACTCTGCTCACCTCTCCTTTGGATGCAGACAGATCTTTCTGGAGCTGCTTTATTTGAGCCTCATACGATTTAGTCAATTCCCTCTGTTACATTGAAGTATATCCACATAAAAAGTTTACTTTTTCAATGCAATCTCGGATAGAGTTTGTTTATACTTTTAATTCATCATTGTTCACCTCTGCCACAAGAAGCTCCTCTAGTTGAGCATTCTCAGACTTGTACTCTTGGAGGCGCATTGAAAGTCCAGCACAAACCTATGCATGACAAACATTAAGCTTATGAAACATGTTCTTTTGCCGTCTAAAATGACATCATAATCTGCTGAACAGGTTACTGTCACTTATCATAAGGCATATGACTTAAATTTTGACCTATGCCAGGACAAATAGTGAAACTTTGCAGCACCACAATCATGCAACAATACCAATTAACTGATTACATATAGTAGAGAACAGAGATCAGCCATGCTTCCCTTTAATGGATACTGGCCAAGATTGAGTTAAAGAGTTTTCAGATTCAATTTGGAGATGTTTAATTTTAGCTAGCTTTTAATGTATAAGCTTTGAGAACTGATTTTCTTATCTAATCTGAATGACAAGAGTTGACAAAATATAAGGGTCCTGTTAATGGTTGTGCCCCTGTTAGGCCTGTAAGTTCTTAGGTCTTGTTTAAGGGGTAAATCTAGTAAGCCATTCCTTTAAGGGTTGCAACAAATGCCTTGAGGGCTTCTAAGCAATTAGTTTCCTTCAGGAAAATCAAATGATGCCTTGTTCAGCAGGCTGCTCTGATAATCTGACAGATGTGAAGTTGAACTTTGATTGCAGGGATTCTTAAACAGTGAAGTGAGCTCTAAGAAATATAGTAGGTACATTAGAAGGATTGGGCTGTGGATTTGGGGATCTTTTGGACTTCACCTTTTCAAAGGAACCTAGTCTCTTCCAATTTGTAACTCATAAGAGATGGATCAATCAATTTTTGGAAGACTTACAGAGAAAACTATGCTACTTTTCTAACTACTTGCTTAGTTGAGTATCTTATTTTCATGATACCCAATTTTTTCCTTTCTCCTGTGTAAGTAGAGTTCATGATGAGGAGATCTGTATTCTTTGAAAATCTAAGGTATAAATTAGCAAGAACTTGTTTGGCAATATCTCTCACTTCCTCTACTCATTTTCTCATAATAAATCAGATAAAAAGGTCATAGATAGATCTGATAGTTTAGGAAATCCTCCAAGCCAAGCTTCTTGTGTCTTTCTCCAGTTATCATTAATTGTATCAAATACAATTATTTGAATTTGTTAAGTTCCCCTGGAAAATCTGAGAATCTACACACAAAGTGGTTCTTTATAGAAGCAACAATTAAAAGTGATGAAATAACTAAGATTCAGAAAGCATAGACTCCACGTGTCTTCTGAATGTGCAAGTCTTCAAGTTAGTTAACACCCTTCCTTCATTTACTGAATATTTTTGGCACAGAAAAGATTTGTGATAAATGGCTGTCAGGTTGAAGAAATTTTTGGACCACACCAATCTTGTATTTGCTCAAACATTCAATCTCCCACAAAGTTGACTCGAGAGAAATTTTATGGGTAAATATAGGTCATGAATTGACTACAATTCCTCTTCGTGTATCATGCAAGGGCACTTCAATTTTTTCTGTGCATTGGAAAATAAAAAACCTTCTTTCAAAGAAAATAGTCAACATGCTTATTTATTCATAACAAGAACCAGAAAAGCTTCTCAGCTTCATAAGTAACAACTTGCAATTCCAATTCATTAGACCTTATCTAGGGTTAGGTAGCTCTCTTGCTTTAACTTCCACTAGGTAAGATCATTGAACTCCATCATAAGGTAGGATATTGAGCTAATGAATCTGAGCCTTTTAAAGCATTGACAATGAAGGGTCAAATGACTTTCTATTTCCTAATCATAAAACTTAAGTTACCATTATCTCGTGTTTAATTTTTTTTAAGGGATGAATCACAAGGTGACATACCAAATATGTATATTTGAGACATGGAAAATTATCTTTATAACCCCACAGCAGCCAGCTCCCCAGGACAAAATGGGCTGTAGACTCCGCCCTGGCAATCAACATCACCCCTCCACCAGAGAACTCTTCCCTCCGGTGATAGAAATATTCATTTATTAACTATGAAGGCAAAAACATGAATTTAAAACCCTTACCAAGATACTGGTAAGGAATAAACATGAATTTTGAACAAAAGCCAAGTTTTTAAGCTACAAGAAGCTACCTTGGCATTAATCCACATTCTCTTCCGCCCTTTAGCTTAACAACATTTCTAGTGAAACGAATTTCATCCTTATGCAAAACAAAATAATTCTCATGCACCGTTTTTGTTTTCATACAAAGAATAACTTCTATTTATCCTCATTACTAATATGACTACTCATCCTGATACTTAGTATCTTTTTGAAAATATAGGACTTGACAATGATCACATAGACGA
This sequence comes from Jacaranda copaia, assembly GCA_014898725.1. Classification (NCBI taxonomy): domain Eukaryota; kingdom Viridiplantae; phylum Streptophyta; class Magnoliopsida; order Lamiales; family Bignoniaceae; genus Jacaranda; species Jacaranda copaia. The sequence goes on along the minus strand of JACGDI010005270.1, from coordinate 198,738 downwards.
AGTGGTATAGCAAAGCAGTATCCATATAGAGCAATCTACACCTGATCTATTAGAGTATATTCAAAACATTAACTGATTTTTATGTTTTTCTCATTTATTATGTTTTTCTTCTCATTTATGAAACTCTTAAAAATTTGGGGTTACCAATATATGTAGGATTTATAAAATTTATTAACATCTCTATCAGAGAAACTCCCAGAAGAAAGCAATTACCATATAGTTCCTGGCTATAGCTACCTTTTTTAACTAATAAACTTACCACCTATGTCCCAAGGACAATGGTATAGACTTTCACAAACACCATATATCCAATAGCTTTGGCTATTGGGTCAACCAAATAAAACATATAATTTATATTGCCAAGTTGTTTTGATAAAATTAAAATAAGGCTGCGGACAAGATCACTACATGTTAGCATTCTAAATGCATGTTACAAGTAAATTGTTGACATAAAGAGTTGGTGTGTTAGTATTTCATAGTATAGTTGAAAAAGATATAGAAACTAAATAAAGTAATAACAAAGCTGCTAATTAGGTCAACAAATGAAAACAAATACATGCTGATAGCATCTTCATTCAGTGAAGGAAAGGATAGTTTTGCTTACCCGGGCAAGCCTAGCTTCCTTTGATTGCCCTGTTGAAATTGCACTCTTAAGTAATCCTTGAGCCTGTTGAACTAAATTATTTAGTCACACAAAAGCTATTCTAATCATTTAAAGATCATAAATTAAGAAACCAAACCCAAAAGTTCCCCAATTATACATACTTTACCTCATCTAGCTGTTGTTGTACTTTCACTGCAGTGGCAACAGTTTTTTGTTCTTGGTGCTGCTTATTTTGGATATCAGGTTCAGTTGCTAAACCAACATCCCTTGATTGGGCATCAGCTTTGGTTGGTGTATCTTCATGTAGAGTTTGAGATTCTGAAAGTTCAATATTTTTAAAAGAACTTGCATCATCTGACATCATATTTTGATTGGAGTCAACTGGCGAATCACCATTCACAACCTCAACATCATTAGCAGCACTTAATGGATTTCCAACTGGGACATCTGCCAATTCTTCCATCCTCAGCTCATCACTTAACTTTGGTGCCAGAGCTTCTGTATTAGAAGATGTTTCTGCATCCAGATAATGACCAACTTGCTTCACCTCACCATTAGATATTGTTCCAGATAGAGACGTCTCTGCTATGGAACCATCTCTATCGGCCTTTTGTGGCTCATCACTGTCGACTTTGCCACTTTGAAGACCTGGATTGCTTTCACTGTTTCCAGTTAAAGATCTGGACATATTTCCATCATTTTCTGCTTGTGGTTGTGATGTTTCAGAGATAGTGGGCTCTCTGTCACTATTTGTGGCAGAAGAAGCTTCATTTGATGGGAGTTTCTTCTGGGGCTGTAAGAAATTTTTTATTACAATGTACAAGAACCTCAGTTCTACAAGTGATTACATGGATCTAGATAACAATGAATGATTAAGGCAACAAAGAAATACCTTTGCTCTTGGCCTAGCCCTCTTTGCTTGAGATCGCCCATTAGAACCTTTAAATTGTAAAAGGCAAATGAAAATGAATATGGAAAATTTATTTAAGCAGAGACATTGTTTCTATATCACTATTAAAAGCCATATCCAATAATCTGGGGTTGGATAAATGATTTCATTTTTCCTTCTCGATTTCAAAAGTCATATCCAATAATGTGGGGTAGGCTACATGAATTCATATTTCCTTCTCGAGTTTTTACAATGCTTGGCTTGGAATAGACATTTACCCAGCATGATAAGGCAAGCCTTGATGTTTGTCTCTAAAACCTTGCAAAACCACCTTGTTAAGGCTCAAGCCTCACAGAATCCTTTAAAGAAAGGGACCCAACTCCCGAATGAAAGTCAGGCAAAAATTTTATCATAGAACTTGCTTCTATATAGACAATCAAGCAACTTAGGTACTTCTCCAGTTCTTTTAATCCAAATTTAATAAAATCTCTTATGATAAGTTACGCTCATTTTTAGTGACATTTAATTACATGATATTGGAAGGAACCACGGAGTTATTGGGCCACTTTATTTGCACGAATCCAATCTTGGTTTTCACTAGTTTTTACATCTCTTTAGCATGGGTTGGAGCAGTTGGGCATTTTTGCAGGCTCATAGACTTTCTCTTCTCTGTCTCTAATTACTGTTTCACTGATCTACTGGCATCTTTAGGTTACTGAACTATGAAAAAGTTGGACTAGATTGCAATTCTTGAGTCTAACCACTTGTCATTACTTCTTTTTATCTATAACTTGCTTTTTGATCACTCAGTTATGAGATTTTTATACACAACTACATGCCGAATTTTCTGACGTTTTTATGAAATATCTCTTTCTTATACATATACTTTGAGGAGTCAAGAGAAAACCGAACATAAATTAGGCAACATATATGTTTCTCATCAGCCAAGAAAACTAATGTTGGTCAAACCAGGGCAAGGTTGTTACGACACTGCCAAATTATTAGTCATATGTATCATCCATCACTAATTTGAGACTGCGTCACAAGTTCAGCAGCAGGTGGGGCTCTAGTTAATCATCTGCTTCTCACATTCCATAACAACAAGGATATTGAGGAATATCCAAAAATGTTTCAAAAATCAGTTTGAATCTACATATGTTCAAAAGGAACAATCCCAAAGAATTGATCTTTGATTTAGTGGTTGAATCTTAACTTGATTGATCAATGTGTGTGATATTTTGAAATCCCATTTAATGGAATCCAAATGACCTCGGGATTGATAGAAAGTCCTTGTAGTTCGATAGAATCTGTTACTTTAACGAAATTGGATCTTGTGAATCGCATTAAATGTTAGACAATATATTTTGTACCTTTCTAAATCAATCCTTGTTTACTAACTACACATTGTGTAACCAAATCAAATCCTCTCTCAAATATACCTCAAAATCCATATATGTGAAAGCTTCTTCAGACAATTAGTTAAAAATATTTTATTATAAGTTCAAATTCATGGTTTCTTAATCTAGAAAATTAGGCGAACCAAAATTGTACATGAAGTTGGGACTATGAATTTTTTAGATAAGCGTGGAAAAAGAATTCAATTTACATAAGATAATTGGGGTGAATTTCAACATGAAGTTATGTCTAAGGAAAAAAGACTTGTTTTATGCATTTTCCTACCAATAGACAATGCAATTTTCTGACTATTGTCTGAAAGTGAGAGATATATTCCAGAGTGCAATGGAAGGAAAGCAAACAGCAGATATTCCAACCAAAGGAAAACAAGGAGCAGCCTAGAATACCTCATCGCTAGAACTATTCATTCATAATAGAGATCCAATGAAAGGTAACTTTGGTGGAGCTATCTCCATATACCCACTTTTTTTGAGACTTAAAACTTAAAGATAGCACTATGGGTTTAGGAGAATAATGGACCCTTTAATTGCCCCCCCACAAACGTGGGATCATTTTGCAACAATGATCTAACACCTAAGCATTACATGAGGTCAAGGGCTGGGGTCCAGGATCCAGAAGAATCATCTAAGGCCCTATCACACAGAGCATCTTTATATACTAGAAAGTCAAGTACTTTAAATAAGTGGAAAACTGACTAGTCTCTGAGTTCATGAATTCAACTTCATGAACTCCCAACCTGGGTTCCCTCAATTCAGGAAGGCTCTCAATCAAAGTAAGGTCAATTATGCTTGATAGGTAGATGGTGTGACAAAGGTTCAAGGGTGGACATAGGTAGAATTGTTGGCATTTTCACCAATGTATCATCCGGAAAATAAGTGTTTAAGTGGCAACGAATCAACAATTTTTTTTGATTGGAGACTATCAAAAGTGTAATTTAGCACGAGGATCCACAAAAGAGGTCACCATTTTAATCGATTAATTATAATGGTAAGAATCATAAAGAAGAATTAAAGTATACCTAGGTTGGGAACAGGCAGCTCATCTGATTTATCACCGACCACAAGCTTCGCCCTTCGATCCACTACTTCAAATAAATCTGGCAAAAAACAAGCATAAATTACACAAATGTGGATGCATTTTAACTTTCTTTCCAGCAGAACTAGCCTTTGACTTCATTATTTTTCTTGAAAGATTAAAAACCAGAGATGTACATATTCTGTTGTCCCACAAACACATAGTGTTCATAGCATACAGATAGTTTTCGTCCAAAATACTACTAAATCTTAGTATATCAGGATGCCGACTTTCATATATCTACGCCTCCAAAACTACGTTATTACAAAATAATTGAAAAGTAGAATTTAATTAGCTGAGTGTTAAGAGAAATGCAGAATCCAGATCAGACTACGATTCAAGCGATGTGGCAAATTATCAGTAAATAGAAAATTTCAAACTTCAATTTCGATTGAATAATACGACCGCAGGACGAGCTATAAAAACCGTACCTTCTGCCGCTTTCAGCCACGAAGCCATCGATTGACCCAATTACCCTAACAAAACGTCCTATACTCTTTGAATCATCAAATGGGGCTAATTCAAAAGAATAAAAATAAAAATGGATGCGATGATTCCCAGTTAAGTCACAGAGATCAATAAATTGATGCAGCGCAATAACTTGGTAAAAGCATCCAAATTGTTCAAAAAAGAAAAATAGCAGGCAGGAATTGTTCTAAGGTAGATCGTCGGTGTGAGTTGCTTGTTAGGAGCTGTGTGCATTCCAAGCAATGGGGCGAAGCCCACTACGGCGTCGTATGGAGATTCGCTGATTAACGGTTCGAGGAACAACCCACGGACCAAATCTGGGCTGGGCAAGCCTGTGGGCAGTGGGCCTATTGAAATGGGCTTTCTGTTTGGTGACCAATGGCTGTAAGCCCCCTTAAAGATGCATTTGCGCCTATCAGGGATGGTCATCCTACCAAAGGAAGTAAATTTTACATATTTGTTAATGATGGGGGGAGCCGTAATTGCATTATACCAGTGGGCAAATTGCACAGCATCCCCTTGTGATATTTAAAATTAGTTTATAATTTTTTGTAAAATAAAAATTTATTCTTATACCTCCTATGTTTAATTGAACGTTGCTTACTTGACTCAACACCTTTCTTTTTTTCGTTTGATATCCATTGAGTAGTAAAAAGACAAAATTATCCTTAAGCACAACTGAAATTTAAATAGTTTTTACTTTTATCTTATCTATTATTTATATTATTTTTTAATTATTTTTTGTTCATTTCAATTTAAATAGTATTTAATATTTATAAAAAGGATATATAATATGTTTCTATTTTTACTTAAATATATAATATGTATTCATGTATAAGTTTATGGATAAATATAAACATATATATTTTTTATTCATATATAATATAAGTTTTATTTACACTTATATAATATACATATATAAATTTATCTATAAATAAATTATATATTATTTATTTATATCATGTATATCCATATTAAAATATATTTAATATTCATAAAAATATAATATATTTTTTATTTATAGTTACGTAAAAAAATATATGTACATCTATAAATATAAATATATATTTTTCACAAAAAAATTATATTTTTAATTTATACATAATATATATATGTCAATCTATAAATATAAAGATATATTTTTTCACAAATATATATATATATATATAAATATAAATTTTCTTCATTTGAAATTAAATAATATTTTTTATTTGTAAAAATATATAATAATATTTATATTTATATTTATATTTATATACATATTGATATAAGATAGCCCAATTGGCCCACTTAACATGCATGACCCAATATCATTTTTGGGCCCGATGGGCTGGACTATTCGACAACAACTGTTTGGTCGAGCATGCTGTTCTTGATTGCACTCAATAGGAGGCATCAAACCATTTAGTCTGTTCAACCATCTCTCTGGTTGATTGTCCCATCTGTTCAACCATAATCTAGTTGCTCACTCTAACACTGACTCATATCCTTGCCGCATTTAATATTTTGATAAGCAGCATGCCTTTGCATTAATGATGCGTGACAGCTAGTACAGTCTCTGCCACCATTTTTGATAGGGAGGTGCTTACTCAGAGTACTGTTCACTTTGAAAAATAGGAGATGATGCCACCTAAAATAGTACCGGGATCAAGAATGAAACCCCCAAGTAAGGACAAAAGCCTTTTACACTTGATAGGGGCATCTTCGACATATCACACACCAGGAGAAGGCTATAAATATCTCATTACTAGCTTTACTCTAGGTATTGCCAAATACACTATAAGCTTCTAATATTCTGTTCAGTTATCCTCTTTTGACTAGAACTAACTTGAGCATCGGAGTGCTTTTATCGGGGCATCTCGGCTAATTTAACATATGCTGTTATTGCATATTTTAGACCTCGAGAAATACAGTAATTGGATCATTCGATCTTCCTGATCAAATTAGCCTAAACACTATTCTTTTCACTATAAATGATTTTCAACCTCATCATTTTGGTTCTATTTATGGGAAACTTTGAGATTGCAATGAAAAAATGGTGAACACACATAGAGTTGCGTCAGAAAGGACGGAGAACAGGAGGTTTACATCTCCACTTCCCCTTCCACTCTAGGCCTCAGCGCCCTCCAAGAGCAAGTTGTGACATTAACTATACCCCAGTTGATGTAGTTGATAAGCGAGCAAATCTTTGCTTAAATCTCTGCCCAATTGTCTGTCGTACTAAATAGGCACACTACTGTGCTAGCTCTGATTGACAGTGCCACCTCGTAACTGCATCCACTGGAGATAGGTCCCCTAGGGACAACCATGGTCACTAGGAGTTTAGGTGACCACCAACATGACATGAAGCTAGTCCCAGATACCCCCAGAAGGAGATGAGGTGATCGGAGTTGAGGGAGGAGATGCTGACTTTGTTGATCACATTCGACCTAATTGAGGCCTACAGCACGATAGGGTCAAATGTTTCAGTCGTGACTATCACAAGGATATGGAAGAATCTGCAGACCTTGCAGACCGGCTTATTCGAGCCCCCCAGTGCGATAGGAATGAGTGCGCGAGGCCTTTTGTCGATCAAAATGCCACCTAGGCTGATTGAGAGAAATGGAAAAAAGTTTTCCATCAAGTCCAACAACTCAATAGGCACCTTAATGAGATCTCGAGAAGAAACACTGATAAAGCACCCAATCTAGAGGGCCCCCAAAGGTTTCATTAAGGGAGAGGCTTCCCATTTATCCAAGAGTTATTGATGAGCACATTGCTGTCGATGCCAAGGTCCCAACCAGACTACCAAGATACGATGGATCCCAATGAGCACTTGATGCAGTTTGAGCATATGATGTAGCTGTATGGGCATAATGAATATATTCATGCCAAGATGTTGGTGACCACTTTCCAGAGCATTGCGCTCGACTAGTTTGTGAAGTTTGAGCCCTCATCGATATACCTTTACAATCAGCTGTGCGATAAATTTTTGCACCAATTCGCCAGTAAGAGAAAGGTGAAACTCCTTCACACCCACCTCTATAACATTAAGCAGAGTAAGAGGGAGTCCCTCCGTAACTTCTTCATGAGGTTCAACATGGAGGTCCTTAAGATAGATAACCCCAGAATTGAGTTCCTGATCGACATGCTATTTCTAGGGCTCAAACATAAAAAATGCGCCAATGCATTGGTGTGTGATGCCCCAGGTTGATGGAGGAATTGCTCAATCTGGCTGAGAGATACATGATCTAAGAGGAGATGAACAAGCTCAAGTTTAGGTCTTTTGAGGTAGATAAAAAGATGAAGGAGAGAGACGACAAAAAATACAGAAAAAAAGGTTGATCTCCAATAAAATGCTTCCACGACTACACACCATTGAACATTCCAAGGAGAGAGATCATGTATGCCATTTAACATGACAATCTCCTCAAAAAATTGAGGAAATTGATGGAGATTGAGGCAATAAAAAAATCAAAGAAGTATTACCACTTTCACAAACAGAAGGGGCATGACACTGATGAATGCTTCAACCTCTAGGATGAGATCGAGAGGCTAATTAGAGAGCGCCATCTCAAGAAATATGTATCTGTGAATACACAAATTAAAGGGGGCAAAATCGACCAAACTCCCCATAGAGAAAGATCGATTAGCCCTAAGAGAGAGGACAAAAGAAAAAAGCTCATCCATGAGGATCACCCGCCCATTCGAGGAGTGATCAATATGATCACGGGAGGTCCTACTAGGGGGACTCAAATTCTGCCAAGAGGCAAACTCAGAGGAGGCTGGAGTTGACTAAAGTTTTACTCGTCAAAATAACATTCCACTTATCGACAAGTGTAGAGCTTATCTCATTCACTAACAATGACTTAGCCTACCTTGAGGCCAAGAATATCGACCACAAAGCAAATTTTCCTATGGTAGTCTCTATTGAGATCACCAACTTTGAAGTGCGCAAGGTCCGGGTCGAAAATGACAGCTCGACCAATATCATTTTTCTCTCCACCCTAAAAAGAATGAACATGGACCAACTAAAATTTGAACCTGTGTGAACCCCTTTGAATAGATTTGGGGGGGATCATAAATCATTTTGGAAGGATCCATTAACCTATCGATATTATTTAGGGAGGCTCCCCAAACAAGAACTTTAATGGTGAACTATTTGGTGGTTGATGTCTCATTTACTTATAATGTTATAATTGGTCAACCAGCCCTCAATGATTTTTGTGCCATTGTGTCGACCTACCATACAAAGATCAAATTTCTAACCCCAAGGGTCACAAAGGAGCTGTTGTGCAATATGAAGGAGGCTTGGAGATATTATAATATCTCGATCGAGTCAAGTAAGCAGAAGACTTGACTATAATTGAAGACTTTAGGAGATGCCTTTATAGCGGAACTCGAGGAGACCCAAGCTAACAAGAAGAGAAAGTTGGAAGATATTAGGGTGGAGCCCATAGGAGAATTTAAAACCATTAAGCTGGAATAAAAAAACCTCGACAAGACAACCGACATCGAGACAAACTTGGGCCCCCACTTGGATGTCTTATGGTTGTTTTCTTGAGAATGAATAGTGATGTCTTTGCATGGAGAGCATCCAACCTCCAGAGGATCAACTCCAACATGATCGTACATCGCCTTAATGTTGACCTCTCATACAAATTGGTCAAACAAAAGATAAGGATATTCAATGCCAAGAGGACTCAGATTATTGAGAAGGAGGTCAGGAAACTCCTAAATGCAGGGTATATTGTAGAAATTTAATATCCTTCTTGGCTTTGTAATGTTGTACTCATTCCAAAGAATAAGGGACAATGGTAATAAAGCATGCTCTAAAGATCCTTATCCCCTACCTCGAATAGATTTATTAGTTGATTCAACTACTAGTTATGAGTTGTTGAGCATGATGGATGCGTTTCAAGGTTACTATCAAATTTTCATGGCTCATGAGAATAGGATAAAACTTCTTTTGTTGTCCCAATGGGGTCTATTGCTTTTTGGTTATGTCTTTTGGATTGAAAAATATTGGAGCAACTTACCAAAGATTGCTTAACTTTATATTCAAAAATGAAATTGGTAAGTCGATAGAGGTGCACATCAATGATATGATTGTAAAGACGAAAAAAGCTCAAGACCACTTGCTCAACCTCAATCATACTTTTACAATTTTGAGAGCATATGATCTGAAATTGAATCCAAATAAATGTATGTTCGGGGTTTGTGGAGGTAAATATTTTGGCTACATGGTTAGTCAGTAAGGTATTGCGGCAAACCCACAGAACATTCAAGCCATTCTCGACATCATTCCTCCGCAAACAATCAAAGACGTCTAGAGGCTGGTCAAAAGGATTATTGCCTTAGGGAGATTCATTGCAAGATTAGCAAACAAGAGTTTATCTTTCTTCAAAATTTTGAGAAACACCAAGAAATTAGGTTTCCAATAGAATGAAGAATGTGATCGGGTATTGGTCGAGTTGAAGCAGTATTTATCCTTGCCCCCCATGCTTGCAAAACCTGAATTAAGAGAGGTGGTTTAGATATATTTGGCGGTCTTTGAAGCATCAATCAGCTCAGTCTTGGTCTCGACCTAAGATGGCAGCCCTCGACTAATCTATTATTGCAGCAAGTTACTTCAAGGATTGGAGTATAATTACTTAAAGATTGAGAAATTTACCTTAGCACTGGTCACCACGGCCTGGAAGCTACGTCCATACTTCCAGTCTCATACTATTGTAGTGCTGACCAACCAGTCATTAAAACAGGTGTTATTAAAGCTTGACATATTTGGGAGGCTAACTAAATGGGCCATTGAGCTAAGAGAGTTTGACATTATCTTCCATCTAAGAACCACCATCAAAGCACAAGTTTTCACCGACTTTGTTGCCGAGTGGCTTGACTTGCCCAAAGAGAATTGTGAAGCCCATATGTTTAGATTTTGCACGTCGATGGATTGTCGACCATATCTAGAGAGGGAGTAGGAGTTTATCTCCATTCTCTAGTAGTTGAGGAATATGAGTTTGCAATAAAATTGGGTTACTTGATCATGAAAAATAAGGTAGAATATGAGGCCCTTCTTGCTGGAATGAGAATGGTGCGCGACTGGGGTGTTAAACACTTGGTTGCGATTATAGACTAACAGTTGGTGGCCGAGCAGGTTGACAAAAAATTTTGAAGCTAAGGACTTGATGATGAGTCAATACCTGGTCGAGCTGAGAAAGTTGTAGTAGTCATTTAAAAGATTCACCTTTAGTCAGGTACCTTGATCTGAGAACGAATGGGCAGATTGCCCTGTCAAAATTTGCAAGCTCGACCAGGGGTACGAGAGACAAAAAGATCACATTTTTGGTCATCGATAGGCCATCGATCGGACCTTTCGAGGAGAATTTATTAGCAAGCATTAAGGAGACTATACTTTCTTGGCAGAATCTAATCAAACTTTACCTGAGCCAGGGCACAATCCCTAAAGATAGGAATGAGGCTCGATGCTTTTGAGGTCAAGCTGTCAAGTTTGTACTGGACAAGCATGGTCAATTATATAAAAAGTCTATTTTTGGATCCCCTTTAAGGTGCTTGGATCCTGACCAAGCTCTTGAAGTATTACAGGACATCCATGCAGGTATATGTGGCAACCATTTCAGAGGAAGATCTCTTGCCCACAAAATAATCAGATACGAATACTTTTGGCTAACATTATTAAAGGACTCGATAGATTTTGCTAAAAAATGTACATCATGCTAAGTTTATTCAAACTTGCCACACCAACTTGCAGTGCTAATGATCAATGTCCAAATTATTTTGCCATTTGACCAATAAGGGATCAATATTTTATGCTCGCTGCTAAAGTTGACGGAATAGCAAAATTCATAATCATTATGGTCGAGTACTTTACCAAATGGGTCGAGGTCAAAGCTGTTCCTAAAATAATAGAGGCAGTCATTAAGAGTTTCATCTGAAAGAACATCATTTGCCATTTTGGTCTGTCTAAGGTCTTTATTTTGGATAATGGCACTTAATTCCAAAGCAGGGTACCAAAGGTTGGTGTGAAGTTTTGAGGGTAGCCCAGCATGTCACTTCAATGGGCAATCTTCAATTGAACGACTAGATAGAGGTGACCAATAGAATGATTCTCAACCATCTGAAAGCCAGGATATAGGATACTGGCTCAAATTAGGCAAATGACCTCCCCAGAGTGCTGTGGGCATACAGAACTACTACCTGAACAGCCACAAGTCATAGCCCTTATAGTTTGGTCTATGAGTTTGAGACAATCATCTCCTTTGAGCTCATTCGACACATGGCTTGAGTCATTCACTTCCATCGGCTTAGAAACACATCAGAGAGAAAGCTTGACCTTGAGACTATCGATGAGCATAGGCAAGAAGTTTATAACACGATGCAGCATTACAAATCAAAGATGGCCGAGAACTATAACAAAAGAGTCAAGCTGTACTATTTTAAGGTCAGAGACCTCATCCTCAAGAAGGTGGAAGTCTCCAAAAATGTGAGCAAGCTCGAGCTGAAATGGGACGGACTGTATACTATTGTAAAAGTGTTGAAGCATAACACCTACAGACTTGCTAATATACAGGGGAAAGATCTCCCTTGCCTGTGGAACGCCATCAACTTGAGAAAATTCTATATTTGAAATTATATTATAATTGTCCTTGTATTCTCTAACTTGAATAAAGTTCTAGCAATACCGCTACCATTTACATACATTGTCATAACCGTATCTAACAAATGTAAAAATCAAAGTTGACCTAGTAGTCAATGAATGAGCAGCTCATGCTACTATCAAGTTCTTTGTCAACCTTGTAGTCGATGAATAAGCAACCCCTTATTGCTACTCAAGATCAAAGTTGACCCCGCAGTCGATGAATAAGTAGTTTCATGCTACCATCGAGTTTCTCATCAATCCCGTAGTCAATGAATAAGTAGCCCTTCACCGCCATTCAAGATTAAAGTTGACCCTGCAGTCGACAAATAAATAGCTTCATGCTACCACAAAGTTCCTAGTTGACCCCATAGTTGACGAATAAGCAGCCCCTCATTGCCACTCAAGATCAAAGTTAATCCTACAATTGATGAATAAGTAGTTTCATGCTACCACAAGCTCTAAGTCAACCCCACTGTCAATAAATAAGCAACACCTCACTGCTACTGAAGATCAAAGTTGACCTCATCATTGATAGGAAATAGCCACATGTTATAAACCCAAGGTTTTTGGCCCAAACCAAATAATCAACCAAGTTGTCGATCAATCATTCGACCATACAATAATGAGAATCAACCACATAGTTGCAAAAAACAAATTACTAAGTGTGCTTTGGTAAAACTATGCGTCAATCAACATTAAGCAAAATTAACAACAATATTGTTAGATTTTCTTGATAGTGATTGTGATAACTAACTGTTTTATCAGTCATTCCCCATACTATCATGACAATAAGGTTGTATTTGACTACGTAAAGAAAATTTATTCAATAAAATAGATATGAGAAACATTTTTCATTCATTAAGAAGTTCTTCAAGAAATTTATTACATTTCTACTACAAAAAAAAATTGACTTGTTCCATTCTAAGCTGGACAACAAGGTCCTCAGAAAATGTGAATTTGTTAACTAACTCTTCCAGCCTCACATTGACCTTAGCCTTCTTCTTTTGAGCTTCAGTCAGCGGCTCGTCAAGTGCGTTGATTGTGGTGTCCTTCTCCTCAACTTGTTTGACCCCATCTTTTTTAGATTTAGGGTAAGGTTGCAGATTGTCATTGAGCGCTAGGCCTATTTTGCTCATCATCATGCCAAAAAGTATAACCCAAGCACTCGAGCGGCTTCACGGCCTTATGGAATACCTTGCAAGTATTATCAAGTGTTATGATTATGCTTGTATCCTGAAAAGCTGAGCTTAGAATAAACTGCTCCATCGTCTCTTACCAAATTATAGGGCAATATTGATTGAAGGCCTTTCGCACCTCCTCAATTGCCTCGGCGTGACCTACTGCTTGACTAGAGGTATAACTTATCTACAGGTCCAAGTGTAGCTTTTTGATTATAGAGTCAATTCGACTCCACTCCTCGACTACCTAGACTAGTTGCTGATCTTTATAGTTCATCTATTCTTTAAGTTCGACTGCTTGTTTGGTCAGTTGGTCAACCTAAAGCTGGGAGCACTCGAGTTGAACCTTGAGGATTTCGTATCTCCTTTCCCTTGTAGCTCTTCTTGATCCGCTAATGCAAGCTCCAACTGGCAAAAGCTATTATAACTTATTTGGCTTACCTATAACATAAGAATGTCAGTCTACAGTACAATTATGCAAAAGGAATTCGACAAGAAATTACCAACCTCATACTTACCATATTATAGTGGTAGGCCAATGTCCAAAGAGCCCCAACATGACTCAGGCCCATCACTTTGTGTTGGTCGGGTAAGAAAAGCCCTAAGATCATCTACTTCAGGGCATTGCCACAAGTTATCCCACCTTAGAGGATGGAGGTTGAGTCAGTCACTTTATTTGTGAGGTCGGACCTAAAATGGGGTGATGGCAATTAAGGAAATTAGAAGAGCATTCCATTGCCAAGCTTTCCAAATAGGTTATAGCTTATCGTCGTCTTTTATTTTTTCTTATTGCTTGCTGTCCTCTTGGGCACTGAGCCTCTCTGCTCAATTATCTTCTTTTTTCCCTGACCTGTGGGGCTGTTTTGCATGGGCTCTTCTCATCCAGCAGATTGAAGCTTGGGCACTTGTTTGATTTGGGGAGCTATTGGAGCAGATGTTGATCGTGTCGAAGTGGTGGGCTCTGCAGCTGGTGCCTTTCATTGAATAGCAGCTGCTCGATGGCATTTCTCAATCCTCAAAGCTTGGGCTTGAGCTTCAGCTTAGCTTCTAGCCATTATTTCTTCTCAATCTGCAAGCATAGATAAAATAACAAGCATCATAATTGAGCAGAAAGAAAAATAATCATAGTTAACATAATTAATGAAAATCTCTACCTAGTCGATCACTTGCAGACAAGTCAAAATCAACTAGTGATAAGCTAGCTAACACCCGACACCTCTTTTTGGTCAGAATTGAGGCCTTTATATGCCAAAATCTGACCAGATCCTTGATAAAGGTGTTGGGCTAACTACATATTTGGCTCCCGACATTTCCATAGGCCCCTTCTACTAGTCCCTCAGAATGATAAAATCCCTTGGCCCCTAAACATAAAAAAATTATTTTTTCCACTTCTGGAATTAGAAAGACGAAGGGGCTAATAGAAACTTTCAATGCGTGCACGCCGTGAGATAGTAGAAGCTAGACTCCTTCGTACCGCCCGACTTTTGGGACATAGTTAAATGAAATAAATTGGAAAAGTTGGTGAAAGAAGCAGGTTGGTTGAACAGATGCATCAACACAGTGAAGCTGTAGAGGGTAGCGAAACAATTGGGAAACAGTTGGGTAATACAGACCTCTAGACCCACCAAGAGGTCGACTATTGCTTGGGTTAGAGAAAACTTAACACCGTACCTCAACAATTCCTCAAATATTGTTATGCATCTCCTAGGAGGTCGATGCATTCTACTCCGAGCCCCCCTAACACCAACAATTCATATTTTTTAGGGACATGGTACATCTCTCTAATTCACACTCGGTCGGTAGGGGATATTTTGGAAATTATTTTGGTATAGTGGTCTAGGGTAAATAATCAACCCTAGGATGCTAAAAAATTGTTCGGGCCAGCTTCACCCCCAGATACAACCCTTTTTGTGCTTGAGGTGCTCGAACTTAAGCTATCACTCGATGAACTATCGGGACTACTCTCACGGGTTGTTTCAGACCCACTTTCAACTTTAATTTCCCCCTAAAATGCCACGACCTTAGACCTAGTGTCCTCACTACATCAACCACTAGACATTTTTGCAAAGAAAAGAAAGAGAAGATCAAATGGGCAGAAGAATTTACAGTGGATATCCTGAGAACTCTAAGCGCAGAAAAGATTTGGAGAGTTTGGAAAGCAAGAACTCAACCAGAAATAATTTCAGCAAAAGTGCAAATGGATATCTCTATCCCACATATTTATAGATATTTGGACATGGGAACTTAAGCGGCAGTAATAATTATACTCCTTCCTCATTTTTCATATTATGTGAAGTAATTGATTCATTAAATATAGAAAAACCACCATGAACTCTAGTCGGGAATTCAAAAATCCTAATTGAATATTCAAAAACCCTAGCCAAGTAGATAGAACCCTGGTTGAATGTGCATAACACTGCAATTGCCATAATCATCATTTAGTTATTTACTCTCTGCTCCTGCTCGTCAACAGGCTCAACCAGGACTGTTTGTAGAGGGACTTATGATATGGGATAGCCTAATAAGCCCACTTAATATGCACGATCTAATATCATTTCTAGGCCCAGATGGGCTGGACCACTCGATAACAACTGTTTGGTTGAGAATGCTTTTCTCGATCGCACTCAATAGGAGGCTTCAAGTTATTTAGCCTGTTCAACCATCTCTCTGGTCGACTACCTCATTTGTTCGACTGTAATTGACCAGATCACTCATTCTGGTGCTGAATCATATCCTTATTACATTTAATATTTTGACAAGCAGTTGGTGCAATCTCTGTCACTAACCTTACCATCATCTTTAAAAGGGAGACGCCTACCCAGAGTATTGCTCATCCTAGAAAATAGGAGATGATGCCACCTAGAATAGTACTGGGATCAGGAATGACCATTTACCCCCTGGCAGGGACAAAAGCCTACTACACTTGATTGGGGCACTTTCTACATATTACTTACCAGGAGAAGGCTATAAATAACTCATTACCAGCCACGCTCTAGGTAATGCCAAATACACTATAAGCTCCTAATATTCTGTTTGATTCTCCTCTTTTGATCAAAACTAATTTGAGCATTTGAGTGCCTTCATTGGGGGCACCTCAACTAGTTTAACGTGTGTTGTTGTTGCAGATCTCAGACCTTGAGAAATACAACAATTGGATCATTCGACCTCTCTGGTTGAATTAGCCCAAACACCACCCTTTTCACTATAAACGACTTTCAATCTCATCATATATATATAAATTTATCATTATATATGCATATATAATATAATGCATATGTGGAGAGTGCAGAATGGGGATGAGATTCTTTATTTTTTAGGTGGCATATGTAATGTAATTGTTTAAAGCAAAGTCAATTGTAATCTATGTGATAGGATAATTGGCATGTGATGAATAAATAGTTGTGTGTGTCATGAATATTTTCTAATTTCTATTTGGTATTTTGTTCATCAAATTTTAGAAGCTAAATCGGAATTTAAAAAGAAAAAACTTATACAAAAAAACTTAAGGATTTTTTTTTCAAATTCGAAAAAATCCATTTTACCAAGTGTCTATAAACTATTAATTTGTATACCAGCACCATATAATTGTTGGATTAAATTACTGTTGGTCTTGTTATATTAAAATTTTTTTAATGAATTAAGTTCTTTTGATAGGTTTTCTTTTAGATTTTTCAAATTGGTTATTTTTCATTGTGATGTGACTTTTTTACATGTTAAATATTGATTTATTTTATGTGAATAATAAGATTTTGTATGTTTATAAATAAATCAACAAGACGTGTTAATTAGCTTAAATAAATCTTTTTTCAAAGATACCAAATGTGATGCCCCTAAAATTTGGTATTTTTGAAAAACAAGGATTTAGGAATCAAGGTATGGGTTGGTCAAATTTTAGGGTTCAAAAAATAAATAAAAAGGATTTGATTGTAAGAATTTTGTAAGTTTTGGGGTTAATTCGCAATTTTAGGAGACTTGATTGATTAATATTTGGAAAGTGTTAAGGGTCAAAGTGGGATTATTTTGGGTCAACTAGGTGGATGTGACGCACTAAGAAGGTTGGGGATTGAAATTGAAGATGGAAGAACCTTTCAGGACTTGATTGAAAGCTAGGGTAAAGTCTTAGGGGTCAATTTAGAATTTTTGAAAGATGGTTTTATATATAGGTTTTGCCCCTAGCATTTCACCATTCTTCACCAAACACTATCTTTAACCTCCCATCAAGCCCTTTGGCGATCATCTTCGATAACACCCCAGAATAGAAAACTAAACCAACTAAAATGTTTCTCTCATCATCAAAAACTCATTCATACCACATATAGCTTGATATCGTCGATGCGTTGTCGAAAAATTGAGACTAAAGTAGAGCAGCAATGGAGGTAGTGGATGTGACTTCACCGATGGTGAAAGCTAAGTTTTAGGTGGTGGTTTTGGTAGTGCTTAGCTTAGTAAACATCACGGTAGCTTTGGATTGAAGCTTGGTTTGATGCTAGCGGCAGAATTGGAAGAAATTGATACGGTGGTGAGGGAGACCCAACAATGTTCAAGTGGCAATTGAGCTACAATCTGACAGCTTTTGGTAAAATTAACTTGGGGGTTTGCTTAGTTAAGCTGAAAGGCACATTTTGGTGGTGGTGGTTTGGGTTAATTTTGGTGGCGGCGGAGTTGGGATAGTTTCTTCAGCTCATTGTGACAATCGTGGTGATGCTCCTAGCTTGCAATTTCAAGGCTTTCTTAAGCATTTCTTGGGTAAAAGAGTTGGAATTGGGAAATTTGAATTTAAGCTTTGGATTCTTTGAATTTACTTTCGAGAACTCATATTGTGGCAAGATTAGAAATTGGATATATGACTTGTGTATATATTTGTGCCATGCATGGAATACATGTGCTTAGTGGACCCGGATTGGCATTGTTTCATGATAATTTTGGGAATAATTGAGTTAATTAGGAGAGAAATCCCAAAATCTTAAATTATGTCAAAGAGGATAAATAATTGATATAATAATTGGACTTCTAAACCATGCATGTATGATTTTAGCCATTTAGCGGACTCGAATTTAGTATATTATGTGATAATTTTGGTTAAACAAGTGTATTAGGTGTTAAAAATCCTAATTTTATGTATTTGAGACCTAAGTAACAATAATTGGGTTAATTAAGATAATTGGGCTATTACTTTGATTTAAGATAATGATATGAGGTTAATTATATAATGAAGGACCCAATTGTATTCCTTTATTGATATCAGCATTATTAGCATGTTTGATCGAGGCTAGATTTAGATGATTAAGTATCAATTTTAGACCGTTACATGTATACATGTGATTATATGGTCGAATGAGGATCATGATTGTGGACTTATTATTTAGATTAGGCGATAAAGAAATGGGTCTCATGGGCTAATAGTCGGTGACTGCGTTTTTGAGACTACGAGGTGAGGGTTTACCAACTTGGCCTTGATTATATCTATTAGTTATTGTGGAAAAACCCTATGAGGGTTAAATGTGATTGTACTATATTGGCTCATGTTTGTCGAAATCTATAATTGCTTGAGTTTTTGCTTGTTATTTGTTAATTAACTCATATACCCCTGTGAGTAGTTTGCCACATTAGCATCTGTTTTGTACCTATCTGTTATTGTGATAGACCCCTATGAGAGTTCCTATTTCTGTATCTATTCTGATTTGTTGAAATATGAGGATTATTTGAAATCTCGATTGTTATCTATTTCTACTGTGTACACCCCTTTGAGGGTTATAGCCTTGCCAACTGACCCTGTATTACTTATTAGCTTTCTATAAATGTGTTGATTATTCAAGAAATATTGTCAGTCTAGTGTTCTACTATATTTTTCCTTGTTGACTCATTTTATGACTCTGAAATGCTGACTAGTATATTGAATACTCTAGCTTGTACTTTATTATATTCAAGATTATTATGTTAAAGGTTAAATTCTTATCTATAGGCATTATATCTTTTCAACCCTTGGGGATGCCATAGGTGGTTTTTAACTCATAGGATGCTATGGCGGGTTTAGGTCTGGGGCTAGGCTTGGAAAACGGCCGGGCAAAATGTATCGATGGTGACATATCGTATAGCTAGTACCCACCTATGATCCTGACTTACAGGTAGCTAGTGATAGCAAACTGTAAGTGACGGGATCCGACATATGACTGGCCATGCCATATAACAAGTTGTTACACGCCAGCTAAGTGCTCAAGCCAAGGAGCAATAAGGAAATTTTATTTATACTGTACCAACGCCCAAAACTAGCAATTATAATTTGATCTGGGAGTAATCAAGTTGAAATAACCAACAGTCTGTTAAGTTCGATATCATATGTGTCATGGACTCTGTTGATCATGCTAAAAAATTCATGCTTATTACTGAAGTTTGCTCATAATGAAAAGTCTTGCTTATTACTGAATTTGTTTACTGATTATTGTGTCTCAATAGCTTTCGTTTGAATTCTATTCTTTTCTTCTCCCTCATTGAGTTCTCAGTACTTACCTTTCTATACTATTTTAATTTTCTAAGACTGGAATAGGTGATGAACTCGGACCTTCGGCTTGGACATGAATATAGTTTGCAATAGATTAGGTGTTTGAATATATTTGGGATCATTTGAATATTAGGTTTGGATTTTGAGATGTTGTGATATATCAGGATTGACAATGATCACCTAAAGGTATCAATATATTAAAAAAAAAGAAAAAAGTTTATGTCATTAATTTCAAAAGCTCGGGTTTGAAATATTTCTAAATCATACACGTTTGATGGGTAATTCTTTTGAACTGTATAATTTTTCCTAAATGTATAATTTAAAATTTTTTGATCACTTGTAAATAATTTAATGATTTTTAAGACTAGCAATGAAAGGAAAATAGAAAAATTCTCTATTATTTTAGTCAATAAGTTGAGAAATACTTGTTTGCTCAGTTTAAGAATCATAAAACCTTCAATTTGTCCCCTGAAAATTGTTAAGGGGATATTATAGATTTGTGAAGAACTGGATATAGAAGCCAGACAACTAAGATTTAAGCGTTGGATTGGCAACATCTCATTCACTCCCTCAAAAAAATTTAAGGGAATGTTTGGATATTCTTTGTGCTTATTTGTTTTGTATGTTTTGGGAAAATGAATTTTAAGAGCGAAATTAGCAAATGGGATATTAAAATGAGGGAATGTGATGAATTTGTTTTAAATATTATTTGAATAGGTAAAAAATATTTTGGAGAGTGTTTGTATGTTTGATTATGTTTAGGAGTACTTTTTTGTTGTTTATGTTAAATAATTGCTTTTTTATCTAGTAAATGTGAAAAAAATGAATTAAACATTATTTATTGTATGTACAATATAAATAATAGATACATGCATGTTTACATAATGATTAATTATGATGGTGAAATATTATTTAATGATTAATTGAATGCTGATTTAGTTGACTAAATAATATTTAGTAAGATTTATTAAGTATAATGGAACATATTGTTGCTTTTATTTTTGTATTGTGTAGATTAAATTGAATGTAACTAGTTGAATGCTAGAATAAATATAATTATGTTTATTGAATTATTTTTAATTATTTGCTACAATTATGTTTATTTGCTATATTTTCAATTAGTTGATATATTAATATAATGAAAATGGTTACATAAAAAATTAATAGGCACACGTGATAAAAAGTGCTGTGTTTGGGTTTAGGGAAAGTAATAGATATTGCTTTTGAAATACAAAGTTAAGTACAATTGAAAAATAACAATATCTCACCAATTAAAGCAAAATAAAGTTACACAAGTATAACAGAATATGCTCAATAAACAAGTCACGATCATTGGGTAGGTTGGTGTCTAGATCGAGTCATACTAATTTGACTTTTGCTGTTAGAAGCAACACATCACAGTGCCCTAATGTGATGTAGGAGATGACTCTATGAGTTCACTCACTGCCTTGTTAATATTTTATTTGAATCCTAACCAAACTATGGATAAATTGTGTTTCGTATAGATCGAGAGCATGAAAAGTTTGATCTCTTAAAAGCCAACTTGTGCAAGGAATTGTGTGAAGAATTATTACCAAAAATAACAATAAGGTTGTTAAAACCACCTAACAATTGACAATGAAAATTGATTCCCTTCTTGATAAATTTATTTTGACTGTATTGATTGTATGGTGTTTGGAAATATGCTAGGATTTGTACATTTTATTGGGATTTATTTTGTTTCTTAAACATGGAACAACATAGTGCCGTTCATATGCTATTTTTATTGAGATTGCTTATTAAGTTGTAAATTAATCTTAATGAATGTTTAGTAAATTTTTGTATTATGTTTTATTGATTGAGCCACTATTAAAAAAACATTGTTTTGTGACAGAAAATCCATCACAAAATTTGTCTCAAAAAGTTAAAAACAATTAAAAAAATGAAAAAAAAATTGAGACGAAAAAATCTGTCACAAATGTCAATTTTTGCAACGGATTTGAATTCATCACAAAGTTGTGACATTTGTGTTGAAATGCACTTTTCTCTATCTGGCTCACTTTGTTTATTGCGCTTGCTGGTCTCGCAACTAGTTCATGTAAGGTAGTAGCCTTTGGTCTTGTAGTTAGGGAAGAGCTCGTTGTCAAGCCGGATAGCCCTTATCTTTGTTTTGGAGTTGTATTAGCGTACTTAAAAGTATTATCTTTTGAAAGGGATCTTATTTTATGACTGTCTATCTTCTGGTATGGTGCCCGATCAGAAGATGCAAGAGTAGGCTTTGAATTTCATTAGAATATAGTGGAAAAATAAATCTCTCTTTCACTCTCGGATAATGTTATTGGGGTATCATTCATTGTTTTAGAAGTGCTTTTCCTATAGCTAGTGGGAAGCTAGGCATAAGACGCAGACGATTAGACAAAAAATGAAATGATACTTATTCCTTGGTCGAATTCAAGGATTCAAATCAACTCAAGGATTAGAATCAGTTCAAGACTACAGCCTATGTGGCCAAATTTTCAAAGTGGGTCATCTCTGGCTAGTGTTCAAGATCGATGCAATTCTATTCAAAATCTTGAGTTTCGAGCCGATCATGTAAACCACCCTTAGAAGCACATGCCTAAAAAGGCCCTCAAACACTCATTTTATGCAACTCTTGCTTGAGACAACCAAACCAGGATTGGGCTCTTTGAAATTCTCTTCTTGAAAGGCCTTTTAGCAATTGTAAAGGTTGGATTAGCTGAATTGAGGAAGCACAGCCTACCATTTAATTAGAATTGTGAACCTTATCCTTACCTTCAAAAATCTATGGCAAAATAGTAGTTTTGCCACAAATTTGATTCCATCACAAAAGTTTTGAATTTTTTCAAGAAATTTGTGATGAATTTAAATCTATCGCAAATGTCACAGTTTTGTGATGGGTTTCAATCCATTGCAAAATTTAACTTTTGCAACGGAAAAATTTGTTGCAAAAGTGAAAAAAATAGTAAAAAAAATCTTTTATGACAAAAGTGGAAAAATAAAAAAATAAAAAATCATTTGCAATGAATTTAAATCCATTGCAAATTATCAAATGAGGGTAATTAAAGCCCTCATTCCTTATTTCCCCACCCATACACATTTTTTTAAAAATAATTTTTTTTTCTTTCCCTTCTTTTTCTTTTCTTTTTTTCCCCTTAAATGTTAAAGCGGTCGGCTGGTGGGTGCTGATGCTAGTCGGTCAGTTGGTGAGCACCAATAGTGCACTAGCAACACTACTAGTGCAAGTGGGTGTGGCCAGCAAGCTGTTGGCCCACCAACTTCTCGCCGACAGTTAGCTAGATTTAGCCACGAGCCAAATCTGGAATATTAATATTATTTTTTTGAAAAATTAGTTTTAATTTTTAAAAATGCTAATGTTGTTGTTTGTTTGATGTTTTAGGTTTCAGAGATGATATGGGATAGCTGCAACAGGCTCAGCCTAATAAGTTTTCGACTCCAAAGAGGGTTTTCAGGCTCACCTAGCATCTGAAGCCTAGCTAGGCCTCTAAACCCAGTTGGGTCGAGTCACTCAACCATAATTGCCAAGTCGAGCAAATAGTTCTTGGCTCTACTCAATAGACAGCTTTGAGCGACCTAGTCCATTTATCCATCTCGTTAGTCGACCACCATGTCTAGTCGATCACTATCAACCAGAGTACTCACTCAGGCATTGAATTATATCTTTGCCATATTCAATACTCTAACAGTCAACATGTCTCTACATTAATGGCACGTGCCACTTCAATACCGCCTCTGCCATCAACTCTGTCAGGAGACGCGCTTCTAGAGTACTATTCACCCTGCAAAGCAGGAAATGATGCCATATGGAATAGTATCAGGATGAAAAATGATCAACAACTTCCAGACAAGGACAAAAGCCCTCTACACTTAATAGGGGCATCTTAAATATATCATCCACCTAGAGAACGCTATAAATACTCCATTACCGGCTACCCCCCAGGTATGCCATTTTTATTATACATTCTTATTTTGCTGCCTGATTATCTCATTCGACTAGCACTAACTTGAGCATTGGAGTGCCTTAGTTGGGGGCACCTCGACTAGTCTGATGTTTGTTGTTGGTTGTAGATCTCAGCTTAAGACGATATTACTATTGTATCATTCGACCTTCTTAGTCAAATTAGCCCGAACATAAACTAATCCACTAAAAATAGCTTTCAACCTCATTATGTTGGTGCCATCTATGGAAACCTTGAGATTGCAACTGAAAAAATGGTAAACAATAGAAGAGCCGCATTTGAGAGGGAGAAAAATAGGAGGACAGCATCTCCATATCCCCCTCAACCTCAACGAGGAACACATGCCCTAGGCCCTAGCACCCTACAGAAAACAAGTTGTAATGCTAACCATGCTTCAGCTAATGCATCTTATAAGTGAGCAAATCTTTACCCAAATCTCTACTCAGCTTTCTACGACGTTGAACAGGCACATAACTGTGCCAGCCCTAATTGGCAGTGCAACTAAGCAACCACCACCCCCAGAGAAGAGGTCCCCCTGGGATAGTTGCAGTCACCAGGAGTCCAAGCGACCGCTGGCTAGATGAGAAGCAAGCCCTAAGCTCCTTTACAGAGAGAAAGGGTGACTAGAGCTGAGAAAAGAAATTACTAACTCTATAGACCATTATATTTGACCTAATTGAGTCTAGTTGCGCAATAGGGTTGAACATTCAAGACTGGACTATTGCGAAGAAATGGATGAATCAGTGGATCACACGGTTTGGCCTACTTGAGCCCTATAGAGTGATAGGGCAAAGTGCGTGAGGCTTTGGCTCGATCAAAACATGACCCAAGTTGATCAAAATAAGTGGGAAGAAGTTTTCCACCAAGTATAGCAGCTGAATAGATGCTTCAATGAGATCTCGAGAAGAAATACTAAAAGGGTGCCTAACCCAGAGGGTCTCTAAAGGTCTCATTGAGAGAGAGGATCATTGTTTATTTAGGAGATTATTGATGAGAGCATTAATGTTGATGCTAAGGTCCTGATCGAACTTCCACAATACGATAGCTCAACTGATCCCAATGAGCACTTGATGTAGTTTAAACATATGATGTAACTGCATGGGCATAATGAATATATTATGTGAAGATGTTGGTGACCACGTTCTAGGGTATAATGCTTGATTAGTTTGTTAAGTTGGAACCCTCGTCGATATACTCCTATGACCAGCTCTGTGATAAGTTCCTGCATCAGTTCATTAGTCAACGAAAGGCAAAGCTCCCTCACACCCATCTCCACACCGTCAAGCAGAATAAGAGAAAGTCCTTCCATAAATTTTTTACCAGGTTTAACACAGAGGTGCTAAAGATCGACAACTCCAAGATTGAGTTCCTGATCAACGTGTTGTTCTTGGGGCTTTGACACAAAGAATGTGCCAATACTTTTGTGCATGAGCACCCATGGTTGATGGAAGAATTGTTTGACTTGGCCGAGAGATACATAACCTATGAGGAGATAAACCGGCTAAAGTTCAAAAATCTTGAGGTCAAGAAAAAGAAATATAAGAAAAAATAAGACCATAAATAGAAGGAGAGAGGTTGATCTCCAATAAAATGCTTCCATGATTACACTTCACTTAACATCTTGAGGAGAGAGGTTTTATTTGCAATCTAGCATGACAACCTCCTTAAGAAATCAAGGAAGCTGTCGGAGACTGAAGCAATGAAAAAATTGAAAAAAATATAACCACTTTTATAAAAAAAAATGGGCATGACAAGGAGGACTACTTCAATCTCCAAGATGAAATTGAGAGGCTCATCAGGCAGGGCCATCTTAAAAAATTCGTAGCCAATGATGTATAGGCTTAAGGGGGAAAAAATAACCAGACTCTCTGTAGAGAAAGGTCAGTTAGCCTTAGGAGGAAAGATAAAGAAAAAAAACCCGCTCAAGATGACCATTCATCCATTTGATGAGTAATTGACATGATTGTAAGAGGTCCCATTGAAAGGGACTCATAGTTAGCAAAGAGACAGATGCAAAAGAGGCTAAAGTTGACCAAAGCTTCCTCAGTTGAAACAATGTTCCATTTATCCATAAACACAGAGCCCATCTCCTTAACCGACGACAACTTGGCCCACCTCAAAGGGAAAAACATCGACCATAAAACTGATTGTTCTATGGTAATTTCTATTAAGATTGTCAACTTTGAAGTTGAAAGGTTTTGGTCAATAATAGCAGCTCGTCCAACATATCTTTCTCTAGATGTTGAAAAGGATGAACTTAGGTCAGCTAAAATTTGAGCCCGTGTGTACCCCTGTAGTTGGGTTCGAGGGGTTGAAAATCATTTTAGAAGGTTTCATCAACCTTTCTACATCATTTGGAGAGGTGCCTCAAAGAAGGATATTAATGATAAACTATCTGGTTGTCAATGCTTCATTTGCCTATAATATCATAATTTGTCAACCAGCTCTCAATGATTTTATGTTATTATATTAACTTATCTCATAAAGATTAAATTCCCAACCCTGGCCAGCATAGGTGAGCTGCTATGTAACATCAAGGAAGCCTGGCAATGTTATAATATTTTGGTTGAGTCAAGTGAGTAGAAGACTTGACCACTGTTGAAGACCTCAGGGGATGCCCTTATAGTGGACCCTAAGAGAGCTAAGCCAATAAGAAGAGAAAGTTGGATAACACCTTAGTGGAGCTTATTAGGGAGTTTAAAATAGTCAAGCTAGACCCTGGGAACTTCGATAAGACTATCAGGATTGAAATAGATATGGGCCCCCATTTGGAATGTCTCATGGCCAATTTTCTATAGAGAAATATCAACATTTTTTCTTGAAATGCATCCGACATCCAAGGAATTAACCTCAGTTTAATTGTGCACCGCCTTAATGTTGAACCTTCAAATAAGTTGATCAAGTAAAAAATGAGAACCTTCAATGCCAAGAAGACCAGATCATCAAGAAGGAAGTCAGGAAACTCTTAGATATAGGTTATATTATATAAATTCAATATCCATCTTGGTTTTCTAATGTTGTACCCGTCCCTAAGAATGAGGAACAATGGCGCATGTGTATTGATTTTACTGACTTGAATAAACCCTACCATAAGGATCCTTACCCCCTACCTCGAATAGATTTACTAGTAGATTCCACAGCTAGTTGTGAATTATTGAGTATGATGGATGCATTTCAAGGGTATCACTAGAAACATTGCTCCACATTTAATAGTCAAAGATGTACAGTAGCTGGTCGGGAGGATTATCACCTAATTGGCCAACAAGAGCCTACCTTTCTTCAAGATTCTCAGAAATGCCCAAAAATTGGGTTTCTAGTGGAATGAATAATGTGATCAGGCTCTAGTCAAATTAAAACAGTACTTGTCCTCACCCTTTATGCTCACAGGCCTAAAGTCGGAAAGATACTTCACATAATTGGTCTTGACCAGGGATGAAAGTCATTGACCAGTTTACTATTGCAGTAAGTCGCTCTAAGGACTGAAGTATAATTACTTGGAGATCGAGAATTTTGCCCTAGTATTAGTCATTGTGACTTGGAAGCTGCATTCATACCTTTCAGTCCCATGCCATGATAGTATTGACAAACCAGCTGTTGAAGCAAGTGCTCTCAAAGCCAGACACATCAAGGAGATTAATGAAATGGGCCATTGAGTTGGGAGAATTTGATATCTTCTTTTAATCCAGAACAACCATTAAAGTGCAAGTCTTTGCGGACTTCATCGCTGAGTAGGTCGATCTCCTCAAAAAAAATAGTGAAACTCCTCTTGCTTGGACCTTACACATTGATGGATCATCGACCACATCAGGAGAAGGGGCAAGAGTGGCTCTACCATCCCCATTAGCATAGGAGTATGATTTTGTGATCAAACTTGACTATACAGTCACTAATAATAAGAATGACACTTAATCGAGGAGTCGAGCACCTAGCTGTGTTTACAGACTCCCAGTTGGTTGCATAATAAGTTGAAGGAAATTTTGAGGCTAAGGACTTGACAATGAACTTGTACTTGGTAGAGGTAAGAAAATTACAGTAATCATTTAAAAAATTCACTCTCAGCTAAGTACCTTGATTTGAGAATGAATGCATAAATGCCCTGTCCAATTTTGCTAACTTGACCAGAGCACAAGAGATAAGATGATAACTTTTCTAGTTACTGACAGAGCATCGATATGCCCTTTTAAGGAGAATTTAGTAGGGAGCATCGAGGAGACAGTTCTTTCATAGTAAGATCCAATAAAACTTTGCTTGAGTTATGGTGTGGTCTCTGAGGACAAAAATTAGGCTCATCGCCTTCAAGGACAAGTCACCAAGTTTGCACTCGATGAACATAGCTAGCACTATAAGAGATCAATCTCTGGACTACCCTTGAGGTGTTCGGACCTCGACTAGGCTCATGAGGTTTTATAGGAAATCCACATTAGCATGTGAGTGAATCATTTAGGGTGAAGATCCCTTGCTCATAAAATCATTAGGTATGGATACTTTTGGCCAATCTTACTGAAAGATGCTATTGATTTTGCTAAAAAATGTCTGTCATGCTAAGTCCATTTAAACCTCCCACATCAACCCGTTGCTTCCATGGTCAATGTTCAAATCTCTCAGCTATTTGACTATTAAGAGATCAATATTCTAGATTTATTGCCAAAGACGATGGATCAGCAAAAGTTCATAATTGTGGCGGTTGAGTACTTTACCAAGTGGGTCGAAGCTGATGCTGTCCCAAAAATAATGAATGCAACCATCAAAAGTTTTATCTGAAAAAATAATATCTGTCATTTTGGTCTACCTAATATCCTTATTTCGGACAACGGGATGCAGTTTTAGAGCAGAAATACCCAAAATTGGTGCAGGGCATTGGGAATCACCCAACATTTTACTTCAATGGGTAACCTTCAATCGAACGGCTAAACAGAGGTAACAAACAAAATAATACTTGACCACCTAAAAGCTAAAATCCAAGATATTGGGTCAGGTTAGGCAGACGACCTTCCAAGAGTGTTATGGGCATACAGGACAACCCCTTGAACAGCCATAGGTCACAGCCCTTATAGCTTGATTTATGGGTTCGAGGCAGTCATCCCCTCAGAACTCATACAGTGTACAGCTCGAGTGATTCACTTCTACTCGCTTAGAAACACTTCAGAAAGAAAACTTGACCTAGAGACAATTGATGAGTGAAGACAAGAGGTTTACAACACCATACAACGCTATAGGTCAAAGATGGCAGAAAACTACAATCAAGAGATCAAGCTGCGCTGTTTTAATGTTGGAGACCTTGTTCTCAAAAAGGTGAAAGTATCTAATAATGTTGGCAAACTTGACCCAAAATGGGAAAGACCCTATACGGTCATGAAGGTATCAAAACATAATGCCTATAAACTGGCCAATGTCGATGGGGATGAGCTCCCTCGCCCAAGGAATGCCATCAACTTGAAGAAATTCTATGTATAAAAGCACGTTATAATCTTATTTGTATTTTGTGATATAAATGAAGTTTTAGCAACATTACTATTATTCATTTGTATTGTTATAACCGTATCTACCTCACACAACTTGAAGTTTCAAGTTGACCCTATAGTTGACCTAAAAGCAGTTTCAGGTTGCCAAATTAAGGCCTCAAATATGTATTATCAAGTTGACCACATAGTCAATCCAAAAGTAGCTTCACACTCTCAATTTAAGGCTTTGCGAACCCAAACTATGAAGTCAACCCTGCAGTTGACCCAAAAACAGCTTAAGATTGCCAATTCAAGGCTTTTCAAGCCCAAAGTGTGAAGTTGACCTTAAAGTTGAGCTAAAAGAAGCTTCATGTTGCTAGTTCAAGGCTTTGCAAGCCTAAACTACAAAATTGACCTCATAGTCAACCCATCAAATGGCTTTATGCTACCCAATTATGGTTTCTCAGCCTCAACTATGTAATAGACGTTGAATGTATTTTGATGAGATTATGTATATCTCTACAACAGTAACCTCAATTGATGATAAAGTTGATAGATTTTCTTGTTGATTAACATGACTATCAACCACACATTTGCGATAAGACAGTTGCATTCGACAAAAAAGTTGTAAAATTGATCAGATACACATTGAACAGAATTAAAGTAGTATTTCATTAAATGAAATATTTATTACAAAGGATGGATGCCTTTCATGAAACAAAAAGACTACAATGATGTAACATGATGTAAGGGGATGGATGCACTGAGTGACTATAATCTCAGACACCAACAGTTTTAATTCTGGCTTGACCTAGCCCCTTCCGATCGAGCTATCTAAGCACTCTCGTACACGTCTTAGTTGGGCTCAAGTATTATTGATGTAAGGGGAAAAACTGATCACGTTGGTTGCGAGGGCCCTGCCTCATCACCCATAAAATTAGTTGAGCACAGCACATACTAGGCAACGTGACTTGCCCATCCCTGATTTAAAAGGTGAAGTCATCAACAAAGGCGAATTACATCGCTAGATCAACAAACCTACTCTCGACCTCAGTCTACTTTTGCTGGGCCTTGGTCATAGGTTTGATGGGAGCATTTGTTATAGTGTCCCTTTCTACGCCTTTATCAACCACGGCCTCCTCAGAATCAGGATAAGGCTGCAGCTTCTCATCCAGAATTGGGCTTATTCTATCTTTATCCTCAACCCAAAAGGTATAACCCAGGTGTTTGAGTTACTTGATCATTTTCTCAAATGCGCCACGAGCATCATTGATCAGAAAACCACGCTCATATCCTAGAAAGTCGAGCTGAGCATAAATTGCACTACTGCCTCCCTTTATATAAAAAAGAGCTATCAAGATAACGCTGCTTGAGCCTCCTCAAGCGTAGTAGCATGACCAGTTGATTGACCAAAGAAATAGCTCACTTGCATGTCTAGGTGAGCCTTCTTCGGTACTGAATCCATTCGACTCCTCTCTTCCATGGCCTCAACTAGCTGTTGGTCTTTTATGTCAAGCTGAGCTTAAAGGTTGACCATTTCCTTAGTTAGCTCATTCACATAAATTTTGGGAAGATTCAAGTTGAACCTTTAGAGTCTCCAGCTTCTTTCTTTCCTACAATTCTTTAAGGTCAACTAAAGCCAACTCCGACTTGCGGTAAAAATGATACCCAAGCTGGCTCACTTGAAACAGAGATTATCATTAAACAGTGTAATTGGCTAAGGGTAGAATTCAATTAGATAAAAATTGACCTCACACTTACCATATTATAGTGGTATACTAAAGCCTCAAGTGCACTAACTTGGCTCAGGCCCATGAACTTTCACTCATCGGCAAAGAGATCGATCACCATGCATTTGAGTGCACCAGTGCCTGTTATCCTTGATGATTTGATCAAGCTTGAATTTGGCATTCTATGGTTGGGTTAGTTCCAAACTAAGGTGATGATAGCTTGGGTATCTAAAAAAAAGACTCTGTTGCTATGCTTGTCAAACAGGTCATAGCCGGTGGTTGCTTTCTATTTGCCTTTATCGCCCTTCGTCCTCTTGGGCATAAAGCCTCTCTGCTTGACTATCTATCTCTTGCCCCTACTCGCGGGGCTGCTGTGAACATTCTCTATTGATCGAGTGGGTTGGGGAGCTTGTTCAATTTATGGGATGGTTGGGGTAGCGGCTGAGGGTGCGGTCTCCACTATAAAAGTTGTATCTCATCGAGCAACCACTCGACATCACTCATTATTTCTTTGTGTCTTGGCCAATGCCTCTTATCTATCATGAGCTAAGATCTTTTCTCGATCTACCAACAAAGATAAAATAAAGAGCAATTAGAATTGAGCATAAAGACATGAAAATACATAGTTATCATAGTCGATAAGAATTTGTACCAAGTTGGTCGCCTACGGGCAAGTTCAGCTTGGCCAACGATAAGCCAGCTAGCACTAGATATCTCTCCTCGATTAGAACTAAGGCCTCAATTTGGCTAAACTCAACCAAATCCCAAATGAAAGTGTTGGGTTAGCTTGGTGTTTGGTTCCCTAGCATCTCAATGTGCCCCCTCTACCACCCTTTTGGAATATTAAACTCACTAGGCCCTCGAACATAAAAATAATGCTTTTTCCACTTTTGGCTATATGATAAAGAGGGGGTTACTAAGCATTTCGACGTAGGTACACCGTCAGATAGTAAAACTTGAACTCTTTGGTGCTATTCGACTTCTAAGACATAAGCAAGTGGAATAGGTTTGAAAAATTGGCAACGAAAGCTGGCTAGCCAAACAAATATATCAGCATAGCAAAATTATATATAATGGTAACGTAGTTTGGAAAGAGCTGTATTATACAAACTTCGAGGCCCCCCCGGAGGTCAACTATTATAGGTGATAGGAGGAACCTAAGTCCATGTCTAAACCTTTCCTCAAACACCGTTATACACCCCCTCAGAGGTTGATGCATCCTACCCTATGGCCTAGGCACCAAAAGTTCATACTTCTCAGGAATATGGTACAATTCTCTAATATGAACTAAATCAGCAGGGGTGATTTTGAAAACTATCTCGCTATAATGGTCTAAGGCAAATAATTGACCCCTGCGATGTTGGCACTTTACTCAGGCCAGCCTCGTCCCCAAAAATAGCCCTTTCAACACTCGAGCTATAGGAGGTTGAGCTATCACTCGATGAGCTCTCAAATATACTTTAGACATGCTCTCATCCCTAAACCCCCCCATGGAAGCGTGCATTGTGGGATCTAATGTCCTCATTATCTGATGAACTCAACATGTTTAAAACACAAATGAAGAAAAATAGAAACTCAAAGAAGAACTTACAATTTTTCATTGGAAAGCTCTAAAACACAGAAAGGGATTAAGGGCTCTGAATGCAAGAATCGACCAAACCGAATTCAGTAAAAATGTAAAATGAATATTTCTACCCCATCTATTTATAAGCATTTAGATGTGGGAACCCCAATGGCAGTAATAATTGCATAGTTGTCTCTTGGCGCTTTGTATACCTTAACGTAACAAATGCATTAAATGCATCAAACTTTGGTCGAGTTTTCAAAAACCCCGACAAGAATTAAAAATTCCTAGTTGAAGTTTAAAAACCTTGGTCAAAGGCGCATAACCATTATTCAGTTATCTACTTCTTGCTCCTTTCCGTCGATAAGCTTGAATAGGATTGCAAGTGGGGAGAGGACTTATGATATGAGATAGCCCCAACAGGACCAGCGTAATAAGTTATCAACTCTAAAGAGAATTTTCAGGCCTATCTAGCATTTGAAGCCTAGCTATGCCTCCAAACCTAGTTGGGCCGAGTCACAAGACCACAACTACTAGGTCAAGCAGCTAGTTCTCGACCCTACCTGACGGGAGGCTTTAAGCTGCCTAGTCCATTCAACCATCTCTCTAGTTGACCATCTTTTTGATTGATTATTGTCAATCAGAGTGTTTACTTTGGTGTTCAATCATATCCTTACCGTATTCAATACTTTAACAGTAAGCGTGCCTCCACATTAATGGCACGTGCCACTCCAGTACCTCTTCTGCCACTAACTCTATTAGGATGCGCAACTTTAAAGTACTATTCACACTAAAAAGTAGGAAATGATACCACCTAAAATAGTATCTGGATGGAAAATGACCAACAACTCCCAGGCCAGGACAAGAGCCCTTTACACTTGATAGAGGCATTTTAGACATATCATCCACCTGGAGAAGGTTATAAATACCCTATTGCTGGCCACCCTCCAAGTATGCCATTTTTACTATACGCTCTTACTTTACTGCTCGATTATCTCATTCAATCAGTACTAATTTAAGCATCGGAGTGCCTTAACTGAGGGTACCTTAGCTGGTTTAACGTTTGTTATTGATTGCAGATCTTGACCCAAAAAAATATTATTGTTGGATCATTTGGCCTCTTTGGTCGAATTAGCCCAAACACAACCCAATTCACTAAAAACAGCTTTCAACATCATCAGGATAACTTATATTTTGCTCTATCTCCACTAATTAAGGTAATTCTCACAATTATGTTAAAATTTGATTTTTTTATTATATTTTAGTTAACATTTGATTATATTTGATTATATTTGAGTTAAAAATATTTGATTATGTTTTAGTTATCTCCATTATATTTTATTTAATTATTCAAGTTAGTTAAAATTTGATTTATGTGTTAGTTAAATTCAAAATAATTTATTTATTAGTAATATAATTTGGTTTAACATAAATAATGATTTATATATTAATTAAAATTTGAGGTAAATTTTATATTTGTATTAAATATTGTTATATTTGTTAGAGTTATGTTTTTATTTGAATTAAAAATTTTATTAGAATTTTGGGTTGAGTTAAATTTTGTAGTACTATATATTGAATTATATTATATTTTCAAATTTTAAATTAGTTTATGGAATTATGGTTTATGATTAAATATGTGAACTTGTAACATATGCATAATGTTGTAGGCTATTTTAATTGTGGTGGATACCTTATGTGAGTGTTGAGTTGTGCGGAGTATTTAGAGGTAAATTTGTATACCTTATTTTGATTTTATATATTTGTTTAGTACAATACATTAGAAATATTTAGAATTGGTGGGATTACGAAGGAGGATGGGATGTTGGGAGAAGAGGTGGAGCCTTCTCATTTGTTGCAGATTGATTTTTAATTGTTTACATAATGATGATGGGCATAAGGGGGAGTGTTTATGTATCATTATGTGTTTATAAATATTATTATTTATTTTTAATTGTAATGATACTACTCATTATGTGGAGTTTTCTTTTTTGGGCAATTTAAATTTTATGAAAGATAAATATATGTTTGTCCTCTTAGAGACATTTTTTAGAAGCCCATAAATGCGATTTTGGAACATGCTAATGAATATAAATATAGCTAAAAACAAAATTACTATTTCTTTCCACAGTTTTGTGAAAATAAAAATCCAAATTTTACACATCCAAAAACAATAATATAAGTTTCCTATATTAAATCATGTCATATTTAGAGTTGTGAATTATACGTTTGATTAGGAATTGAGTTATATATTAGATTTATATTAAATTATATGTTGGTTTATGTTGGATGTATGTTTAATTATATTGAATTATGTATTAGATTTATATGTGTTTAGATTATGCATTTATATCGAGTTATGTGTTAGATTTTAGATTTTGTTAGATTTATATTTTTTAAATTATATGTTTGATTAGGATTTAAGTTATATGTTGGACTTATATTAAATTATATATTGGTTTATGTTAGATGTGTGCTTGATTATATTGAATTATGTATTAGATTTATATGTGTTTAGATTATGCATTTACTTTGAATTGTGTTAGATTTTGTTAGTTTTGTGAATTATATGTGCTAATAAGATTGAATTATATATTGAACTTATATTAAATTATATGTTGGTTTACAATGAGAAGTATATATAGTTATATTGAATAATGTGCTAGATTTACATGTGTTAGATTATGCATTTACATTAAATTATTTATTAGATTTTGTTAGATTTATATTTTGTGAATTATATGTTTGATTAGAATTAGAATTTATATTTTATGAAATATGTGCTCGATTATGATTTGGTTTTGTATTGAATTTATATATTTGTTTGTTATGTTAAATTGTCTATTAGGTTAGTTTATGTTTTTATTTTTCATTATTGTAATTTTGTTTTTGTTTTACTATTGTAGGCTTGAATATCTTAAGGCATTGAAATTTAGCATAAGCCTTGTAAGATAATTTTTTTGATATTTTTTTATAAATTTTATATTTCAATTTGTGCTTGATTTATATATTGAACAATTTTATATTATTGGGCTTGATTTTTATTGTGATATAAAATTATTGTGATTTTATGTAAAATAATATTTAAATATTGGTATATGGGATGATTAGTATGTAATGCAAAGAATTATTGATATTGAGTAATTATAGGTTATAATTTGATAGGATGTGTGTATTTTTTTTTAAAAACATGTTTTAAAATTTTGCAATGGAATTATTTTTTAATTATAATTACTATTTGCAATGGAATTTAATCCGTCGCAAATTTCCATCGAAAATTTTTGTCACAGATTTGTGATGAAAATTTCCTTTGCAAATTTTGTTGCAAAAAATTCATCGCAACTTGTTGCGACGAAAGATTTTGTGTCTCAAAATCCAACGCGAAATCTATCACAAAACAACGTTATTTTTAGTAGTGAGCAGTGTGAAATTGTGTACAGGCTTTAAGTACTTTTTAAAAAGTAAATAATGAATTTAATTAACTAATTACAGACCACAATTATCAGCTACTTGCCAACAATTAATTGTGATGGAATTAAATTTAGTTTTTGGAAAGCTAATTACAAGTGAGAAAAAATTAGTAGCTAAATCATTGACGATTTTTGCATCAGTAATTTAGCAAACTGATTGTTAGTGAAAATATCACTTGGTAATATTTATTTGATGGGATTTTGTCAATAATTTAGTAACTGATAATTACCAACAAAAATATCGATTGATAACCTTTTTATCAGTGTATTTTACTAACAGAATTCTCTCATTGATTTACC
Organism: Jacaranda copaia; assembly: GCA_014898725.1. Lineage (NCBI taxonomy): Eukaryota > Viridiplantae > Streptophyta > Magnoliopsida > Lamiales > Bignoniaceae > Jacaranda > Jacaranda copaia. The sequence continues at coordinate 162,492 of JACGDI010005270.1, read as the reverse complement.
AACGGAAAAGGAAATCACCTCGAAAATTTAGAAAAGAATATTTTAATGAAAAACTTGAATTTTAGCAATAATTTTTTATTTTTTATTATCGGAAAAAGAGTTTAGGGATGAAATAGATTCAATTTGAGACATCTTTTTTTCTAATAAAAAAGTAAAAATAAAAAATGAAAAAAATTACCGACTAAATTCCATTAATGCTAATTTACCAGGAGCTAAAACCATCGTTGAAATTTATCGGTGACGTTTAATTATATGCAGCTTGATTTTTTGTATAAGTAAGCTGTCGGTATTCTTATTTAGCAACAAAGTTTACTGGATTAGCAATAGAAATGAAGCCCTGTTTTTTTGGTAACAATATAAATATTATATTAAACCAGTTAATAACCATGCTTACACGAAGAGAAGTTTTATATATATATATATATATATATATATTTATTTATTTGAAGTAGTGGCATTCAAGTTATTTATTTGATGCATAGCCATACAACTGGTCGTAATCATATCATCTGTCTGCACTCTGCACTCTGCACTCTGTCTTGATATGAAAACGCTCGTTTTTTCTAAAAGTATATATTTATATATACGTGAAAAGCCTCTTTACCAGGCAACCTCCTCAAATCTGTCTCTTTACCTCATTTTTCCTGTCTTCTTACTTCTCAACCGTTGCAAATGGAATTAGATCATCACGATTCTGCATCTTTGATTACGCACCCGCCCACAACAAGTGGAAAATTCTTTAGTTTTGACAGCCTTAATTCATTGATTCTAAAATATCTCGATCTATGCATATTTGACAACATTGTATGTTTGTTTCGTAACTTGTTTAATTCTAAATTTAAGCTTTTATGCTTCATAAAATTATAGTATTTAGTCAGTTGACGCGACATGTTAAAAATTGGTTGTGCCATGCTGTCAAATTGATTTTGCCGCATCACCACCTTGACTTGCCAAGTTCTCAATTTCACTCAAAATACGAATTTTTGAAAAATTAAGGTTAAATGTGATAATTTTATATACAAGACTAAGAGGGTATTTGGGTAAGCTTATAATAACATGACTAAAAGTATTTGGTTCCGAGCCTTTGGTAAAAATCCCCTTGTGTGTTTCAACTCTGGATAGATTTTTTTGCCGACGGCAACTTCATTAATTTTTAGGATGTGACTTCTAAATCGAAGAATTAGAAACAGAACTATAATTATCTCAGAACGAACATTGACGGAATTAATGGTAAAAAGGAAAAGCCGAATCGAGGCTCGATCGAAAGCCGAGCTACAAAAATTTTCATTCAAGTTCACTATGATATAATTTAGATCAAGTCAATTTTCAAATTTCAATTTTCAAGCCCAAGCTTACATTAAAATATAAGAATTTCAAAAGTCATGTGTGTTTGTGGTTTGCTTTGAAATTGTTGGTCGTTTTTTTTTGTACATTAACAGTATTAAGTATTTTGTTCATGTTCAAAGTAAAACAAATCAACAAATCTGGGCTTGCTCGGACTTCAGTTGAAGTTCAATTGTCTTTATTTTCAAACAAAATCTGAACTTTACGGGAAGAAAAGCATGAAAAAATATTTTTTCATTGTAAATAATACGAAAGAACAAGTTGGGCAGCCCAATTTATTTAATTAAGAGCCACAGAAATAGCCACAAACGCGCCAGCTCATGAAGTAGTAGGATGGAAGAGACGTCAATTATGATGTAAATTATTAGGGTTGTAGACGAGGTCTAAGGTAACATATTGATGTGCAACCCAATTAATATATATGCATGGCATTGGCACGAGCCTCATAATTGGGCTCTAAATCGTCTGCAAAAATAATATTCCCAAAATTATTCTGGGCACCACAAAATATATGAATACCAAGTGATGCTGGACATGGACAAGTTTGATATGTACACGAGTGGAGCCGATGCAACCAAGCAAAGGGCATGCCCATCAATCGAGCACGCACACACACACACACACACACACACACACACACACACACACACACACACACATATATATATAAATCCAGAAAAGTAAGAGCCCCTCCAACCTAATTAAATGCTTGAGAAAGACTCTTCTTTAATAATGGAGAATTATGGCCACAACTTTCCTACCCACTCTTTTGTTGGGCCAATGCCGCAGGGCGTGTTTTTCTGTACTGTAGCTGTACTGCTTCTCTCCTGACTCCAGGAGATATTAAGAGTTGTCTATTTAAATGTAGATTATTTTAGAGATATTACACACTGTTAGATTATATAATATCAATTTTTATTGCATGATAACGATGTCATTATATATAAATCTGAACATTCAAAAAATAATTATATTTTTAGTGACAAGATGTGAAGTCGTTATGTCAAAATCATCAATAATTGTATTTTATTATTAAATAGTTAGTAAAAGATTTTATGTTATTGTAATGATAATTTTTAGAAGATTAGTAGTGAGTAATTTTTTTTTTCAAAATTGTTAGAAACGTGTCAAATCATTAAAAGAAAGTAATATTAGTAATAAAAAAATAGGCGACAATGTTTAAGAATATATATCAAAAAGAAAGTAATATTAGTAATAAAAAAGTAGGTGACAATGTTTAAGAATATATATCAAGTGATGATAACTTTTATAATATCAATACAAATATATATATATATATATATATATTAAGTGATGATAAATTTTATAATGCCAATAATGATGCTTTTTAAGTGACAATAATTTTTATTTATTTCAATAGAGATAAGAACTAATATTTTAGTCACTTTTGTCAATTAGTGACATATTTAATAACAATCTAGTGATAAAAAAATGATTAATATGATTTCCAACAAAACTTTCATTGTTACTAGTTAGGTTGTCACTATAGATATAGTATTGATCATTAATAGTGACAACTTATAAAACACAACTCTTGTCATTATTAAGCTTGTTAAATTTATTAATTTGACAAAATTAAGTTTTTTTCCTCTTAATATACATACACATACATATATATATATACAACCATCTATTATTTTTCACTAATTTTTCTTTTTCTTGTAGTGAATTATAGTGGTAGCTTTTTATCATCACTAAATCGTTGCTAGATCTGTTTTAGTAAGTGTAGATAATGATAATTTAAACACCATGCATATCTTACAACACTATAATAAGAAAAAGAAAAATTAATGATAAAATAGTAAGTGACAATGTAAAAGTGACAAAATTAAGAGTTAGTTTTGTCACTTGGCCTGATAATTTTTATAAACTTAATAATGAAAATGATATGGGATAGTCCAATCCAGTTCAGTAAGTTATCGACTCCAAAGAATACTTCCAAACCCACCTAGCATCTGAAGTCTAATTATGCTTCCAGCCCTAGCTGGGTCGAGTCACTTAACAGCAACTGCCAGGTTGAGTAGATAGTTCTCGACCTTTCTTAATGGAAGGCTTTGAGCTACCCAGTTCATCTATTTATTCCTCTGGTCGACCAGTCCCTATGGTTGATCACCATCAACTAGAGAGTTCACTTCGATGCTGAATCATATCCTTGTTGCATTCAATGCTCTGACAGTCAATGTGCCTCCGCATTAATGGTGCGTGCCACCCCAGTACCGCCTCTACCACCAACTCTGTTGGAAGCGTGTCTCTAGAGTAATATTCACCTAGGAAAGTAGGATATAATGCCACTTGAAATAGTACAGGATTGAGAAATGACCTACAACCCTCAGGCAAGGATAAGAGCTTCTATACTTGATAGGGGTATCTTAGACATATTACCTACTTGAAAAAGACTATAAATACCCCATTGGTAGCCACCTTCCAAGTATGCCATTTTTACTATACGCTCTTGCTCTACTGCTTGATTATCTCATTCGACTAGTACTAACTTGAGCGTCGGAGTGTTTTAGTTGGGGGCACCTCGGCTAGTTTGATATTTACTATTGATTGCAGATCTCAGTCTAAGAAGATATTATTATTGGATCATTCGACCTCCTTGGTCGAATTAGCCTAAACACAATCCAATTCACTAAAACAACTTTCAATCTTATTATTTTGGTGCTGTCTGTGGGAAATTTGAGATTGCAATTGAAAAAATGGTAAATATTAGGAGAGTCCCATTCAAGAGGAAGAAAAATAGGAGGATAACATCTTCTCCTCCCTCTCAACCTCAACAAAGATCACATGTTCCAAGCCTTAGCGCCCCACCAAAGTAAGTTGTTACCCTCACCATGCCTCATTTAATGCTGCTTATAAGTGAACAAATCTTTGCCCAAATCGCTACTCAGCTTTCTACAGCATTAAATAGGCATACAACCGTGCTCGTCTCGACTAGTAATACAATTTTGCAACTGCAGTTGCTAGAAGAGAGGTCTTCGTAGGATAGTTATGATCGCCCAAAGTCCAGGCACCTACCCATCAGATGAAAAATAAGCCCTAGGCGCCTCTATGGAGAAAGGGGCTACCAAAGCTAAAGAAAGAGATTATTGACTCTATAGATCATTACGTTTGACCTCATCGAGCCTCGCAGTGCGATAAGGTTGAACTTTCAAGATTGGACCAATGCGAGGAAATGGATGAATCAGCAGATCATGCGATAGGGTCGAGCACATGAGGCCTTAGCTCAATGGCAACATAATGCAAGCTGATTGGGAGGAGTAGGAAGAAGTTTTCCACCAAGTGTAGCAACTGAATAGATGCCTCGATAAGATCTCGAGGATAAACACTGAAAGGGTGCCCAACCTAGAAGGTCCTTAAAGGTCTCGCCAAGAAAGAGGATCTTTGTTTATTCAAGAGATTGTCAATAAGCACATTATCGTCGATGCTAAGGTCCTGATTAGACTCCTATGGTATGATGGCTCAATTGATCTCAATGAGCACTTTATGCAATTCGAGCATATGATGTAACTGCATGGGCATAATAAATATATCCACGTGAAGATGCTGGTGATCACTTTTCAGGGTATAGTGCTTGATTGATTTGTTAAGCTGAAACCCTCATTGATATACTTTTATGACCAGCTTTGTGATAAGTTCTTGCACCAGTTCACTAGTTGATGAAAGACGAAGCTCTCCTATACTCATCTAGCAGAACAAGGAGGTGTCTCTTCGTGATGTTTTTACAAGGTTCAACATGGAGGTGTTGAAAATTGATAACCCTATGATCGAGTTCCTGATTAATGTATGTTCTTGGGGCTTCAACACAAAGAATGCGCTAATGCTTTGGTGCGAGAGCGCCCATGGTCGATGGAAGAATTACTCGACCTGATGGAGAGATACATGACCTAGGAAGAGATGAATAGGCTGAAGTTTGAAAACCCTGAAGTCAAGAAAAAGAAAAATAAAGAGAAAGATGACCAAAAGTAGAGGGAGAGAGGTTGATTTCCAATAAAACACTCCCATGACTACACTTCACTTAACATCCTGAGGAGAGAGGCCTTATTTGCAATCCAATATAATAACTTTTTCAAGAAATTGAGGAAGCTAGTGGAGACTGAAGTAATGAAAAAATCAAAGAAATATTATCACTTTCACAAACAGAGGTCCATGATATAGATGATTGCTTTAATCTCTATGATGAATTGAGAGGCTCATTTGGCAGGGCCATCTCAAGAAATACGTGGCTAGCGATGCACAAACTAAAGAAGAAAAAATTGACTGGACTTTCTATAGAGAAATGTTGGTTAGCCTGAGGAGGAAAGATAAAGGAAAGAAATCTGCCCAGGATAACTACCTGCCCATTTGAGGAATGATTGACATAATTATGGGGGGTCTCACTGGGAGGGCCTCAAACTCAGTGAGGAGACAAATATAGAGGAGGCTAAAGTTAACCAAAGCCTCATCGGTCAAAACAACATTCTATTTATCCACTCGTATAGAGCTTATCTCCTTCATTGATGATGACCTGGCCTACCTCGAAGGGAAAAACATTGACCATAAAATGAATTATCCCATGGTAGTATCATTTGAGATTACCAAATTTGAAGTGAGGAAGGTTCTGGTTAATAATGGCAATTCTGCCAACATCAATTTTCTCTTAATGCTAAAAAGGATAAACCTAGGCTAGCTAAAATTCGAGCCCGTGCATACCACTCTGGTTGGGTTTAGGGGATCAAAAATCATTCCAGAGGGTTTTATCAACCTCTCTACATTATTTGGGGTAGGTGCCTAAAGAAGGACATTAAAGATAAACTATTTTGTCATCGATGCCCTATTTACTTATAATGTCATAATTGATTGACTAGCTCTCAATAATTTTTATACCATTGTATCAACCTATCATATGGAAATTAAATTTCCAACCTTGATAGGCATGGGCGAGCTGCTATGTAATATTAAGAAAGCTTAGTGGTGTTACACCAATTTGGTTGAGTCAAGTGAGCAAAAGACTTGACCACAATTGAAGGCCTCGGGGGATCTCTTGTAGCAAAACCCAAAGAGGGCCAAGCTAATAAGAAGAGACAGTTGGAAGACATCAGAGTTAAGCCCATCAGGGAGTTCAAGATGGTCGAGCTAGAACTTGGGAGCCTTGATAAGACTACCAAGATCAAAACAGATATAGTCCCCCACATGGAATGTCTCATGATTAATTTTCTGTAGAGAAATATCTATATCTTTGCTTGGTAGGCATTCAATATTTAGGGAATTGACCCCAGTGTGATCATTGACTGCCTCAAAGTCGACCCCTCATATAAGCCAATCAAGCAAAAAATGAGAACTTTCAATGCTGAGAGAACTTAATTCATCAAGGAGGAAGTCAGGAAACTCTTAAATATAGATTATATTATAGAAATTCAATATCTATCTTAGCTTTGTAATATTGTATTTGTCCCCAAGAATGAGGGACAATGGCGCATGTGTAATGATTTTATCAATTTGAATAAAGTTTTCCTTAATGATCTTTACCCCCTGCCTTGAATAGATTTACTAGTAGTTTCATTGCTAGTTGAGAATTGTTGAGTATGATGGATGCAATTCAAAGATATCACCAGATATTCATGGCTCCTAAAGACAGGGACAAAACCTTTTTTGTAGTCTCCAATATAATTTATTGCTTTTTGGTCATGCCATTTGGACTAAAAAATGTTGGAGCAACCTACCAGAGGCTAGTCAAATTTGTGTTCAAGAATGAGATAGGCAAGTCTATGGAGGTTTATGTTGATGACATGATTGTCAAGACAGAGAATGCTAAAGATCACTTGCTCGACCTCAATCACACTTTTGCCATATTGCAAGGGTTTGATCTAAAGTTAAATCCAAACAAAATATACATTTGGGGTTTGAGAAGGTAAATTCTTAGGTTATATGGTCAATCAATGAGGTTTCGAGGCCAATTCACAAAACATTTAGGTCATATTAAACATTGCTCCACCTTAAATAGTCAGAAATGTACAATGGCTGGTTGGGAGGATTATTGCCCTTGGGAGGTTCATCACTCGTTTAACCAACAAGAGTTTACCTTTACCAAGAAGTAGGTTTCCAGTGGAATGAACAGTGTGATTGTGCTCTGGTCAAATTAAAACAGTACTTGTCCTCGCCCCTATGCTTGTAAAACTTGAACTCGAAGATGCACTTCACATATACTTGGCCATCTCGAAAGCATCGATGAACTTAGTCTTAGTTTCAACTAGGGATAGAAGCCACTAACCAATTTACTATTGTAGTAAGGCACTTCAAGAACCAAAACATAACTATTTGGAGATTGAGAAGTTTGTCCTAGCATTAATCACTGCAGCTTGAAAGCTGCATCCATATTTTTAGTCCTATTTTATGATAGTATTGACAGACTAACCATTGAAATAAGTACTCTTGAAGCTAGACACGTTAGAGAGGTTAACAAAAAAGGCTACTGAGTTGGGAGAATTTGATATCACCTTTCAACCCAGAAAAGCCATCAAAGTATGGTCTTGGCCGACTTTATCGCCAAGAGAGTTGATCTTCATGGAAAAAGTGTTGAAACTCCACTTATTTGGACTCTACACATCAAGAGATCATCGACCACATTAGGAGGGGGAGCAGGAGTGGCCTTTCGCTCTCATTAGCCAAGGAGTACGATTTCATGATCAAATTTGACTATATAGTCACTAATAATGAGGCTAAGCACGGGGCCCTCCTCGCTAGAATGAGAATGGTATTCGATCGAGAAGTTAAGCACCTGGCTGCTATCATGAACTTCTAGTTGGTAGTAGAATAGGTTAAAGAAAATTTTGAGGCTAAGGACTTAATAATGAGTCGGTACGTGGTAGAGGTCAAAAAATTATAGTAGTCATTCAAAAACTTTTCTCTCATTCAAGTACCTTGATTTGAGAATGAGCATGTAGATATGCCCTGTCCAAGTTTGCTAGCTCGACTAGAGGCACAAGAGACATGAAGATAACTTTTTTGGTAGTTGATAGACCATCAATCAGCCCTCTCGAGGAGATTTGGTGGTAAGCATTAAGAAGACAGTTCCTTCATGGCAAGATCCAATAAAACTCTACATAAGTCATGGCAAGGTCCCTGAAGACAAAAATGAGGCTCGTTGCCTTTGAGGACAAGCTAACAAGTTTGCACTCGATAAACATGACCAACTCTATAAGAGCTTGATCTCTAGACTGCCCCTAAGGTGCTTGGACCCCAACCAGGCCAATGAGGTCTTATAGGATATCTATGGAGGCATGTGTGGGAACCATTCTAGGGGAAGATCCCTTGCTCATAAAATCATCAGGTCTGGATACTTTTAGTTGACCTTACTAAAAGACGCTATTGATTTGGTTCGAAAGTATCCGTTATGCCAAATCCACTCGAACCTCCCATATTAACTCACCGCACCCATGGTCAATGTTTAGATCTCTTAGCCATTCAACCAATGGGGATTAATATTTTGGGTTCATTTCCAAAGACAATGGATCAACAAAAGTTCATAATTGTGTTAGTTAAGTACTTCACCAAATGGGTCGAGGCTCAAGCTGTCCTAAAAATAACTGATGCAGCTATCAAGAGTTTTATTTGGAAAAACAGCATCTATTATTTTAGTCTATCTAAGATCCTCATTTTAGACAATAGGATACAGTTCTAGAGCAAAAATACCCAAAATTAGTGCGAGGCCTTGGGAATCACCTAATATTTTACCTCAGTAGGTTTCCCTCAATCGAACGGCTAGATGAAGGTAATGAACAAAACAATCCTGGACTAGTTGAAAATTAAAATACAAGGGACAAGGTCGAGCTGGGTAGATGACCTCCCTAGGGTGTTATGGGTATATGGGACTACCCCTTGTACAGCCACGGGTCACAACCCTTATAGTTTAGTGTATAGTTCTAAAGTAGTCATCCCATCTGAACTATACAATACACAGCTCGAGTTATCCACTTCAACCCATCAGAAATACTTCAAAAAGAAAGCTTGACCTGGAGATGATTGATGAGTGGAGACAAGAAGCCTATAACACCATGCAACGCTACAGATCAAAAATGGCAAAAAACTACAATAAAGGGGTCAGGTCGTGCTATTTTAAGGTCAGAGACCTTGTTTTAAAAAAGGTGGAAGTATCCAAAAATGTTGGCAAGCTTGACCCAAAATAGGAGAGACCCTATACTGTCATAAAGGTAGCAAAGCACAATGCCTATCGACTTACCAATATCGATGGGGACAAGCTCCCTCACATATAGAATGCCATCAACTTAAAGAAATTCCATGTATAAGAATGCGTTGTAATCATCTTTGTATTCTATTATATAAATAAAGTTTAGCAACACTACTATCATTCACTTATACTGTTATAGCTGTATCTGCTTCACATAGCTCAAGGTTTCAAGTCGACCCAAGAAGTAGTTTCAATCTGAAAAACCAAGGCTTCTAAGCTGAAGTTTAAAGTTAACCCCGTAGTCGACCCAAAAGCAACTTTAAGCTGCCAAACCAAGTTTCAAGTTAACTCTATAGTCGACCTAAGAGCGGCTTCACGCTGCTAGTTTAAGGCACTTCAGCCCAACTATGTGGTTGACCCCATAGTTGACCTAAAAGTAGCTTCATGCTGCTTAATTTTGGCTTCTCAGCCCCAACCGTGTAGTCAACCCTGCAGTTAACCAACAAATTAGTTCAGTGCTACAAAATTAAGAAACCTTGAACTCAACCAAAGTAATGAAACTTGACTACAAAGTAGAGAAAAGTCTTAAAATAGAATGTTGAATGCATTTTGCTGAGATCATGCATATCTTTACAACAGTAACCTCAATTGATGATAAAATTATGGGTTTTCTTGTTAATTAACTTGGTTATCACCACACATTTGCGACGATACAGTTACATTCGATAGGAAAATGGTAAAACTGATTGGATACACATTGAGCAGAATAACAATAGTATTTCATTAAATAAAATATTTATTACGATTGAAGCACACTCTTCATTAAAAAGGGGAAAAAAGATTATAATGGTACAACACACTCACACTAGGTGATCATAATCTTTGATAGTAGAAGTTTTAGCTTTAGCTCGACTCGATCCCTTTTGCTTGACCTATTTGGGCACCTTCTTACATGTCTTGGTTCGGGTCGGGCAATGCTGATGTGAGGGAAAGAACTATTTGTGCTAGTTGTGAGGGCCTCACCACATCTTCCATAAAGTTAGTTGAGCGCAGCACGCATTAGGCGACATTAACCTACCCAGCCCTAATTTGGAAGGCAAATTAATCTGCAAAGATAAATTCCCTTGCTAGATCAGCAAGCTTACCTCAACCTCAGCATGCTTCTACTGAGTAGCGGTCATGGGCTAGATCAGAGCATTTGTCATAGTATCTCTTTCTGCTCTTTCCTCAACTGCAGCCTCCTCTGATTTTAGATAATGCTGTAACTTCTCATTTAGGACTGAGCTTATTTTATCTTTATCCTCAACCCAAAAGGTATAGCCTAAGTGCTTGAGCTGCTTGACTGCCTTTTTGAAAGCTGTGCAGGCATCATCAATCGAGAAGACCATGCTTGCATTTGAAAAGTCGAGTTGAGCATAAATTGCTCTACTATTTTTTTTCACATCGAAAGGAGCTATCGGGAGAATGCTGCTCAAGCCTTCTCAAGCGCAGCAGTACACTAATCAACTAGAAGCATAGCTCACTTGAAGGTCTAGCTGAGCTTTTTTCAACACAGAATCCATTTGGCTTATTTCTTCCATGGCTTTAAACAACTATTAGTCTTTCATGTTGAGATGTTCCCAGAGGTCAGCCACCTTCTTAGTTAGTTGGTCGACCCAAACTTGGTAAGATTTGAGCTAAACCTTTAGAGTCTACAGATCCCTTTCCTCTCATAGTTTTTCACGGTCAGCCAGAGCCAACTTCGATCTGTGGTAAAAATGGAACCCGATCTAACTCACCTGAAATAGAGATTATCATTAAACAGTGTAATCAACTGAAGACGGCATTCAACAAAAAAATAATTGACTTCATACTTACCAGGTTGTAGTGGTAGACCAGAGCTTTAAGTGCACTAATCTAGCTTAGGTCCATGAACTTTTGTCAGTCGATGGCAAAGAGCTCGACTACCATGCATTTGAGTGCACTAGCACCTATTGTCCCCAATGATATGATTGAGCTCAAATTTGTTAGTCCCGAACTGAAGCGATAGTAGCCTAGGTGTCTGAAACAAGACCCTATTGCTATACCTACCGAACAGGTCATAACCTGTGGTAGTTTTCTGTTTGCCCTTGTTGTTTGCCATTCTCTTGAGTGCTAAACTTTCTTGCTTGACCATCTACCTCTTGCCCCGACCCATGGGGCTACTATGAACCTCCTCAATTGGTTGAGTGAGTTAGGGAGCCTATTCGATCTGTGGGATAGCTGAGGTGGTGGTCGAATGTGCTACCCTTATCATAGAAGCTCCATCTCATTGAGCGATCGCCTGACGGGGCTCATCATTTCTTTGGGCTTTTGCCAAAGCTTCTTGTGTACCATGGGCCAAGATCTCTTTTTGATTTACCAACAAAGGATAATATAAAGATCAATCAGAATTGAGTAAAAAGATATGAAAACACATAATTATTATAATCGACAAGGATTTCTACCTAGCTGGTTGCTCGTGGGCAAGTTCAACTCAACTGATGACAAGCCAGCAAGCACCAAACATGTCTCCTTGATTATAATTGAGACCTCAATTTGGCCAAACTTGACCAGGTCCTAAATGAAAGTGTTAGGCTAGCTTAGAGTTTGGATCTATGGCATCTCGACGTGCCCCCTCCACCAACCTCTCAAAATATTAAACTTACCGAGCCCTTGAACATATAAATAATGCTTTGTCCACTCTTGGCCATATGATGAGGAGGGGTTTACTAAGAATTTTTTATGTGGGCACGCTGTTAGGTAGTAAAACCTGGACTCTTTGATGCTACTTGACTTTTGGGACATGGGTAGGTGAAATAGGTTTGAAAAATTAGCAAAGAAAGCCAGCTAGCCAAACAAGTGCATTAACATGGCAAAACTATATACAATGGTAAAGCAGTTTGGCAGGAATTGCATTATGTAGACTTCCAGGCCCCCTGGAGATCGACTATGGTAGGCGCTAGCGGGAACCTAAGTCTGCATCTAAACCCTTCCTCGAACATCATAATACACCCCTTCCGAGGTTGATACATCTTACCTAGCGGCCCAAACACCAAAAGTTCAAACTCCTCAAGAACATGGTGAAGTTCTCTAATATGAACTAAATCAGTAGGGGTGATTTTGGAAACTATCTCGCTATAATGGTTAGGAGTAAACAATCGATCATGCAATGTTGGTACTTCACTCGGGCCAGCCTCACCCCAAAGACAGCCCTCTTATCACTTGAGCTGTTGGAGGTTGGGCTATCACTCAATGAGTTGTCAGATGTGCTCGTAGAGTGCTCTCATCCCCAATCTCCCCATGGAAGTGTGCACTATAGGACCTAGTGTGCTCAATATCTAATGAACTCGACATGCTGAAAACATAATTGAAGGAAAATAGAAACTAGCAAAAGAACTTACAAGATTTTGTTGGAAAGCTCTAAAATGCAGAGAGGAGTTAAGGGCTCTAAATGTAAGAATCGACCAGATCAGATTTAGTAAAAGTATAAAATGAATATTTTTACCACGCCTATTTATAAGCATTTGGACGTGGGAACCTAAATAGTAGTAATAATTGCACAGCCGTCTCTTGGCGTTTCGTATACCTCAACGTAACAAACATATTAAATATATTAAACCCTGGTCAAGTATTCAAAAACCCTAATTGATAGTTCAAAAATCTTAGTCAAAGGTTCATAACCGTTAATCAGCTATTTACTCCCTGTTCCTTTCTAGTGACAAGCTCAATTAGGACCGCGAGTAGGGGAGACTCATAATATGAGATAGCCCAATAGGCCCAACCCAATAAGTTACCGATTCCAGAGAATGCTTTTTGGCCTACTTAGCATCTGAAGTCCAAATATGTTTCCAAACTTAGCTGGGTCAAGTCACTCGACCACAACCGCTAGGTCAAGCAAATAATTCTTGACCCTACCCAGTGGGAGGCTTCTATCCGCCTAGTTCATTTATCTATTCCTCTGGTCGACCAGTCCCTATGTTCGATCACCATCAACCAGAGAGCTCACTCCGGCTTCGAATTGTATTCTTACCGCATTCAATGCTCTAACAGTCAGCATGTCTCTGTATTAATGGCGCACGCCATCCCAGTACTGCCTCTGCCACCAACTTTGTCAGGAGACGCCTCTCTAGAGTTCTATTCATTCAGAAAAGTAAGGAGTTCTTAACTTATTTTGAAAATCTTAACATATTAGTTTAATTTTGAACATATCAATTATAAAATTGCTATTACTAACATCTTATTATAAGTTCAAAGATCTCATTTTATCTCAACACTCTAAGAATTTATTTTAAAGAAAAAAAAGATCTAACATCTTATTAACTCCAAAAATATCTTATAAAATATAAGAGCTTATAAGATCTTTTAAATAAACTTAGTCAAACATTGTCATAGTTGAGGCCGAAGCAAGAGGCCGCATGGTCACTTTGATCCAAGCTCACTAAAATTATGATCCCTTCCTTTCAAAAATTATTGGTAGCCCTTAGGAGAAAATTATAAAGTGGTCTAGTTCTTTTTCAATTTTTGGTTTAGGACGGATGACTATCAGATTAAGTGCTTAATTTTAATTTCTCACATATCACTTAAAATTCATCTTAATTAATTGATTGAAATAATCAAATTAATCTTGTAGTGTAAACAACATCGAGCGAAATTATTTTCGTTATAATTGAATGGAATCCACATAAATAATTAAACAAATATTTAGCATTAACTGCAAACCATGTTTTGCTCCTTCGTCTTCTCTTGATTTGAATAATCGGTCCGACAACGTACTCTTCTCTGCAATAAATTTATGGTCCTTCCCTAACTCCACGATATGGATGGAGGTTGATAAGACTGAATGTTGGAATAATCTTCTTCCTATATATCATCATGGACCATGCAAATTTATGTTATTTTACATGTAAAGTATATACGTCAAATTCAATAAATAATCTGCGACTTTGGCGAGGCAATGTTTCTGTCGGGATCCCGTACGAAAACATTAAACGATAATTATTTTTTTGGATTTTAAGCGAACATGAAAAAGAAGAGATGATATGATTAAATATAATTACAAGAAGTATTTTTTACAAGAAGTATTTTTGAACTTTTTGTTCATTATATTGCTGCTATGTGTGTGTATATATTTATATATATATATATATCATATATATACAGACATGTTGTTATGAAATGATCATTTTGCCTTTTATTTTTAAACAAAATTACCAAAGACTTCAACGCTGTGCATCTTTTATGTGAATCAGGATGGAGTCAACGCAACCAACAACTAATTCAAGTATTTGAGTTAAGATGCCATGGACGCCCCAACTGAGTTAGTATGAGTGATATATCAAGTATCCAATGCACAAATACAACTACCTTATTTGTTGATTTATGATAATGTCTTTTTCTGTGGATTGAGCTCTTCTCGTCAACCTGGTGGGCTAGTCGACTAGAAAGATGGCCATAGGAGACTGATAAAAAGTGTGGATCGAATACTGCAACCAGAAAACACAAGTTAGACTAGTTGAGAGGGTATTCGACTATGACCATCCAATACTTAAATCAGTAAATATTCGACCTGAAGATAATTTAATAGAGTAATAGCTTAGAAGAAGCGAAAAAGCATACTTTTGTCTCTAAAAGGGGGGTATTTATAGTAGTCGCTACCTAGGGGGGAGAGGTTGAAAAGATGATATTCTCCCTACCATTTAATAATACTTCTCCCTTTCTCATATCGGCATTATAGGTCTTTTGAGTTGGTTGTAGAGGTGTTCAAAAGAAACCAAAACTGACTGAATCAATCGAAAATTGAAAAAATCAAACCAATTCGGTTAAGCTCGGTTTTGTATTAAAAAAAATTCAAATTTTGATTTAGTTCAATTTTTTTACTCAGTTAACTGAAACTGAACTGAAAACTGAAAAAAAAATCAGTTTGATTCAATTTGATTTTAAATAGAATCGAAATTAATTTTTTTATATATAAAATTTTATTATTCAAGTGCTACTAGTTTTAGTTTTATTTTACATTTTTTATTAAATTTTTTAAGTTTAAGATAAATAAATATAATTTTTTAAATAATATAAATATTAATGTATTTTTAAGTTTTTGGTATAAATAGAAGGAAATTTTTGATAAGGTGAAATAATAATAAAAAAAAGAAGTAAAATTGGTGAAGAAAAAATAAAACTATAGTGTTTTTATTTTATAAAATATAATTGATTTTATCATCTTATTACTAAATATATCAAAATAGTTATTAAAAACTCTACACTTTAAATAGTATAGATATTAATATATGACATATAATAACATGAATAGTTATGATACAAAGAGAAAAAAAATGATATTTTTTTTTTCTAAACTCAGTTGGTACAATTACATAATATTTTTTATTATACGAACTAATACACATTACATATGAAAAATAGATTATGATTTAAAGAGAAAAAATGTTATATAAAAATAAAATTAAAAATTTTCTTTTAGTTAATTAATTAAACTTATATATATTATAGGATATGTTGATGAGTAAAATTGAAATTTCAATTTAAATTGCAAACTAAGGGACAAGGGATTAAACCTATTCGGCAATTCCTATAATAGTACTAGTAGTATGTTGCATATGCAGGCGAATAAAGATTTTATTTATGTTATTATAAAAACAAAGGCTTTGTTTGGTTATGTTTTCCCAGAACAACACTGTTTTGGGGAAACATAACCAAATATATTTTTATTTTTCCTCTAAAATACACATTCTCCAATATATATACATATTATATTATATATATTATTATAATATTAAAAAATTATCTAATTTCATTTTCACCCCAAAAATCTAATAAAAAAGCATTGATTTGACTGCTACAGTAAAAAATGTCTCATCCAAAATATAAACAAACATACAAAAAAATAACTTTCACATTCTACAATAATTCATTCTCCCAAAATACATAATAAAATCAAACAAAAAACATAACCAAACAATACCAAAGCCTTTTTTGTATCTAAAATAGAAGTTATTTTTGTTCATTTTCATAATTTTTCCTTTTAATTATTCCAACAACAAAAATTGACAATATAGTTTGAAGGATAAATTGGAGAATTCAACATAAAAAAGATAGTTTGGGTACAAATTTTATCAATATTTTAAAATTATCCTTTAGAAATGATGATTTAATAAAGTTATAATTGTATTAAAATATTTATTTATCTTCTTAAATTTATAATATTTTAAATATATATTTTTTGAATAGATAAATTATAATTTATCAAAACAAATATTTTCAATATACGAAAAAAAGCAATCGAATTCAACATTTTCACCTAAAAATAAATATTTTTTATCAATATACTTTTATCAAATAAAATTTTTGGTACTAAAAGAATAAATAACCCAATTCAAATTTTTTTGTTAAACAAACTTACTTTTGTCCAATAAATTTTCATCACACTTTTTGGTACAAAAAAAGGGTTTTTTTTTCTTTGTTTTTTTCCCTCCGATTCAGTTTTGGTTTTAATCAATTTTTTTGATTTTTCAATTTTGGTTGTAATAAAAAAAACCTAAAATCGAACCGATTGTGACAGGTTTGTTTTTGGTTTTAATTGAAATCGAATCGATTTTTTTAGTTAAAAATTGAACTGCGATTTTCAGTAATGATTATTGAAAATAAAAAATTTTGGTTATGGTTCAGTTGGTTTTAATCTAATGCACACCCCTAGTTGGTTGGTTGACATGTTTTTAACAAGCTAAAAATAAAGGGCACCATTATTGTCATTAATGCGAAGGTAATTGGTTGATGGAGTCGTTAATGTGGATAGAATGGTGGTTCAGCCATATTAAATGTGAATGTGATTGGTAGCAAGTGCTACAATAAATGCTTTTGTGATTGGGAACGATGCTACTTTGTATTCTACTTGACCATACCAGGACGAGAGAGTTCTATTATGTTAAGGGTCAAGGCTCTCGTTAACTATCGACCAAGTTGACAACCTTTATTTGTGGTCAATATTGAATGTCTACACTTGAGTTTGTGTATTAGTTTGTGCCTGATGATGACGTTGTATATTAGGTTGACCATATTGGGCTCATCAACTATACCCATATCATGAGTCCCTCATACTCCTTAGTCCAATCAACCTTGTGGAAAGTGGGAGTAAGGAGTAGTTGATTTTGACATGAGAATTTGAATATCAATCGGGGTTTTAATGGTGGCAATTACTAAGCGGCTTTGGTGATTACCTCGAGTAGTTACACATGATGACCTACAGTTAGGCAATAAATGGTCTATAGCTGGTCATTTTAATCGGTTGGCATACTTAGTTGGTTCCTATAAATAGTTCATTTAATGGCTCATTTACCATTTTTACTGCATTAGTGAGAGTTCAAGCTCCAAAAATTTCTATTTGAGTGCTACCACCTATGAAAGCCTCCACTTATTGTTTCATTAGGAATCTCTTATTCTTTATCTTCTTGTAAGTCCTTTCTAATTTTCTTAGCTTGTTTCTACTAGTTTTCATATCAACAACTTCATGCATAGTGTGGCTAGGGTTTATAAGGAGAGTAGAGGTGAGTCAACTAATTTAGAGACAACTTAGTCATCAGGGGGTTCGACCATTGAGAGTAGTGGGTCATCCTCAGATTTCTCTAGTAATAGGTTGAGTACTTCTCATTCTGTTGGGACAAGGAGTGGTAATGAGTAGGAGGTAGAAATCAATTAAGAGGTGGGATCGTTTGGTCCTGGGGTTGAGGACGTTGGGTCGTCTAATAAGGCTCCTTGTTGGCTAATGTCTAGAGAAAGGTTATTCATAATTGCCTATTATAGCAAAATAATGTTGGATCAAGCATAAATATTATATTCCCAATGAGTTCAAGTTAATCAAGCCTAAGGTAAGAGATAGGATGAATGCACCACTAGAAGAGTGTATAGTCGTGTTTGAGGATTCTTTGAAGTTTAGTCTTAGGTTTCTGATCACACAACCTATAGTTGGCTTGCTTTCAAGTTTTTGAGTCTGTACAACTAGCTACTGCCAAACTACTTTATGATGTTGTATAGTTTCGTAGTTCTGATGATGATTCATAATCCACCTCTGTCATTCGTAAACTTAGTAATTTATTACATCTCCCTATGTCATGGAAGTTAGGAGATACTGAAGAGTCAGGTTTTTATTATTTAATTGTTCACCCTTGTTGAAAACTCTTTATAACCCCCTTTCTTCACACGGTCTAGCTTGGAAAAAAAGGTGTTTTGTTGCTCGTTCTCCCAATGGGGATGTTTTTAACATCCCCAAAGGCTAGTTTAGGAGGTAGGCCGATATATTTGGTAATGAGAATTTGATGTGGAATAATATGTACATCTATGATCTAATTGATTTCAGAGGGATGGAGGTGTCGAGGTTTACTGAAGAGAGAAACTTAGTGTTAGTGAGTCTGTTGACCGATCTATTGAGATTGCCATCAAATGCACACTAGGTAGAGTCAATTTTGTTGCATTATTATTTTTTGCTTTAATTATGTTTCTGATCAACATTGTGTTTTGTAATTTTCTTTTGCATATTAATAGATCATGAACCGTGCACATCAATAAGCTATAGCTAGGTAGTAGATGGCATAAGAGCGTTAGGACATTGCTATCATTCATTGAGAGGCAGCATCTTTGCATAGTCAGTCAAAATGGGCATTGCTAGCAACCCCCTTACTGCTTGGGAAAGCGTGGTTGATGTAGTTGGTACTGCAAATATAGCTAAAGAGAAAAGCTACTAATGTTGGGGGCTAAAGTCGACTTGCCCCTTCAAAGAAGACCGCTGTAGAGAAAGCAAAAGGGAAAGTAATTGCATCGAATGCTAATAAGTTCAAATTATTGCTTGATGAGGAGCTATTCAAGCTGCGAAAATTTCTGAATCATGATTTGGGCCATGGATTAGGGTGTCAAACACTGCATTCAAGATTAGTATTAGATCAACAGGAGTGACTTCTTTGAAAGTATTGATGGTCGGCCTATTTATCGAAGACGAAAAGAAGATGCTTAAGCTGCAGCAAGTTGATTCCATGAATGTGTTTGCTTATCACACAAACATGGTAAGTCTTTGTTCGACTTATCACAATACGCTTAACTTATGTGTGTTACTAACATCTCTGTTGCCCTTCGTAGATTAGCCAATAGGGTTACAATTTGCATTGTCAATTTGAGCCCTGCTAGGCCGACCGCACACAAAATGGGAATAAAAGTGTGGAGAGTTGGAGAAAGAGCACTTTGAACTCTCAAAGACCAAGATGAAGTCTTTGGAGTCTAGGATTGAAGAACTGATGTAGCAACTCAAGGAGAAGGATTTGGAGCTGCTAGTTATTATGACGAAGAAGAGCCATTTAGAAGACTTGCTAAAAACATTAAGGTCTAAAGTTAAGGAGGCATCTTTGTTTGGTTGGGCCTTAGGTTATGAGAGTTGCCTTCACTTTGTGAGGGTTGAGTTTTTTAAGGTGCTGCTTGACATCGCCATGGAAGTAGTGCAGTAGTTTTTGTTGAGCTTCACATTTGTCAACGCTAGTGCGGTGTTTGGCATGGATGGCACTAAGGAGGGGCTTGAGAAGGCAGTGAAGCAAATTGAGTTCTTGGGTTACTAGTTTCATGAGGGCAAAGTTTAACTCAGCATGTTCAAGAATGAACAGCTGGAGGACTACCTAGAAGATGCTCTCGTTGAAGTGATGGAGCTTTTTACTCATCTAAAAATCTCCATTGTGACCAAGGAGTTCGAGTTTGCTAATAAGTTCACCTTCAAAATCAAGAACAAGGAGGTGGATGTGGCCAAATATTTTTTAGTGATTGACCACCATTTTTTGGGTGATGAGGCAGGGCTTTCCCGACCAGCCAAAAGATAGGAGTAAGAGGTTAAGAGTGTGTAGTAAGTTGTCGTAGTTGATACTATTGATGATGATGAGCTCAACAAAATTGTGAATGATGTCGTCGCCAAGGCTGCTGCTTGAGGCAGTCAGGGTAAGAGGCCTGGGTCAAGCTAAATGTTTTTGCCTTGTTTTGTGTGATGTAAACTTAACTTTTGTATTGTCTATATGCTTCGATGGGTATTTGAACAATTTTCATTTTTATTGATCTTGAAATTATTGGATGTATGAACGATTTAAGTTTTAATGCTAGTATTATTTTTCTTGTCGATTGCGAAATTTTGCATTTACTTTATGTTGTGTTGCTATTTTAAGTCATATCATAATATGTGCTTGCAATTAAATAGTCGACTATCTGAGGTTCGTATATCTCTTTTCTAAATTGGTTTGAAACCAAATTAAAATGTCAATGAAACAGTCAATTAATGTCAACTATGAGTTTTGAGAAGACTAAATCTCATACTAATTATTTTTAATTTATCATTATTGGATGATGTGGTGAGAAGTTGAGTTCTCATTATACAATAAAAGTTACAATTACACATTTCAAGAAAACTAGATCTCACTCAAATTGAAATAAGTGAAAGAGATTATGGGATCTCTTCTTAAATATAAAATTTCTTCAAATTGGTTGTATTCCAAGGTTAGGTTAACTCATTCCCATTTATGTTGGCTATTTAACAAGAGTTGTTTTTGTCCACCTTAACTACTGAGTAGGGGCTATCCTACTTTGGGTCGAGTTTCCTGACATTCTTTGAGACTTCAATCTTTTTGAGAATAAAATCACCAATTTGGAAGCTCTTTAGTCGGACACCTTTGTTATAGTGATTGGTCATGATCGACCTATACCTCTACATTTTTATGTACGCTTGTTGTCATTGCTCATCAATTATCTCTATGTCAAGTTACTTTTCTAACTCATTCTTGATCAGATTGTAATGTGACACCTGTGTGTTATATTAATTTCACTATGGTCAATGCTTTTAAACTATATACCATATTATAAGAGCTATGACTTGTGGCTATTTTTAGAGTCTTTCTGTAGGCCTATAATATGCTTGGGAGGTCATCTGCCCAATTGCCTTTAGATCTCTCTAGTTAAGTTTTGATGTAGTCTAGAATGGTTCTATTAGTGACTTTTGTTGTCCCATTTGCTTGTAGATTCTCTACTAACATGAAGTATAGTTGTACTTTAAAATTTTGCACCAATCTTTCATCTTTTTGCTCTGGAATTGAGTACTATTATCTAATATCATCATTTTTGGCAAAATTGAAATGGCAGATGATCTTTTTCCATAAGAAGCTTCTTATCACTACATCTATTATTTTTGAGATGACTTTTGCCTAAACTTATTTAGTAAAATACTCAATTGTGATTATCATGCATTTTTTTATCCTATGGCCTTCATGAAGGAGCCCATAATATCTATTCCCTACTAGTCAAATAGCCATGTGATTTTGATGTGGACTAGGGTTGAAGTTAGTTGATGATAGATATTAGTATGTACTTAGTAAGATGGGCATTTTCAAGCAAAGTCGACTGCATTTTTTAGTAATGTTGGCCAAAAATATCCCTACCTGATAACTTTGTCGGGTAATGCTCGATCAACAGAATGGGTGCCACAAATGACCGTGTGGATCTCCTTTAGTACCTCTTGGGCTTTTCTGGTTTTAGGCATCTAAGTGTGGTGAGGGGAAGGGGGTTGGAAAGGGACCTCTTAATAATGAGCTAAACTCATCGAGGGCTAATTTAGCTACCTGACCTTTCAATCTCCATGTCTCTGTCTTATTGTCTGGAACCTTACCTTTCCTTAGGTATGCTTTGATGTCGTTTTGCCAACTGGAAGGTGGTTTTTCAATTTTCTATATCTGGTCCTAAGCAGGTCCCTTTATCATGGGCTTGTTTGTGATAAAAATGTGATCTTTCTCTGGTCCCCATAGTCAAACTAGCGAACTTAGATAATGCATTTGCTTTCTCATTTTCTAACCTGGGGACCTGATTGAGTATGAACTTCTTGAATTATTATTGCAACCTCTTGACCTCTATGATGTACCTATCCATAGATGCTTCATTGGCCTCAAAGTTACCTTTGAATTACTTAGCAACTAATTGTGAATTTATGATGGTTGTCAAGTACTTGACATCCTTGTTTATTGCCATATTCATACTTGGAATAATTACTTCATACTCGGCTTCATTGTTGGTTATTGGGAAGGTGAGTTTGATAGCAAAGTCATACTCTTCCACTTTGACAGAGCATAACGAAATTCTTACTTTTCTCCTTGCTGGTGTAGATGGTCTATCTATATGCAAACACTAGATGGATGGTTGTTGCTCGACCTCTATGGGAAGATTGATGCATTTAGCCATGAAGTCTGCTAGCACCTGATTTTAATTTTCATTCTGGATTAGAATTTGATATCGAATTCACCTAATTTGATAGCCCATTTGGTCAATCTCCTAGATATGTTCAGCTTCGACAGGTCCTGCTTTAGTGACTGATTCATCAAGATGACAATGGAATGAGATTAAAAAAAAGGTCTTAAGTTTCTTGCCACCGTAATCAAAACAAGAGCGAATTTTTCGATCTCCAAGTAGTTGTGTTCTAGATCTCGCAGAGCTTTGCCGATGTAGTATATTGGTTAATGTGTAACTTGCTTGTGGACATAAGAAATGAGCTAGTCATTGCTATCAAAATAACAAAGTATAGGTACAGGACTTCCTTGACTGAAGGTTTAGCTAACAGTGAAGGAGTAGATAGGTACTGCTTTATTTTGACCAATGCTTGGTCACATTCTTTTGTCCATTGGAAATTTCTTGCATTCTTAAGAATTTTGAAGAATGGTAAGCTTTTGTTTGCAAGTCGGGCAACAAATTGACCCAATGCTGTAATTCTTCTGACAAGTTTCTATACCTCTCTAATCTTCTTTGGTAGCCAAAGGTCCTAAATAACCTGAATATTTTGTGGGTTTGCCTCGATACCTATCTGGCTAATCATGTATTCCAAGATTTTGCCTATTCTAACTCTAAACGTACACTTATTGGGATTAAGTTTCATCCTAAAAGATCTTGGTATGGAAAAAGTATGGTTGAGGTTTGCTAAATGGTTGGCTTTCTTTTCTATCTTGATAATCATGTCATCAATATAAATCTCTATTGTCTAGTTGATTTCATTATTAAACATAAAGTTTACTAATCCTTGATATGTCTCTTTGGCATTTTTGAGGCTGAATGGCATGACAAGGAAATAATATAAACTATGTAGGGCCACAAAGAGATTTTATCCCTATTTTTGGGTGCCATGAAAATTTGATAATATCCTTGAAAAGCATCAATTATACGTAAAATGTCACAACCTATTGTTGAGTCTACTAATAAATCTATTCGAGGTAGTTGTTAAAGGTCTTTAGGGTATGCTTCATACAAGTCAGTAAAATCGTTGCACATTTTCCATTTGCCCTCATTCTTAGGGACAATGACTACATTATATAACCAAGTAGGGTATTGAATTTTCTACAATGTATCCTACCTCTAAAAGCTTGTTGACTACCTCCCCATTATTCTAGCACATTCTCACATTGAAGTCTTGATCTTCTACTTGACTAGCTTATATAAGGGGTCTACATTGAGGTGATGGACAAATGATTTGAGGATCGATTCCCTGGAGGTTGGCTGTATTCCATGCAAAAACATGAATGTTCCTTCTGAGAAAATTAATCAGCATGTATTCTATATTGCTATCTAGATAAGTGTTTATCCTTGTGGTTTTGCTAGGATTTCCAGGCTTTAGATCTACTGATTTTGATTCTTTAACTAGATTGACACCAATCGTCTCTCATTTTCTCTTCTTGTTCACCTGTCTCTCTTTAGGTTCTATTATTGGGATGTTCCTCAAGGATTTTATCTTTGGTGGAGATTTCTGTTCATTGGTGTCTACTGAGATGGTGTAGTATCGCTAAGCTTTTTTTATGTTGCAAAGTAGTTCTCTGGTCCTTTCTATTATCGGGAATTCATTCTTCATGTAGAAGGCCAAAACTATTGATTTGAAGTTATTCAAAGTGAGTCTCCCGATTATGGCGTTATGTGCAAAGGGTGCATCAACCACAAAGTAGTTGATCATCAGAGTCCGTGTAATGCCCCTAGAATTCCATTATGTTGATATTTTAACTTCATATTATTTTCCTAATTTTATTTAATATTTTTTGTAATTTTTGAAAGTTTTGTGGGTTAAAACATAAATATAAAAGACTTAATCGTACCATTTGTTAAATTATGAAGGGTTAATGTTCAATTTCTATAGACTAGTGGACTTACTGTGAGGCCTATTAAATCTATTGGCTAAATTGATTTAAATTAAAACTTTTGGACCTAACTAAAAGTTTATTAATTGTTGGGGTTAATTTATAATTCAGATAAATTTAATTCTATAAATATCACATTTTTAAATCACCCCCTCTATTCTTCTTTCATCATTCTCTCTCTCTCTTCCTCTCTCTCTCTCTCTCTCTCTCTCTCTCTCTCTCTCTCAAGTAACCAGCCAAATTGCACAAAATAGACCGAGCATCTTTTTCTCTTCCTCATCGGGAACATATTAACATGACATGCAAGCAGAGTTAGCGGGTGGAGTGATGGGAATTTGTGGCCAAAGTTGAAGTCCGATAGTGGAGTAGGTCTCTTAGCTCTGGTAACTGAATTGTGAGTATAGCTACTAGGTTTTGAAGCTCTCAACTTTAGGAGCACGCTGGCACCATTTATTCTCAAAGACGACCACCAGTAACAGAGTAATTGAAGGACAACAACATGATGAAGCTTGGTAGTGGTTCTCAATTTTTGAGCAAAATTGACATCCAATTCGAAGGTGAATACAGAAATTGATTTAGGTTGTTGGGGGTTTCTTTGAGTTGAGGAGCATCTTTTGGTGGTGACAGTGAATAACTCTGGCGATAGTGGTAGCAATTGGATAGAATCTTCTTCTCATCGTGGTGATTACATATATGTGTTCTGATCATTGAGATTCTACCTCGTTAGTGAAAAATTGGTATAAGAATGAAATCATTGGTGTATGTAATTGCATGTATATGTATGCGCATTCCAATCATAGTGAAACATTGTATTATCAAAGAAATAAAAAAGATGATTGATCAACACATATCTGCATAAGAATATAACACATTTGTATGTTTATTAAGCCTAGTGAATACAAAATGGTATTATTTCATGTGAACTATAGGTTACATAGCTAACCCAGTGATATAAACCCTAATTTCATGTAGCTGCAACCTAGTGCATTACTTTATCAGTATTAGATGAATTTCATAAATGCTTGATATATCCAGCACGAATAGCATGTTTATTGCAATATTATCAAAATAAAACCTTAACCAACATATTAGTCAGATAAGTACCTAGATCGGATTGTTATTAGTATGATTATGAATGTTAGTAATCGTTAGGGTTGAACAAGGATTTTAATGGAAAGTTACTCTTTTAGATTGGGGATGGAGGATTGGACCATGACAATTAGTAGACTCTGACTTCATTGCTGAGGTTATTAACGTGTGGATCTGCCATTTTAGCCTTGAATACTGCTATTTGTTCTTATGGAAAAACCCTTGTGTGGGTTAATTGTGCTTAAATTGTACATGCTTATGTTTATAGAAATCTATACTTGATTGTGTACTTGCTTGTGATATGTTAATTGACTTGTATATCCAAGTGAGGGTTTGTTCTTGATTTCACTCTATTATAAGTTCATTTTTGTTCATTCTAGCACCCAGAACTCTCTAGTATTACCTATCTTGTACTTGTTCTCAATCGGTACTTGTTATTATCCTGTACTTGTTCCCATCCTGTATTGTTATTGGATGCCTTGCCAGAACACTTGTTTTTTGTATCTTGTTATATAGCTATGATGGCTTAATCGTACTTGTTAATTGTTATTAACTATTAACTATTTTGTATATTGCTCATATGGCCTTGTTGGCAATTTGCTAAATGAAAATAAGTTTCAAACTATACTTCTCAATTGTTGAGCTTGGGGTGAGCCGTTAAGTTGTTCCCCATTATCATGCTTAGGATGAACCAATATGATTGACTGACTGATTGACTGATTAACTGATTATGATAAGTTGATCCTAGCTATTTGCTTGGGATGTGTTGATAAGTTGTTCCTAGTTGTTATGCTCGGGATATGTTGATAAGTTGATCCTAGGTGTTTACTTGGGACGTGCTGATAAGTTGATCCCAACTATTTGCTTGGGACATGCTGATAAGTTGATCCTAGCTGTTTCTCGAGATGTGCTGACATGTCTGATTGATTGATTAATTGATTGACCGATGATCGATCGATTGATAGTCCGACCTGACCGACTGACTGACTGATCTAGTACTCAACTGATTGATAGACTGACTAAATGACTGATTGGAGTAAGGAGAGAGTTCTATTTGCTCAACTTTTTATTGTCTGTATTTTTAAATGTACCTATTTAATTGTTAAATTCCAAGCCATTGAGTTGATTCTACCTTGATAGGTCTTTATTGTTTATGATTACTATTAGCCTTCACTAAGTTCTTTGGGCTTACCCCCCTTTCTCCATTTTATCTTAATTATCTCAGACAAGATTGAGTTACAAGCTTGGACTCCAGGTTGGAATGACGAATGTAATTTTGTAATGGAATAGATATGTGTAACTGCTTATGGGCATATTTGGACTTTTGTATATGTGTAATGTATGTTTAGAACCACTAATGGTATATATTTTGCATTTATTTTGTATGTTATGGGATTATTTAAGGTTTGTATATAATGTTTATGAATGTTGCTTAAGTTGAAATCCACTGCTATTTATGAGAAGTTTGAAAAGTTTATATTAGGCTATTACTTGTTTGTGGGTTTTGAATTAAGACTGAATTGAATGTCGTCTTATCTACGGGTTATCTTTAGAGAGGGCATTACAATTTGCCTCTTGGGCGCTTCACCAAATGAGGTAGATGAACTTATAGATCTAACTGGGATAATTTTTTACCCTCAAAACCTAACAAGTGGGGTATTAGCTCGAACTTATGCTTGCCCAGATTTATTCTTTTCAAGGTTAATAAAAAGATTATGTATGTTGAGTTGCCATTGTTGACCAAGATCTTTTTAACTTTATAATTTGCGATTTCAATAGCTATGACCAATGGGCAATCTAATTTACTGTCAATTCCTTGATGCCCCAAATGAGAGAGGTCAGAGTTTGAAAAAAAGATAGGTTCTAAACTAGTAGAGACCTGAAAAACTATGCTAGTTAGCGAGTATTTGGTTGATTTAAGTTGTTGCTTGACTTGCCTCTTTGTTTTCTTTGAGCCCCCCCTAGTTGGTCCACTTGCGATGGTGTTAATCATGCATCGCAAAGGGGGGCATTCATCTTCAGCCTTCTTTTTCCCTTTGTCATCTCTTTTTAGGCTAATCGACCATTCTCTATGAAGCATCTGGTCTGTCAGGCCTTCTAATTAATATATTTTTTAGGTGGCATTGTCAAATGAGCCTTTAAATTTTATCATGAAGGTTAAAGCAATCTTCTGTATCATGGCCTTTCTATTTGTGGAAATGGCAGTACCTCTTTGAGTTCTTCATAGCAGCTATCTTATCAAACTTTTTATGTTTTTTTAGGAGGTTGTCATTTTGGATGGCAAACTAAACCTCTTTTTTGGGTATGTTCAACGTGGGGTAGTTGTGGAGCCTCTTGATAGGAGATCAATAACCATCATTCTAGTACATGTTGTCTTTCTCCTTTCTTTTCTTTTTTTCATTCTCAAAATTTCTATATTTCATTTTGTTCATATCTTCTTGAGTTATGTACCTCTTCGAGAGGTTGAGCAATTCTTCCATCGATTGTGGCCTTTCTTTGACCAATGCATTGGCACGCTCTTTGTGCTTGAGTTCGTGGAATAGCTTGTCAACCAGGAACTTAATCCTTGGATTATTGATCTTTAACACTTTGACGTTAAACCTAGAAAAAAAGTCTTAAAGAGACTTTCCCTCATTTTACTTGACTGTATGGAGGTGAGATATGGGAGCTTGGCTTTTCTTCAGCTAGCAAACTACTGTAAGAACTTGTCACATAGTTGATCGTATGAGAATATTGGGGTTGACTCTAGTTTGAAAAACTACTCAAGAGTTATCCCTTGGAGTGTGGTAATTAACATCTTTGTATGGATATACTTGTTATAACCACAAAGTTGCAACATGAGTTTAAACTATAAAAGATGTTCATTTAGGTTAGTAGATCTATCATATTTAGGGAGGCCAATTGGGATCTTCACATCAATTGTTGTGTTTCTTGACTATCTTTTGAATGAATGGTGATCCCTCCTTTGGTGGAGTTGTTAGGTGCTATCAAACCACACCTTTCTTTCAGTATTTCTCCCCAAAATTTTTTCCACGCTTCTGTTTAATTACTAGACTTGATGAAAAACTTCTTCTTATTCATCTCGATCAGCTTGGGATAAATTTTTACTCCATGGAGACCTCTAATGCTTGACTTGATCGTGTTGTTGGGCTCAGTGGGGTCAAACAAAATGTTCAATAGAATTAGCTACCTCCTTATGAGAGTGCTTATGGCTTCTTCACATGAATTTGACTCGAACTATTCTCCCATTTACTGAGGTGATCGCATCCTTTATCCCTTACCCTTTCATCGCATAGGGCCTTTTTTCCTGGCGAAAAAGGGTATGGTGTGGTGCTAGTAGCTGCGACAGGCTAATTGTTGTGCCTTTGCAGCACTTTTGACAATTGTGCTAAAAGCTAAGCTGATATTTGATTGTTTATTATTTGTATAAGCTGTGGGATTATCAAAGTTTCCACTTGCTCTAGTTGAGAACTTAGTCTTGCCACATTGTGGGCCTGTTGGGGCTGTGGTAGCAGTGGTGATAGTGGTAGTGATCTACAACTACTGTGCCTTTTGGATGTAATGCGCCTAGTGTTTACTATTTTCATAGTTGCGAATTCAATTTTCCCACAACTGAGGCCAAATGATAATATCTTTTTCTATAAATTGCGCTCTTCTTGTTGACTTAGTGGGCCAGATGACCAGAAAGATAAGTTTAGGAGATAGACAAATTCTACAGCCAGCGATCACACGTTAAGTGAGCTGAGAGGGTTCTTGGCTATGACTCTTTAATGCTTAAGTTAGTAAATATTCAACTTAAAGATAATTTAATAGAGTAATGGCTTGGGAGAAGTGAAAAAGAATGCCTTTGTCTCTGACATAGGGGAATTTATAGTGGTCGCCACCTAGGAGGGAGAGATCAAAAAGATGGTATTCTCCTTACTATTTAATAATACTTTTCCCTTTGTCATTGGGGCTTCATAGGTCTTCTGAGCTAGTTGGCTGATAAGCTTTTAACCAGCCAAAAATAAATAGCACTATTATCATCATTAATGCGGATGTGACTAGTTGATGGAGTCATTAATGTAGACAAAATGGTGGTTTCATCATATTAAATATGGATGTGACCAGTGGTAGGCATTGCAATTGATGCGGCTGTGACTGGGAACGACGCTGCTCTATATTCTGCTCGATTGTACTTGGTCGAAAGAGTTCGATCGTGCTAAGGGTTAAGGCTTTTGTTGATTATTGATTGGGGTTGACAACCTTTATTTGTGGTCAGTACTAGATGTCTACACCTTGGCTTGTGTATTGTTTTGGGCCTAATTATGATGCTGAATATTGGGCTCGTTTAGGTAA
Source organism: Jacaranda copaia (assembly GCA_014898725.1). Lineage (NCBI taxonomy): Eukaryota > Viridiplantae > Streptophyta > Magnoliopsida > Lamiales > Bignoniaceae > Jacaranda > Jacaranda copaia. The sequence goes on along the minus strand of JACGDI010005270.1, from coordinate 132,348 downwards.
ATGAATATTTGAAAATCTATGTACTGTTAGCATCCAAATCCGTTTAGAGGGCATATTATCCGTATCCATTTAAAGTGGATATTGTCCTAATCGATTAGTAGATAGTTTACTGTAATCCTATACAAATATGGTAATTGCCTTTGATTCGTTTAATATCACTTTGACTACATATTCGTTGGATATATCCATTTGTATATTCAATTATCTGTATCCAATAAATAATATTTAAAAAATTATTATGTATAATATATTCTAATTTTTCATGTATTTTAATATATAAATAATATTTTAAAAAAATTATTTATAATATATTTTTATGCATAATAAATTATTTTTATTTTTTATGTATGAAATCTCATAATCTGTATATAAATGAATATAAGTATGAACTAGTAATTAAAGAATTAGTAAAAAAAATTAGTGGTTAAGGATTATGAAGAATCAATAAACAAAAGTAATGATAATTAAACACTAGTAAATCACGAAAAATAATTGAAAAATAATATATATAAATATATCTATTATATTTAAATTATATTATTTTCTGTTGCAGAAAATAAATTTTAGATAAGAAAATAAAATTATTTTCTTTTATAGAAATTGATTTTGAATTGTTTTGAAGAATTATGATTTTTCAAGTATATGCTAAATGTTGTATCTTCTCAAAATATAATTATATTTGTAATTGATAAAACTGTTAGGAGTTAATATGATGATTCGAAAAGAATGTCTTTAATTAATATAAATATAACTCATGGAGAGTGTCTAGGTATATACAATTTTCTAAATAAGTCTTTTTCTTCTTTATTAAAATTTCTCATATACTTACAAAACTTTCTCGAGGTTCTTAAGAGAAATTTTCTAAGTGGCTATTCACAAGATTTTGATAGTTTTATTGTATCCTAAAACTAAATGGTTATTTCAACCCAATAATATATTCATAATATAGATAATGTAGATACTTTAAAAAAAATGTTCGTTCACGTCTCTAATCACGTAAACCAGTTTCAGAATTAATTTCCTAAAGAGTTCAAATTTCTTGTTTACAACCGGTTTCATAATTAATTTCCTAACACACACACACACACACACATATGTATATATATTCCACTCGTAAATTTCACAAACTCTACCTTGGTGACTAGTGAGCCATATTGTTCTAATTTAATAAGGCATACACCAATCAAAATTATTTGACAACCATGACTCACCAAATATATATATATATATATATATTCAAGAAATACATTGATGGCGACAGACTACCGGATCAAGATGACTGCTAATCTAAAATATTAAAGAGACAAAGATTCTATACAGCACAGAGAAGCCACAGGATGATACGAGCTCATGTCTTGCTTTGCCCGGACTCTTATTATTTTTTGTTTATTTATTTTCACGGTCACCCACGGAAATATTTCTTGTCTTAATTATATAAGATGAATAATTAATATAGAAAAGCTCCCAGACCCACGTGCATATAAACTATATATATAGTTTTTTTTTTTTCTGTATATAAAATTTTTAAACAACGATAAGCCTGATTAACCCATTACCTTTTGTCCTAGATATTTATCTATTAGGATATAAATATTGAAAAGAAAATTAATTTTAGTACTTTTCCTCTCAATTCTTCATGAAAAGTGACATTCCAACCACTAATGGACAGGACCAAAAACAAGTCGTACAAACCTAATAGAAACAAGAAAATATGTAATCAATACAAAGCATATAATCCGCCAATTTAGAGCGATACAGACTGTACAAAACTGAAATCTCAGCTTCTTTTTGGGTGTCCACTTTTAAAACGATAATAATACTACTTAATATGACCCGTAAATGCATGCAAATTAAATTTAAGAGAGATCGTGGTAAAACCCAAAAGAAAAGATTACTTCTTTTTTTGATTTATTCTTACATGATAATAAAAAATAAGGCAGTAATTTTTACACAAGTAGCAAGTTCCCAGAAAGAGAATTGATCAACTACAAATTAAAATAGAAATTAGAAACCTAACACCGCCAGCCCAAGATTTAGAATTATTGCGAAATTTAGTATATAGAAAGCAGATACCCTCTTTTCAAATTAAAAAGAAAAAGAAAAAGAAAAAAGAAAAAGTAAAATGCACATGAAAATCGTATATATATATATATATATATATATCGCGGGCTATGATCGACGTTGTGTCACATGATCTGGTACGTGATCTAGCTCAATCGACGAATTAAGGGTGGAAACTTTGTGGCACATATCGAATTGGTCTTAATGCTGCGGACCACGCAAACCATAGGGCGAGGCCCAAACCCAATAAGCTGAAGCCTGAAGAAGATTAATTAATATGGAGAAAATTCAATGCCAAAAGAAAATTTAATTCAGCCTTCTTCATCATCGAGCCCATACGTGGTATGGCGACGGAGATTCCAAGGCAGCTATTCTTCTTTGGTTCTTCAAATCCTTATAGAACTTGTTAATAAACTCTTCAGCATCCTTGTCCACCTGGTGGTTCATCTCCTCCGCCGCCTCCGTGTCTTTCACCGGGAACGGCGAGTCCGTCACCCTCAGCTGCCTCACCGTAGGGCTCCACCCAAACCCCGGCAATGGAGACGCTTCCGCGGTGTCGTAGCGATTCAAAATTTCCAACACTTTGCGCATTACTTTGAGCTCTTCGGCGGCGGCGGAGGATTGGTGGTTTTTGCGTTTGGAGTGGTAGGATTGGTAGAGGGGAGTATTGCTGCAGCTGAACTCGTATTCTCGTGGGGAGATGAAGGACATGTTTATGTCGTTGGATCTGCAAGTGAGGGTGGAATAGTAATTGTGGTGGTTTATGAGGTTGCCTATGGCTTTGCTTGCTATTTTCCCTCTCTTTAGAAGCATGTGGAGATCAATCATTATTATCTTGCTCTTTCCAATGCTTTTCTTCATCATGTACAACACTATTCTCGCTATGTTCCACAATTTTTTGGCTATTTCTGGTGGGCTTTTTTCAATTTCCATTTTCTTGGTTTAGTTTGCTTTTTTTCCTTGCTTGCTTGCTTTCTTTCTTTCTTTCTTTCTTTCTTTCTTTTGAGAGAGAGAGAGAGAGAGAGGTATTTGGTTGGTTTTGCAAGTGAGACATATGAGAGATGGGGCTATATATATAGAGGTCTATATATGGCAGAAAAGAAAGCACAAGAAAAATAATTGAAAACCCCACCACCCACCCAATCATGCAAGGGGTCCGGGGAGTGGTTAAAAGAAAAGAAAAGTATGGTTAAAGCTCAAACAGCTAAATAAAGAAGAAGTGGTTAAAGTTTGACAGAAATTAATGAAGGCAGGGAATTTCTTCTAATTTGGTCATGGAGAGTGGGCGACACGCTCTCCTAAAAGTGGTTTAGCAGCTTAATTTTTATGAGCCAAATGTCGTCTTTTTTCTTTATCTTCTTGGATGGTAATTTATTGTTCATCCGATGGAAAGTTGCCGGTTTTGATTTTTTATTTTAATTTATGTTTCATTTTTCATTTTAGCGTATAAATATATAATATATGTATTAAATATTTTTTTATAAAAATAATTTATTAAAAGTCAGATACACTTGATATATATACCATACATTAAAATAAGAAATAAGACATAAAATAAAATAAAAAATTTAAAGTGGAAAGTTGCTGTTGGAGGTTACTGGAGAGTCCCATTAAATGAAATTTAAATTACTCTACTGTTGTCCCAATTGCATGCTCACACATATTTGTATGTGTTCAAAATGTCTATGCTGGCTTATGAAAATGACTAGAAAATTGGATATGATCAAAGTTTAGCTCCACCTGTAATATACAATGCTATATTCTTTATCAAAATTTTATAACTGCTATCTGCCCTAATAAAGTTTTGGTTCCGTCTTAGGGTGTACATCCTGTTAAACCAAATCAAATCAAATTGAAATTTTAATTAATCTGTAATTTCTTCAGTTTAATATTTTGCAAAATTGAAACCCAAATCGAATTAATTAAGCAGTGCCGTTTTTGGTTTCAACGTACAATTACCAATTTAATTTGATCCGGTTTTTGATTACTAATTTTTGAAAAAATTCTAATAAGAAAAAAAAAACTTTAGTTCCACAATTAACATGGGGATTTAATTTGGTATTTGGGAATTAGAATTAGGAAATAGGAAGCAACTAAAATAAACACAAAATAAAAAAAAATGTAAAATCTGGCAAATGTTAACTAAGGACTCAAAAATTTTGAAAAAAAATTAGAAAAACACACTATCCAAAAAAATAATGATTTGTGGTCTGGTTTTATTTTTTCTATGAAAAAATCATATGCCCAGAAAATTAGAAATCGAAATCGAAATCGAACTGTACTTCCACGATTCAGTTCGATTTGGACCACATTTTTAGGTGTGGCCGACTAATCAAATCGGTGCACAACCCTAGTTCCATCAGATAAAAGTAATTATTTCAAAATATCAAATTATGTAGAAAACGATAATGAAGGTAATTAATTAGTTGATGAGCTGTTGCCTTAATGGTAAGGGAGGACTCAAAAATAGTTATGAATTCAAGTACTCTTATATGTGGGTCACTATAAAAAAAAAAAAGGTATTTCGATAGTAATTTGGTAGCTATGGTTTATAAATTCTAATTATAAATTTTTGTAGAAAATATATATATTTTTAAATTGTAAGTAAAAAATTTACTAATTACCTACTCTTAACCTTGTACGTTTAAAGCATAACTTAGTTATGCATTATTAGTAGAAAAATTAATATACACACAAAAATTAATCACCAATTATGGATTACTTTTAGTGAAGGTTAATTGGTTAGCTATATGAGAGCCTTTACTTTGATTTTACTAGGTCAATTTCGTAGTTAAAACAATGAATTTTTAGCATCAGCTATAATTTAATTGTAGTTAATGTCCTAATTTTTAAATTTATAGTAGATATTAATTTATTTTCAAAATAATTTGTTATTATATTTGATATTTTAATGATAAACGACATAATTATTTGTATTTTATGAATTTAAAATACTTAATTATATAATGATTGAAATATATTTAATGGTTCCTAATTAAAAAAAAAAAATTACAATCATTAGTCATATATACACAAACATGTCGAAAAAGCTAGCTTTATTAATTTCATTATAACATTGTATATGGGTTACAACTGCGTACTATAATTTAATGACAACATTAATTCTAGAAATCGTCATGATTATTATGGAAATGGAATTGCATTGTCAGGATACCTTTGAGTATGTGTGTGTAGAAAGCAAAGTGAAGGGCAAAAATAATTTTCTATCGATTCTTCGACAAATATGGGGTTGGGGTGGCGAGAAGAATCTTTGTAACCCCATACAGCCTCACTTTCACCAACGTGTACGGGGGGGGCTTCTTCAGTTTCCACCTGCAAATTAAATTTTTATTTTCAATTCATGTATGTATAAATTGGTATGCGTACAGTATACGACAGCATTCATTTATATGCGTGCATATATAATATGCACATTCGTGCGTGTGCAAGAATGCTATTTTGGTACATGATACTCTTTGTATGTATAGCTAGCAATTAGCATCCAACATACCCCTAGCTAATTAATATTTTGTATACGTCTGCGGGGCGCCTGAAACAATTTGAGTTATCAGACAATTTAAACTCAAATAAACTCGTATAGTTTTTGTACTTATGAATAAAATAAAGTGAAAATATTGATTTAGTGGTGAAGGGTATACACACACATAATATATAATATTAATTTATGTTATTTATGTCCCTCTAACTTTGTAATATTAATTTATGTTATTTATGTCCCTCTACCTTTGTAGGTGGGGAATGGGAGGACCAGTTTGCCAGCTAAAAGGGGTTGGCTGGAATCCATTGCTGTTACCTACTCTTCACACATTGGCATTTGATTTCAATTGATCATTATTTCAAAAATGAGATGTAAAATCTCTCTCTCTCTCTCTCTCTGTATATATATATATATTTCTTTTTTTGTTTTATTTTGAAACTCATGATTCAGTTACATATATCGAGAAAAATAATTATAATAATGTCTTTTAAATAGTTGTTCTAATTGAATCAAGTTTTGGTCGATCGAGACGTGCATATATATATATATGTATGTATACGTTAACATGCTAAAAATTGATCCAAATTAAAGGAGGAATTGATTTAATAAATTATTTCAGTAAATCCAGATATAAATTAATTCCCATAAACACCTAATTTGAATATAAAAGAAAGAAATAGAGTTGGTCAGAAATTTGCCCGCGTACAATACGCCCATGCAATCAAATATTGCTCATTACCAAATGTTGGAATATTATTCTCCACCAATTAATTATTCATCTTAACAAACACAGATATTAATTTTTATATAAACCTATACTATATATATATGTATATATAAAAGATAAAAATTAGAAGAAGAGGGAAGACAGGAAGACCCTTCTTTGCGGAAGCTGCAGGTCACTAGCTAGGTCAGCAAACATAATCATAATTCATAGTTGCACGTTAGGTCTATTTTGATATGCTATAAATTTTTCATGTTTGGTTCCAAAAAATTAACAAAAATCTAAAATGTTTAAGAAGCATTTTTGTTGTAATCCAGTCAGAACAGATAATAAAATTGAGATATAATAGTAAAGTAATTTAATGAAAAACAACAAAATTTAATATGGTTCGACGATGTACCTAATCCACCCTACAAACAAAAGAATTTTATTAATCTCAAATCAAGATAACAAGTACAAAATTTTGTCCCACAATCTCACATGAACACCAAACACCCTTGTCGTAATCACCATCTCAAGAAACTATTTCAAAAGTAGTTTAGAATCATTCGTGTACGGTCTGTTGTATTTTGTCTTAGAAGAAAACTGATATTTATAACCTAAAAAAGGGAGTCCTAGCCCAAGGGCTTGCAATGCGCGTGGCCTATGTCATGGCGCATGGAGCCCCTATTTTGGCCAAGATGTGAAGTGACTTGGCATTAAGGTTCGTGCTAAGGCATGGTATTACTGTATGTTGCACATCCTGCTATGCAGAACTCACCCCAGGGCACGTGATTCCAATTTCTGCTTTGCTCAGACACAACACTCCTTGTGCTCGGGCACACATTGCAAGACTTGCTACTTGGTTTGCCTAATGTTGTGTCTTGGCGCTGTTGTCTTGTACCCTAGTGCGTGGTGTTTAGCCAACGCATGCTAGGGTGTGCTATTTGTGCCCATTTCGACCCCTTGCTCTGTTTCACTCCATTTTCCTTCTGTAACTCATCAATTAAGCCTCAAATTTTAAGGCAAAATCAATAATTCTCCACCTTAATTTGAAATTCACTATCATTCTTCTTTGTCCTTACCGTCAAAAGGGCTTATCATCTAAGTCTGCAAATGTTAATCAAATTCAAGCGATACTTGAATTTGATTCCTGAAACAGTTTTGGTTAACATGTCAGTTGAATTATCCTTAGTCCTAACCTTATCGATCAAAATAACACCTTGAGACACCATATCTTAGACAAAGTGATACCTTATGTTAATTTGCTTTGTTCTTTCACGAAAAACTTGATTCTTTCCCAAGTGTATGTCATTCTGACCGTCACCAAATATTGAAGTGATATTAGAATCCATACCCATGTCCTCAATCAGTCCCTTTAACCAAATGCTTTCCTTCACACCTTTAGCCAAAGCAATATACTTAGCTTCTATTGTAGATAACACAACTAATGACTGTAAAGTTGCTTTCCAACTGACCATACAACTCAAAATATAAAATGCATACCCCGTCATAGACCTTTTATTGTCTAAATCTCCTATGTGATTTGCATCCACATAGCTAATAATCCTAGTAGTAGAATTAATTGACTATACCTCAAACATTTGTTTGCAGAGCTTCTCAGATACCTTATAATTCATTTCACAACCTACCAATATGTTTTTTCTGGCTTGTGCATGTACTTGCTTAAAACATTGACTATATGTCAAATGTTTGGCCTAGTGCACACCATGACGTACATCAAGCTACCCATTACACTAGCATACAACACATTAGATATGTGCTCCACCTCTTCCTCAACACTCAGTGAATTATCTAATGAAAGCATCAGATGAGTTGTAAGTGGCATACTAATTAGCTTGGACTTATCCATCCTAAAATGCTCTAGTACTTTCTCAATGTAATGCTGTTGAAACAAGTACAATAATCTTGTGTATCTATCCCGAATGATCTCCATGCCCAATATATTCTTTGCACTACCCAAATCTTTCATCTCAAATTCTTCACTTAATTGAGCTTTTAAAATATTGATCTTAGATATATTTCTAGAGGCAATCAACATATTATCAATGTATAACAACAAATATATGAGAAGGCTACTACATTTTCTATGATATACACAATAATCAAAATTGCTTCTAGTGTAGCTTATCTTGGTAATAAATGCATCAAACCTTTTATACCATTGCTTAGGAGATTGCTTCAAGCCATATAAAGACTTCTTCAAAAGACACGCTTGATCTTGTTTCTTGAAAACAATGAATTCTTTTGGTTGTCTCATGTTGAGTTGTTTCTACAACTCACCATGTAGAAATACTATTTTCACATCCATCTGTTCAAACTCCATATCAAACAGAGCAACCATGGCAAGTAAAACACGAGTGGAAGTATGCTTTACAACTAGGGAAAATACTTCATGAAAGTCAACTCACTCTTTTTGAATAAGGCCCGTAGCAACCAATCATACCTTATATCTAGCATACTTAACCTCAAGAATCCCTTTCTTTTTCTTGTAGATCTATTTGCAACCTACAATATTTTATCCTTTGGGTACATAAACCAGCTTCCATGTGCTATTCTTGTGTAGAGACTTCATCTCTTCACTTATAGTTGCAATCCATTTATCATAATCTGGCCGAGAAATTGCCTCTTTGTATGAGATTGGATTATCTTTTACAAACTCCTTAGCTAAACTCAATACATAAGCTATCAGATCTAAAAATGTAAACTACTGTGGTTATTTGATCTACCTTCTCTCTCTATTGCGAGCCAAATAATAGTTTTGTCGTGAATTATTTTTCTACCGCAGATTAGATGATAATGTGCTCTTACCAGCTTCATCTACCACCATTTGTTTCCCCTTTGAAACTCATGGAATATCAATTTCAATCTCTACTTTCTCCTTAATGCCTTGTTGACTGCTTTTGAACTGCTCTATCTTTATCATCATCATAGACTTATCAAATGCCATGTCCTTGTTGATAATCATCCTGGAGTCTTTGTTATCATTACACCATAAATGATAACCATTTACTCCATCTGCATAGCCTAGAAATATGCAATTCCTAGCCCTTAACTCAAGCTTTCCATCATGAATATGAGTATAGGCTGGGCACCAAAATACTTTTAGATTTGAGTAATTAATAGGAAACCTGTACCAAATTTCCATTAGTTTTTTGCAGTCCAAAGTAGTTAATGTGACCTATTCACCAAGTAACATGCAATGTTAATTGCTTCTGCTCAAAAATCCTTGGACAATCTAGCCTTAATGAGTATGCATCTAGCTCTCTCAAAGATTATCTTGTTCATCCTTTCTACAACTCCAATTTCCTGTGGTGTATGTACAATTGTGCAATGCCTCACAATTCATTTATTATCACAAAATTCTTGAAATTCCTTGTTGTAGAATTCTAATCTATTATCAGTCCTCAAGTGCTTGATTTTCTTTTCTGTCTGCTTCTTAATCAAAGTTTTCTATTGCTTGAAGTTGACAAACACGTCATTTTTATACTTCAACATGTACATCCATACTCTCCATGAGAAGTCATCAATGAATTTAGCATGCACCTAGCATCTCCAATTTAAGGAACTTGAGAAGGCCCCCAAAGATATGAGTGACTGTAATCCAAGTGTTGCCCTTGGTCTTGTGAACTACAGTGCTGAATTTCATCCTCTATTGATTACCAAGCACATATTGCTTGTAGAAATCTAGCTCTCCAGTCTTCTCTCCACAAAGTAAGCCTCTTTTACTCAGTTTTGCCATCTCTCTCTCACTTATATACCCAGGTTGCATATGCCACAATCTCTTAGTATCATTGATTGATGAAGAAACCACTGCAGTACCTGATACTGTCCTACCTTGTAAAATGTAAAGGCCATTCATTTTGTCTTTCTTAATGATAAGCAGTACACTTTTGGAAACCCACAAAACTCCATCTCAAGCTCTGTACTCATAATTGTTCTTGTCCAGAGTACTCAGCGAAATCAAATTTTACTTTAGATTTGGAACATGATGCACATTTGTTAGGGTCCTTACTATTCCATCGTGTATTTTGATACTGACTGAGTTGATTTCTACAACTCTGCATAGAGCATCACTTCCCATAAATACTTTACCACTATTGTATTTCTGATAATTGGTAAACTAATCTTCACATGGTCGCATGTGGTAGGAGCAGCCACTATACAAAATCCACTCAGAGTTTAGTAAACT
>JACGDI010005270.1:103011-115339 GCA_014898725.1 Jacaranda copaia | reverse complement strand
GGTTAAATCTCTTATTTTTCGGGATGGATAGTACCTCTGGAGGCGTGCCTTTGCTAAAGGTGGTGGAAGGAGTGGCAGAGTTGGTGGCAGAGTTGGTAGAGTTGGTGGCAGCGGTTGTACCAGTTGTCACGCGTCATTAATGCAGAGGTATATAGCCTGTCAGACTAGTAAATGCAGCAGAGATTTGAGTAAATGCCGGAGTGGGTCTTGAGGTCAATACATGTCGATTGGACCTGACTATTGAAACTTCTAGATTGGTCCTGAGATCGATATAGGTTGACTGCAGACCCTACCGAGTGAGGTCGATATAGGTCGATCAAACAGACTTGATGTTGGGCCTCTTGGACTGTCTCATTTGATGTTGGGCCTATTAAGTTATCCCATATCACCTGCGATATCATTTTGTTTCTAATTAGAAGTTTTACTGACATCCTTCACCTTTCCTCATTCTGGATAATTTCATTTTTAGTGCCCCTTTCTACCACATCTGAAACATTTATCACCGTTTCTAGGCTTGATTTGGGACTTTGATCGGCCTCTACTTTTTTCTCTTTCCCTTTTCTCTTAGTCTCTCTTTTGCGACCAATCTTCCCCCACTTTTACCATCACTACTGCCCATAACATATTTTCTCAACTTGTTGGAATTCAATGAAACCTTCACATCCTCCATTGAAATCATATTTCATTCATACAGCAAAGTAGTGACAAGTGCTCAAAAGATTTGGGTAGAGAACATAAGAGAATCAATACTTGATCTTCATATTCAATTTTAACATCTATACTAGCGAGATCTAGAATTAATTTATTGAAATAATCAATATGCTGAGTAATAGATATACCTTTCTTCATTCTCAACATGTATAATGTTGTTTTAGACATAGTTAATTTGTTAGGGACTTCATCATATAGAAACACTCTAGCTTTGACCATAGTCCTGCTGGCTTACTTTCTATAACGATCTCTCTCAATTCATTATCTGCCAATGATAACACCATGGTACCATAAGCCTTCACCATAAACTCTTTTTTTTCCTCATCTGTCAGCATTTTTGGTAGGGAATATCTGCCTTTTAACGCTCTCTATAAACTTTATTGACATAGGAGGGTATAGACCTTCATCTTCCACAACCCAAAATCATTTTGTCCGTTGAATTTCTCTACCTCGTACTTCATAACTGCCATTTGATCAAACTGTCTTTGATGCTAGTTTGTTGTAACCCAGTCAGATCAAATAATAAAATTGAGATGTAATAGTAAAGTAATTCAATGAAGAACAATAAAATTTAACTTGGTTCAGCAATACACCTAATCCACCCAACAAAGAAAAGAATTTTATTGATTTCAAATCAAGATAACAACTATAAAATTTTGTCCCACAATTTCATGTGAACACCAAATACTCTCATTCTAAACATCGTATCAAGAAACTATCTCAAAAGTAGTTTATAATCACTTGTGTATAGTCTATTGTGTTTTGTCTAGAAAGAAAATTGATATTTATAACCCAAAAAATGAGTCCTGGGCCCATAGGCCTTATGCCATGCACCGTGGCGTGCATGGTCTGCGCCCTGGCAAGCGTAGGCCCTATTTTGGCTAAGATGTGTAGTGTCTTAGCAGTAAGGTTTGAGCCCTAGCGCATTTTTGCTATATGCTGCATGCCCCGGTGTGTGGAACTCGCGCTAAGGCATGCAATTCCAATTTTTGCTGCGCTCGGGCATATGTTGTGAGACTTGCTGTTTATTTTGCCTGATATTGTGCCTTCGTGGTATTGTCCCGTGCCTCAGTGCGCAGCATTCTACAAATGCATGCTAGGCATGCTACTTGTGCTCATTTCGACCTCTTGTTTCGTTTTGCTCCATCGTTTTTTCATATCTCATTAATTAAATTCCAAATTTCAAGGCAAAATCAATAATTATAAATTTAAAATTAATAGCGATTAAAATAAATTAACTTTAATTTCCAATTACGTAGATTTATCCAATTATGTACCCTATTTTTAGGACAAGAAATATGGGTGGAAAAAGCATAAAACATTTCATGATATAAATATTTTCCTCATTAAAAATCATTTCAAGACCAAACTTAAAAAAAGAAAACAAAAATAATTCCAAATTAGATCTTGACATAATCAATTTTTATTGGCAGAACACACACACACACACACACACATATTTATATGTTATCTGGTTTTTGGCAAAAATATAGCTATTATTAATTTCTAGACAAAAAGGCGCAATTCATAACATGCATGCATGGTCCGCAAGAAATTTTTTAATGGAAATGGAAATGATTAATAATGATAATATATAATTTTTTTGAGACAATAATTGCTTCCTCTTTAATGAATTATTGTTGTTTGTTGCGCAACCTCCTTTAGTATATATTTCAGTTTGCCAGGTCAACATGGAGGGGTTTTATGTGAAAAAAGGAAAAAAAAAATTAATATTTCAATTTTGCAACAAGTGAATTATTCTTAGGTTTCAAGTGTCTGATAATCACATTATATGTATAATGAAATAATATTATTTAAAATGTATTAATATTATTATTAATACACATATTATGACCTTATTAAAATTTAAATTCAAATTCTACATTTATATATATATATATTTAAAGTAATGTTATTAGATCAACTGTACACTCAACTTATATACGTTAAAGTTCATCATAGTTATACTAAAAACTAGGATTAGGATCCTTAATTATCACCGGAAGCAACAGGTCCTCTCTCTTGAAGGACTCAATCGTGGTCACGATTGTCACAACCATCTTAATGGCGAAGGACTTAAGGTCTACCATGCAATTCTTCTTTCTCTTTGAGCATTAATGGCCTGTGGAAATTGACTAGACCATCGCCTACGCGTTTATATATATATATATATATCTGTCACATAGAACCCAGAAAATTGAAAATGAATGCAAAATATATATGCAAAGCCAGATATGTTTTGCATTTTTCTTTCTGATTCTAATCCATCTTCTAGAAGCATTATTGAGCATTGGGAGAAAATTAGTGAAACAAAACTTTGAACGAAAATTTACACCACACAGACCCATTATACTCTATAAATATAAATATAAATAAATATATATATATATATATATATATATATCATTTTGTGGATCAAATTATTACTGAACTTTGAAGGTGAAAGTTTTGAATGTTAATTTATGATATTTTCCTCATACATAAAGTGTAAGATTAAGAGTTTGAACTTAACGAACTTCTTATAGGCATGTGCATGTGTATATAAAAAACGCTTACGTTTCCCTCAAAATTTGTGATAATTAGTTAAAGGTGTTTTGGAATATAAATTTTCTTTTAACATTATAAAAAAACCCATTCAAGAACCAAAAATTCATCACAAATTTAATAAAATCTATCACAAAATATGATTTTGTGTTGAATTTTATTTACAAACCCTTTAATGTATAAATGCTTCAATACTGATTAGTCCTGTGATGAAAATAATATGCGTTATAAAATTAATTTTAGAATGAAATCACAAAATCTTTCAATCATAATATTTAGAGATATGAAATTTGTGATGAATTTTTCATATTAGCAGAGACTCTTTATATCGATCATAAGTATCATTACTAATATATATATATATATATAAATATATTTTTGCTCATTTTTTAAATTGTTACTGATCTATAAAAAATTCCATCACAATTATTTTTTTGATTTGTGGTGGAAGCTTAATTGTCACAATTTTTTGTTAGTGAGGGAATATTTTCTTGTAGTGTAAAAAATGAAATCTTGTGCTAAAATATTATGAAAAGGGACTAGGGACAATAAATTTAGGAGTATGATTGTTTTATTTTTTCTACATTTTCAGTATAATTCAACATAGCAACTTCAGTATTTATTTCCAAAATACTTTATTGGCTTTTTTCTTTTCTTTTCTTTTCTTCCTCCATAAATTCTGGAAGAGGATAAAGAAAAGGAAACAAAATTACCAAGTTAAAAGGAAATCTAGATATAGAGCAAAACGTAATACCAAAGAAAATTACTACATGCAAACCAGATGCTTCTAGAAGCAATACAATATGCACTCCAATTTTCAGGTGGGAAAATGTGCATGCAGGTGGGGTGATCCCACTTACACTTAATTTGTTTTCTACGTTGCTTTTGCTCCTTTTGATTTTTCTATTATTTTCCGCCTTTTTCTTTACACCTTCGTCTTGAGGGGGCCTACTCCTAAAGTCTTGAAAGAGTTGTGAATGGTTAACTGCAATATCAAAAAATTCAACACAGATACGAGACAGGCCAGGCGCCAGCAGAGGTATCCCGAGGAGCCACAGTCCACCACAACACCAAGCACAGCAAACATGAACTTTAATCACAACTTCAGAGTAACTATGAAACCATTGTAAATCTGTTTTACTATGTGATGCACAGCTGCATTTTTTGGATTTGTTTTTCTTTTTTCTTTTTGTAATCTACTGTTAATGATTCTATAAGTAGGGTTATTATCTTTTGATCCTGTAAAATATAATTTAACATTAAGTAATTAACTATTTGCTTGTCTACTTTTAAAAAAATTGTATGATTCCTTATGCGCTCAACTTATATCATCTACATGTAAGCATTAATTTAAACTCAAAATGCACATATTTATGAAATCAAAACACCATAAATAGATTGATTTATTTACATACTTGTTTGAGCTATGAGATTGATGATCAATGATTACTACAATTTTATAATTGATTGAAGAGGGGACCTAACCACAATATATATAAGATAAAACCCTAAAGAGCCCTCCCATCATAAGCTTCTAAGATTAGGCCTACATCAGCTGTCATACCAAGTCTATTTAGAACAGGGCCTTAACAGCATTGGGTCAAAATTTCAGGCCCTATGAGTCTATCTTATTAACCGTATTAAGTTAGCCCATTTTTATTTTATCTGAAAACAAATTCAATTAATAGAAGTCCACATATTGGAATAAAATTCCAACATTCTCCCACTTGGACAAATATTAATTGTAACTTTAAAAAACAAATAAAAGGGCAAGTTTGAGAAAATGACTCTCGGGCTAAATTACAAAAAGATTTTAACTGTGATCACATTTTAAAGAAAAGAAATGCGGCAATAAGATAAGACTACCAACACAATCCGGTCTAGTAAAAATTACTAATATTGGATCATGATGGTAATTGTATCTTTCATCAATACAAAACCTTCCATGGTCACATATACCAATAATTCCACCGACATGGATTCAGACATGATGGTGTAGCAAGAAATAGCAATTAAAATATGACCCAAATATGTATGCTATTTCATTGTTGGTCCTCCAATTTTCTTGTAAGATATAGATTTCTAGAACTATATGAAATCCCAAGAAAATTTGAATTTCTTATAAGATATGGGCCTCTTGAGCAATACGAAACCTTAAGAAAACCCACAATTTTCTTGTAGACATGAATTTCTAGAAACAATATGAAATTCCAAGAAAATCCGACTTCAAAAGAAGTCATGCATGCCTCGTTCAATACTAAATACAACAGGGTGTTATTTATAAGACATACCTAACTCTCAAGATCAACACCCGATCTCAAGACACATGTTAAGCGAAATATAGCCACAAAATATGCACACAATTATAATAAATATATCAACAATTGAAAGATAATTTTGCATTAATAAAAGCCAATAAGACAAAAGGCTTCAATGTTATAACAATTTTAAGAAAGAAAATGTCTCATTTAACTCAAGCATCAAAAGACTCAATTATACCCATGTGTTATACATGTCTTTTGAAAATAATAGGCCTCAATCCCTTGGTCAAAGGGTTCATTAGTATGGAGTCAGTATCGACATGCTCTAGCATGATAGTGCCATTTTTAACCAAATTCCTCACAGCAAGATATTTAAGCTCTACATGTTTAGATGCACTGGAGGATTTATTATTTCTTGAAAAGAACACAACAATAGTATTATCACAATAAATTCTCAATGGCTTAGAAATTGAATCAACAACTAAAAGCCTAAAATGAAATCCTTTAGATTTTTCTCAAATGTCTCAAGACTTTCTTAATAGCCACTAAATGTTCTTGTTCTAAATTAGAGAAATAGCATCCAAAAAACACCAATAGCAAAGGTTATATCATGCCTAGGACAGACTTGTGCATACATTAGACTGCCAACAATGCTAAAATAAGGAACACCTTTCGTGAACTCTTGCTCAAGTTTGTTTTGTTTTTTTTAGGGCATTGTGCAAAGGTAAGGTTATCACCTTTTACAATAGGCACATCTCCAAGTTTATAAGCTTGCATGTTAAACTTAACCAAAACACGATCAATGAAACTCACTTGAGTAAGCCCCAACAAGCCTTGAATTTGATCACAGTGATCTTTATTTCAAGAACCAAGCAATATTTTATCAAGGTCATCCATAGCTATGACATAATATTAGTTTGGTCTCATTGAGCAAATCCAAATTACCACTAGCAAGCAAAATATCATCAATAAAGCACTAAATATATGAATTTGCTCCCCACTGGTCTTAAGATAAATAGAATGGTCCACCGTCCACCTTATGTTTTAAAAACTTAATAAAAAAAGTCAATACATTATCAAACTTCAAGTACCATTGATGAGAAGCATGTTTAAGGTCATAAATTGACTTATTCAGCTTATGCACTAGGTATTCCTTCCCCTCTTAAACAAAAACCTCCGTTGAGTTATATAAACTTCCTCAGCAACGTTGTCATTAAGAAAAACTATCCTAATATCCATTTGGTGGAATTTCAAATCAAAATGAGCTATTAAACTCATAATAACCCTAAAGGAATCTTTGGAAGAAACTGGAAAAAAGATGTCAACATAATTAATTCCAGCTCTATGAATAAAATTTTTAGCTACAAGTCTAATCTTAAATCTTTCAATCTTCCCTTTTCAGTCTTTCTTAGTTTTAAAAACCTATTTGCAACCTACTGTCTTTCAACCTTGGGGCAAATCAACTAACTCCTACATATTATTCCCTTTCATTGAGTGAATTTCATCCTCCATAGCACTAAACCACAAGTCTGATTGAGGACTAGATATGGCATTAGAATAGCTGATAGGATCAATTATAGGACTAACATCATAATCACTTTCTAAGAGATACACATAGTAGTCATCAAGAATTGTAGAATGTCTCTCTCTAGTAGAACGTCTAAAAGGCATTTGATGGATATGATTTTGAGGTGGATCAATATTCAAATCGGCCTCCATTTTAGCATTAGGTGTATTTACTTGTTCATGAGGATTCTCCATTTCATGTGCAGCGGGTAAGAAAAGTGTAATAGATTCAATTAAATCATGAACTACTATAGGATGAGAACATTCATTCTTAACTAGTATATCATGCTCTAAGAACTTAGCTATCCGAGACTCAACCACTTGAGTTCCACGCGAAGGACAAAAGAATCTATATCCTTTAGAATGATCTAGATACCCAATGAAATAACTTCGATTAGATTTGGGGTCAGTCTTTTTCTCAAAAAGGTTATAAATTCTAACCTCAGCAGGATATCCCTATTCATGAAAATGATTTAAGCTAGGTTTCTTACCAACCCACAACTCAAAAGGTGTTTTTGGAATTGATTTGGTAGGAACACAATTAAGTACATACATGGCGGTTCTTGTGGCTTCACTTCAAAGAAATTTAGGTAACTCGCATCGACTCATCATACTTATCATCATTTCAGCTAGGGTGCGATTATGCCTTTCGACTACACCATTTTGCTCAGGACTCTTAGGCATGGTAAATTGAGCAACAATTCCAAATTCTTGCAAATATTTAGTAGATGGTCCTATATATTGTGTTTTCTCATCCCCTTGCACAATCAACATAAAACTCTATATCACCAAAGTTAAGATTAGGACGAATGACTTCTTTTATCAATCTTTCTATCCTATTTTTACAAATATGGCCAATGCTTATTCCATATCATGGAAAAATCATCACTATTTTGGGTCTTTTAAATATAATATTTTCAATATTAAAGAAACAATAAATTTGATTGGTAGCCAAAGTCAACATAAATAGGCTAGTGGACAAAAATTATAGCCAATATTTTTTTTTTTGTGAGTCCGACATCAAATTAATCTTTCCTTTGCCAAAAGAGATAAAACAACCAAATTTTCTAAAACAGAAATCGAAATTAAGTTCTGAGTGAAAGTCGACACATAGAAAATATTTTTCAAAAATAGGAAAGGCTATTTGTCCACTCTCCCTCTTAATTTTATCTTCTCCAAAGCAAAGTTGTTTGAGACCAATAAAAACAATATAATTATCAGGAAGGGAAGTATAAATCTTTGAGTTTGGATTAGATAAGAACTATTTTCAAAATATACTCCTTAACCCTGTTAGAATTATTATAATTCATACACGTCAAATCACTTATAAGATTCTAGCCTTAAACTTATCAAATATTTGATATCTTTGTCCTACTGCATTGAAAATTCCCTAACATTATTAGTCTCACAAAGTGCAGTAACCAAATTCTCTCCAATTGAATTTTTCATAGCTAGAAGATATAGATGATTGAACCCCTCCCACTAGATGTAAACTATTTCATGCTTTAACCTTTTATTATCTACACCATTCAATACTTCAATAGTAGTATTACCATTATTTAAATTCACAGTAATTGTGGAAAAAAACAAGAATGCAACAAACCATGTCAATAATAGGCAATATAGCTTAATTCCTCATAAAGTCCTCATGAGTCATGACAAACTCCCCTTTGGGCAGAAAATGTCACACACACAAGGCCTCTCATGCAAGAATGGTACAGAGATATATTAATTGTTGAAAAGTTGCCTCCTTTGGGAAACAAGTCTTCTAAATTAATATTTTTCTGTTAATATGTTTTTCACCAATAGAACCAATTATCACACATATCTAACCCCCTTTGGGTAAGTAAGAATGCATAATAACACCTACTCGAGATATGTATGCCACAAATTTTATAAGTCGCAATAAATAGAACACTTTTGTGCAACTATTTATTTCAACCTATAAAATAAGCACATGACTGAGTTCACTCATTAATTTTCCAACTTGCACATATGCAATATGTATACAAGACTCCCATAAAAATGAGTACCAAAACAATATGTACTTTGGGAGTTTTTTAAATAACATTTGTAGCATTCAAGTTATATCAAAATTTAATTTGCTTGACTATCTCTCAATAAATAAAGTACCCTTAGAACTATTTGATAAGTTCAATTTTAAAGTTCTAAATCAATAGACACATTTTAAAAGCACATTGATATACATAAGAAGATAGAAATAGAATTGTGAATAAAGTGATTCAGTTTATGTGAATCAGAAAGGTACAATATATTTTCTACCATACAATACGATAAGTGACATCATTACTTTGTCTAAGAACCATAAACTCTATACATCAAAAATCATTTATGGCCAAAGAGAAAGGTGGCATACAAGATCATCATTTTGCTACTTGTTATTCACATATTTAAATTAATACATGTCAAAACATTATCCATGATCAACAATATTTGCATGCTTTAACAATCAAGTAGTATTTGCAAGTGATTTGCATGAATATGCAACATTCCACAAGTATATATAGGGTTCTCAAAGAATTATTTTATCTCATTCTATTCCACATTAATGAACCTAACTAATTAATATAAAATTAAATTTAAATTATATTATCTTTATAGGATCAAAAATATCTATTTGTATATAACAATTATGGTTCTCACTGTAGTGGAGAAAAGTAAAAGTTGTCATATCCAAATTGTGTATACAAAAAACATATGATGATGGAGAATATCTGAAGCACTCCACAATTTGTATATACATACAATAACACAAATTTCTCACTTGTAAACCTTTTCGTCCCTATATATATATATATGTATAAAGAGCAATGAAGAAAGTGCAAACCTTCTAATGCGAGTGCACATCTAATGCCTTTAAGTAGTATGTAAAACACACACACATATATATCAATTCTTGGATTAAAGCAAGTTTGTTTTGATGACTAATTCAATTCATTAAAATTAATGAGCCATACCAAAGCACAAAAAATTGGCGGAATTTGCACGCTAATATGACCATTGGCCATGTTTAACTCTAAAATCTTAATTTCCTTCTTTCCTTTTTTTTTTTGAATTCCAAAGGATCGGTCATGGTAAAACAAAAACTAAACGTAATTGAAGATTCTATGTTAAATGTAGCAAGAAAAAAAAAATGAAATTTGTCAATCTGGTCTGCTGTACATATTTGGCAAAGACAAAACAAAATCCATCTTCCTATCTATTTATACTCGATATATTAGTCCAGTAACATAATACAATACAATTACCAAGCATATCAAAATGCATTAATAAATTGAAAATAGATTCAACAATCATGCCAAAAAAAATGCCCAACAGCACTCATATATGTATATGATGAATTTAGTAAATAGGCTTTATCAATATACATATTCAAGACTTGAACCCAAAAATACATACTATTCATCCTGGATCATAAAAGTGATACAAACAAAATTTTATAATAATAGAATAAGAGATCTATGAAATACAATCAACAAAGTGGGTTCTGATTCATAGATATATGGCTCTGATACTAATTGTAAGCATTAATTTAAATCCAAGATGCACATATCCATGAAATCAAAACACCATAAATAGATTGATTTATTTACATACTTGTATGAGCCATTAGATTGATGATCAATGATTACTGCAATTTTACAATTGATTGCCAAGTCTTCCTCTTTTTCTCGTACAAACCACTTGACAGCTTTAATGGGATAGCAATATCAAAACATGGAGTGGAGAGGGGATCTAACCACAACATATATAAGATAAAACCCTAGAGAGCCCTCCCATTACGAGCTTCTAAGATTAGGCCAACACCAGCTGTCATACTAAGTTTATTTAGAAAAGGGCCTTAACAACATTAGGTCAAAATATTAGGCCCTATGAGTCTATCTTATTAAACGTATTAAGTTAGCTCATTTTTATTTTATTAAAAAATAAATCCAACTAATAGAAGTCCACATATGTAAAATTCCAACACTACATTGATACTTTATATATATATATATATATATATATATATAAAAGGGCGGATCTAAACTTGCATAATGCAGATTTGGCACTAACGTATTAGAGTTTGATTTGTTAAAAATAATCTTACAAGTAGCCATGTAACTCTCATCTTACACTAATGCATTCCAAGTCTGCCATCCATAATTCCTTTCTGCTCACTTATGCATACAACTTTCACAATAATCAATGAATTCTTTATATACACGGGAAACGATGCCGTGATAACCAGTTATATAAAAAAGTAAGATTTTTTACACACTTAAAGTGATAATTATATCAAATTACACTAGATTTTGATCTGTCTATTATACCTTTAAATTTTAATTTTTAAAAATGCCTCCCACTCGATATAAAATGACAAAATACAAGCATTATGATCAAAACATAATGAAAAAATTTATGAGTTTATATAATTGATATATCCCAAAATTTTGAAGTCTCAATGTAGGAATTATTTGTCATATGTGGATTTATATAATCGATAATCAACATTGAATGTTTTTAGTGTGCTTATCATAAAAATTATACAATTATTTATTTATACTATGTAAAAAAGTTAAGTGTTTTATTATTTATTAATATAATTGGCATCAATACTAGTATTTCTTTTGTTTATGCATGTAAAAATGAACGTACCATGACCACTGGTTGAAATAAAACAACTATTATTTCAGGAGAAAAATGATTAAAAAATTGAGGTAATACAAGGGCTGCAATTTTAACCAAATATATACTCATATTTTGCGGCACTTGGTTTGTTTTTACATATTCTTTCCATTATATCGACTTTTTGACGAAGATGAGGTTTTTAGAACAGTAACCAAGTTACTTGAAAAAAATAGTTAATGCAAGGTATAAGAATTCTTGAACTAAGTACATAATTCTTGATAATTGATATTGAAGGAAGTATACTTAATATGTGTTTGATTTACAAACTTACAAAAGAATGATTTTGAAGCATAATCAACCGTTGCAAGGTTACAATTTTCAACGTCAAGGATCTAGCACAAACTCGAAAAGAAAAAGCAATTTTACTGGATAAAATTTATTTTCATTTCTAAAGTTTCAATTTAATAGCAAAATCATTCATATTCTTTTAATTAGTTTTACTCTCATCCTTCTTGCCATCTTTCAGCAACACTTTTCGGCAAAAAATTGAAAAATAACTAAAAGGTTAATTAAAAAGATATGAATGGTTTTTGATGCTGCAAAGAGCTTGTAGA
>JACGDI010005270.1:85325-102911 GCA_014898725.1 Jacaranda copaia | reverse complement strand
ATATCAGTTTTGTAATTGAGTTAAAACATTAGGGATTAAAATAAATTTTACCCTACTTTTACCATGCTTTGGGCAAGTGTCAAAACCTTTTGATTTTAAAAAATGAAAAGTGTTTGTTAATTATTGGTATAATACTACAATGTTTTAATAATTCTATGTATCAATTGTTTAATTTTTTCAAATAAACAAAAGAAAAAAGTTGTGACTTGTGATAAGGTAAAAATAATTGAAGAAATTGAAAAAAGCGGTAAAATTGGAGAGGAAAGATAAAATAAAACTATGTTTTAATTATTTTTAAATAGGACAAGTGATATTAGAAAACATACTATGATATTCTATAAAATGTCTAAATGCTCGTGAGACCCTAAATAACTAAATGTGTTATCTTTCAAATTGATTAAATTCATCTCATTTTTTTCTTTTATTCTCTCTCCGATTAATGTTTTTCTTTTATAGTTGGTCTTAAACATTCAAATAAATGGATTGAAAATACTAAAAATGTTGAGTAACAAATAAAAAATAAATGACTATTTTGTTTATTTTTACATTATAAAAATTTTAACACAACTATTGAATATATATATATATATATATATGTCAAAATTACTAATAGATTATGTGTCAAATTAACACATCTCCACACAACGGCTGAGATTCGCATTTGAAACTTGATCTTATTATTCAAACGCTTGACTAAACACTAAATAGTATTTTTTAACACATGCAATGTTCGACCTAAAATTAACAGTGGGACTTTTGTGAGGTAAAATTAGAGAAACGCGACGGTAAGGAAAAACAATATTAGTGACTAGATGCTAAAATGGTAACATAAATTATATCTTAATCACATATATAACATAACTAATAACTTTATTTTTCGTCAAAATAATTTTTCAACTTTATATTAGAGATAGAATAATATAGAAAATTAGCATTTAGCGATATAGAATTATGCATTTATAAGAGATCCTTACCAATAATCAATGACCCGTGTGTAAGAACAATTCCATAACAAAAAAATTATCAAAATGATTCTATGAGAATATTGGTTTTGCCTAGTTGTTTTAGTCAATAATGATAGGGAGCGACTTCCACAAAAATCATGGCCCTTACTTTTCTTTTCTTTCCTTTTGTTTTTTTGGAAAAAAACAAAAAAAAGCGAGCTTATCTCCCAAAGTTAGCATAGCGAATTAGTCAATGAATAGTTGTAATCATAGTTACACAAGTCATTTTCTTAGCAATTATTGTGCTGAATTTTTGTTGCACAGGTTGGGTAATAATTGTGGTTTTAAGTGTACTTCAGGAACTCAGTCCGCCGGCTGTATACCTAGTTGGACTTATGACAACATTATTGGTTGATCACTAGATGCAAATAAATTATGGAGATACCAGTTTAACTATATCTGGAAAAATGACAATGGTAGAGAAATATTTCTCTCACTGGTGTCCGCTCATCTTGACGAGCTATGGGACAAGAAATGCGAAGTAGTTTTTAAGTGAATTTATAAGCGGTTATGTAACACTATGATTGGGAGGTGTCGAGTTGCTACATACTCTATATCACAGGATTTTTAAATAATAGAAAATGTATTTCTAAAAAATTCGAAGTGTTTAATTTCTACAACGAACCTCCAACAAAGGTACAATTATAAACCGGAATATCACGAATCATACTTAGCACTTTTGTCACCCTCATTACCTTATGTGTCGCTTGGGTTAATCTATCTTCGTCACACGTTCTTATCTGGGGCAAAGAATGGAAAATAACAATGAAACAATATAAGTTCGAATAACTTATTGAGATAATTTAGCAATAACAACAAAGTGACAATTTTACAAATAACATATAAGAAATAAGTAGAAACATTAAAATTTTCAGAAGTCACGAGGAAAGATTTTATTGAAAATTTAAAGTGATCCATCTCACCACCGTCCTATACCAATGATGAGACTTCACAAAATTCACTATCTCTCACAAAGGTTTCAAGGCATAAATATTGAGTTGAGAAATTATCTAGTTACAATTTAACAAACATTTTCAAAGAGGAGTTGTTGGTGGTTCTCCTACCTTATCTCTTCACTTTCAAAAATATGAAAATTCTTATCCCTCTAGTTCGAGTTATTGGCTCAGATGATTAACAAATAAAAGTCATGACTAGCTACATGCCTCATCTCCCTATATTCAGCTACCTCTAGCTGACTATGGAGCTAAATGTATTTAATGGGGTAGTAGCTAAAGATTAGTTACTGTCGGTCCATTATGCACGGTCACCTCACAGCAAAGCCCAGGGCCCACCCCCAAGGGTGCTATTGGTTGAGTAATATAACAATGTCCAATAGCATTTTACATAACACCATCAGTTGGTGTGTCTCATCAAGGCGAGCAAAACCCCTCAAATAATTTCTCGATTGGCCACTATTTGGCAGTCCAATTAAGCTGAACACCACTGCGAAACCCTAACCTATTGCTGTCGTGCCACCACTTAAATTCCTCCGCCACCAATTGTCAAAACCAAAAATTAACACTGCGACTAGATTACCTATGTTGCCGTGACCAAAACCCCTCTGGTTCTAGTCCCTTTCTGCCACCAAAAGCAATGAAACTACCAAGCCCACCATTAGCCGCCATCACATCGATTTTTTCGGTGAAATTTTCGATGGTTCTCTACGCTTTTGGTATGGTTGAATTCCTTAAGCTGAGGGGAAGCTATTTATCGAATCTATTTGGTGTTTTCTAGCTATTTGTTGTGGGAGTGGAGCTGGGGTGAGTTTTGTAAATGAGATAAAAGTTTGTCCTTGAAGATATAAATATATAAACAACTTTTTTTGCCCTTTCATTTTGGCCCCAAAGGTTTTTGGCCGATCTCAATTTCACCCCAAAACCTCCAACGACCTTACAATTTAGTCCTTGGTCTTCAATTAATTCCTTCAACTTTTATACCTTACACATTGACCCTAATATTTCTGTTTCTAGGCAATTAGGCCCAAATTTAATTATTTTAAAGTCCTTCAATTTTTAACTTCTCCATATTAACCCGCTAAACTTTATAATTTTATGCATTCGAGTCATTTTCTTATTTATAATTTAATCCTTTTATTATAAATATTTTTCTGGATTGTAATTAAATCAAGCCCAAAATTAATCTATCGAACTCATCAATTTCACATTTTTTTATATTTTAAGATTTTAAAATTCAGAATGTTATAGGTTAAATATAAATATATGTATGATCATATTATTAAAAAAAAAATATTATTGTACATAATTTTTTGTACCCAAATATTGTAATCTAAGCTTAAAAGAATCGAGGCCTAAGACCAATGTATTTATGCAAGATCAAAACAAAATTCTATAGAGTAGATCCACACTAAAGGCTCAAATATAATAGAAAGGATACCAAGTCCACCCCGAGAAGACACATGTTCGCACTGTAACAACTTCTTGATGAAATTAACTCAAACTCAAAATTAAAGGACCCCGATGGTCTGGGAAGATCAAAGAGATAAAGCCTAAGAGACCGATGTAGAAATAAAAAACACAACACACACTATCAATCGACATCTGGTAATAACTTAGCAATAATTTTGCTTGCTATCAAGTTCTTGTGCACTTCATGCTTTTCGATTCTGCATTCATGCATTTCAATAATATTTCATTTGCATTTATATGTGTTTTTCTATCTCTTGCATCAAACTTATCATTTCAATTTTCCTGCATGATCTTGAGTTAACTTGGGATTGATAGTACACATGTTGAATTAATTGTTTAGAAAGTCCTACAGTTATTTAGACAAAGAACTTCAGTGTTAGTTTGCTACACTTCACTCAATCATCAGAACCATAGACTTAAGGGAATAAGTAAGTTCGATTTATTCAAGTTTCTAACTTTTTATTAATAATCTATATGCATTTATTGGGGCACCAAAGCATTGGAAAATTTTAATATTTGGACCAAAATTTTAGTGGCATGCTTGGTGGGAGAGCATGTTACTATTTATACTTCGAGTTTCTTTGAAATCTTTTGTTTTTTGTCGTTCTTTAATTTTTGTTTTTGCATTTCATCTAAAAATCACAATAAAAAGAAAATCTAGAAATTCAACAAGTATCTATCATACCACATACTTAAGCATTGGAGCCACAAGAAAAACAAGCCAACATGGTTGTTGATAAGGAGTCTATTGAACTTGAAATAGTGCAGTTCATAAGCTAAATGGCATCCCTAATGCCGTGAGACTGTCAAATATGGATAATGTCAGGAACATCCCTGTCTCTTTGGATTAGAGCGACAACTAGGAGCTATGTTAAGAGATGGAATATTGCCTCAAGGAGTAGAAATGACAACATGAAGAAAAGTAGAAGAAATGCTAGTTTGATTCATTAGAAAAGCTTTGGAGATGATGCTTGTTCATCTTAAAAGTCCTGGAATGACTTTTCCAATTAGATCAAAGGATTGAAATCAAGGCTAGAACTAACACCAATGTATTGATTGATCTAATGGATACTGTGGTTTCAGGGAAGAAAACGACGAAACTTTGCCAGCACAACCAAGAATTTGGCCACCTCTAATAAAGAGGCTTGATAAATCAGGTAAGGCAGGTCATAGGTCAATAGTAGTAGCCTTATAAGAGGAATCTGTTGAGCGTTTTTTACCTATTAGAGATTGAGGAAAATAGGTAATGTGCGAATCCAATAGAGTTGGTGTCGAATATGGGAACTCATGATCTAAATAACAGGTTGCACTAGCACTGGACGAGGTGACTGATACCACGGTAGGGCCAGCGTGAACCAATGCATACAGTGGCAAAAAGTGGAGGAGATATATACCAGGTACTATCCCAAAATAGGCAATCACGTCTCACCACCTTGGTATTTTCATCTTTACCTCTTGAGATTGATCTCATCTCTTTTTTACCCGACCATAGAGTATCGAATTTCATATTATTTTTGGCGAATGATTGACAAACCATTGTAGAGCACATGATTAAATTCACCAGATACTAAAGAGAGGAAAGTGAGAATAGTAATTTGAAAATGTATTATCCCTGACTCGTTAACCAGTGAGGTATTTCTCTTGTTAATACTAGTTTGGCCAACTATGAAAATATTTTTCCTATCCACTTCTACTGTATTCCCTTAGAAGTATCCATCTCCGAGTTAATTTACATGAGGAAGATACACCTCTAAGTTGATTAAGATGAGGAAACTTCCTTGGGAATTGGCACAATAATATATGCTAAGATTTGTTAAATTCAGACACTTTTGTTCCATCACCTTGTCAAAAGACAGTCACATTGATCTAGCCGTTGGTGGAATGCATTTCAAAGTGAAAATGAAAATATTTGGAGAAAAGTTGAATTCAATCTTTGATCTAAGAAAAATAGTAGTGATGTATGAAAGCATTCTAAGGGAGGAATATAGGATAGGTTAAGGTGAACATAGGTTGAAATGGTCGATTTATGGGCTATTCAGAGTGATAACTTAACAAAGCTCCGTCAGAACAAAGTAGGATTAGTAGAAGTTGTTTGCAAGAAAAGCATTACATATCAAGCCTTAATTAGACCTAAAGTAGTATAACCTCACACTAAGGTTCCTCCTACAATGATTAAACAACTAGAATTTCATTTTGGTTCTGAGACGAGATACTCTTTTGATGTCTTTAAGATTGAGGCTATGTATGACCATCTCTTAGCTAACAATAAAATGAAGTTTTTCAAAGATAACTGAAGGAGTAATTGAGAGGAGTAGAAACATAAATTTAAAAAATTCAACTACAGCATACTAAGCTAAGCATTTAATCACATTAGGTATCTCCTCCAAAGGATCATCTCATGCTTCATGAATGGATTTGGCTAGAAAACTATACATTTGCCTATCACTCATTTAGTAGAAGATGTTGGCTTTAAGTGTGATCTAAATCACACTCATTGGGCTGTTATAGTATTCCACTCTAAAAAAGATCTACATCTCCAATGGAAAGTGCCAATATCTTGGCAATGGAGAGGCATCACACCAATTAGAAAAGCAAGCACTTTTCCTCTAAAGGTATCTACACTCACCTTGAAGAAGATAGCTAGAGGAAATCTTCAAAGTATAGAAGAAGAAAAATGTGCTAGAGGGTAATAGGAAAAGAGAAGAAGACTACAAGAAAGGACATTTTCAAGCTAATAATTTTCTTAACACATGGTCAAGTGATAGTGGAAAAGAGGTAGCCACTAGGGCGTATATGTAGGTTAAATTTGGCTCCAAAAATGTAACTCTCAAATACATATACTTATATGTATTGTGATCACATCTTTCATTACCATGGAATATCCTCTAAGATGGAATTTAGGTGGTCCAATTGAGATGTTGTAGTGCGCAACTACCACACTAGATGCTCTCTGGTGTGTCAAACTTCCCACCTCATGGAATCTTATATATATAAGCACTATATATATAAGACTCACATGTTCCATTTTATGGAATATATGGATATATATAAGGATCACACTTTCCATCCCATGCAAAGAATTCTATAGAATTCTATTGGTCCACCTTGGCATTGTCTAGTGTGATCCCATCATGCTAGATTGTGCTTATGTGGTCTTGATGGCCCATAAATTGGTCCCAGTTGAAATCTAATTTCAATGCCAATTTATGGTCCGTTAATTTGTCTCTATAAATTTTTCTCTTAATTAAATAATGTGATTATTTGATTAATCAAATCGACATTAATTAAATAATCAAATCATTTAATTGGATTAATTTAACACATTAAATTAATCAAACTAATTAACATCTTCTTCTCTATCCAACTCCTTGGGTAGTATTATCCAACACTTAGATAGTATCTATTAAGAGAGATTATGAATTTTGTGTGTGATATATTGGATTCACTAATTAATTAGACATAAGCCCACAACTCCTTGCGATTTAATTATGTTTAGTAAATTATTATTTTGATTAGTTAAACTCATTTAATTGACCACTCTTGAATTAATTCCTATTAATTCAAGAATACCTAATCTCTATGATAAATGTTCAGCCTCTAGCCCATGAAGCCCACTACTAAAAGAAATTGCATTTAGCGATGGATTTTATGACATATTTTGTGATAGTCAAAATCTAGCACAAACCTTCGTTGCAAAATTTTGGGATGGAATTTGCAATGTCCCATTTTGCGATGGATTTGAGGTATCAATTTTGCTATGGATTTTGTGATGAAAATATCCATCACCAATTTGCAATGGATACATCCGTCGCAAAATTGAAAATTTGCAACGGACATGTCTTCCATTAGAAATTTTTTTCTTTTAAAATTTGTTAATTAATTTGTGACAAAAATTTTCCTCACAACAAATAATAAATAAATTCTTCGATGGAAATTTTCATTGCAAAATTTAAGAAATTTTTAATATATATATATATATATACACAAATTGAAACCTATAATTAACTAATATCAATAGTTCTTTGCATTATTTACTAATCATCCATACACCAATACTTAAATATTATTTTATATAAAATCACATCAAATGAAATTATCAATATTCTAAACTTGTAATTTTAAAAAATTCAAACATCAACTATTAAAATAAATCCAAATCTCATAGTTTTTTTCTTCTTCTTATTCTCTAAATAACAACATTCATATCTTTATTCAATAAAGAAAAATACATTCTTGATAACAAATATACATAGAGATTCTACTAAGGTATTACAATCATATCCTCAAAATCACAAGAGTCCAAATTACATTGCCCAAATGATAGCAACTTAAATCAAGTAAACAACAAGTACAATTAACTCTTTAAATATTTATATAAATTTCAATTCATCCTCTTTAGCAAGAATTAAAATAATTATAGTGAACTAACCATATATATTGCATTAATTTGAATGTAAAATGAAAATACTTTATAGAACCAATGCAAGAATTACAACCAAAACATCATTTATTTTTTACACTTCTCATCATTAGACTAAATCTAATCAATTTGTACCAAAATCAAATAGCCATGGCAAAGCTAACAATATAATTATATATCACAATAAAAATCCAACGTATAATGCAAATCACAATCTAATATAATCCATATTGTCCAATATATAAACCGAGTCCTAACTAAAATATAAATTCACAAAATTATACCAAAAAAATTATCTTACTCAATACAAAGACTTATACTAAATTCCAATGCCTTGAGATATTAGTCTACAACATTAAAATAAAAATAAAACTAGAATAATGGAAAATAGAAGCATAAAGTAAGAGGTACATAAAAAAATTCAAAACACTTAGAGAAATATACATTTTGAAATGTAATTAAAAAAAAAAAAGGCATAAGCTATGCTTAAATAATTCTTTGTGGATATAGATATAGAAAACACAAAAGCTTTGGTGAATGATGTTCAACCCATTGTGTGATTAGCCATTGACAATCCAATTCTTAATTTATTTGTCATTACATCAAACAAATCCAAGTAAATAAAAAGATCAAAGATTTAATATGATTAATGATATATTCTATCAAAAACACCCTTAAGTAGGAGACTTCAAATTGCCAAAAAAATAAGACTCAACAAAATGAATAGCATTATTTCATTTAAAAATAATTGATAATATTAGTAAATATATAATGACACACACATAAGCACTCATCCTCATATCTATCATTAGCACACAATCAACAACAAATGAGAAGGCTCCACTCCTTCTTCCAACATTCCATCCTACATCCTAATTTCACCAACTCTATACTATTCTAATGTATTATACTAATAGAATATATAAAATCAAAAGAAGGTATGCAACATTTACCTCGAAATGCTCCAAAAAACTCAATTCACAAAAAAGCATATTCACCATAGTTGAGATATCCTATGTCCTTAAATGTGAGTGATTATAAGCCTAAGAGAGAGGGTGAATTAGTCCTAAGGGATATTAATGCAGTAGAAGTTTATCACTCAAAATACTTTTTAGTCTTTCAAAATAGTTTAAGTCTTTTATAGAAAATTATTTTAGTTACGGACTGGAATTTTTAAGTACCAATTAAACTACCAGACATACTAGTGATAAATAAAAGAGTAAAATAAAAGTAAAATGACACTAGTATTTATAAAGGTTCGATAAGCCTACTTTTCTACCTAAGTTTTCACTTAAGATTTTGAACCTATCAAATTAATTAATATATGAGAATATTTTATAAGTAACCACAGTAATTTGATAGTAAAAAAAGTAAAAGGATTAGAGACGCCATAGTAGGGTGACAAACTAGCTCTTTGCAAAGAGTTAAACTAAAATCCCATACAGGATAAGAAAGATTTTAGAGCACAGTGAAACTAGCTGCTTTGTGAACAGGTTGGGGGAAACTTCTACTAGATTCACTTGCACAACCTCAATGGACTAATGCATGAGTTTCTGCCACTTTGTATGATAAGCTCTAGACTCTTCTTCTAGATCAAAACTAGGAGCATTGCAGAAGAATTCAGACAATACTGCTCTACTGGTTTCTTCACTTGGAGGTCCTTACAACGACTAGGTACCGATTTGTTCTCTTCATTGGTCCCTAGAGAGCACGTACGACTCTTGTCCCTTTTCCCCAATAGGTTCTTTGAGATGTAAATCGCTTTGTCCTCGTCTCCCTAAGGCTCATTGAAGGCAAGCTCCCATTGACCTTTTCACTACAAGGTCTCTCAAAAACACACTTAGAGTAAGGAACTAGCAACACCTAAGCAAAAATTGTGTATAAGAGTATCACACAACTCCTCAAGATACTTAACAAAGATCTTTTCTCGACTAAGTGATTCACACTATGCAATGCTGCATAATTTCATTTTATATGTTTATGTCCAACGGGTATAAGTTCTTGTTAAGGTAAATGTCCATTGGAATTAAATAAGGAAACAAGATATTTTAATAAACATGCATTAGTTCCTTAAATTGCTGATGTATAAGTGATTTTAGCATGATATAATTTCTTTCCTAAGTTACAGAAATGTGAATTAAACTAGAATCTTCATGAGATCTTTTAATTATGGAAAGTAAATTCTAGCACGTAAATAGATTCTAGTAGATGATGCATAAACAGATTCCTGCAAATAATATAGAAAGATATTCATGCTTTCAGCACATAATTCTTGGAATATAATTTATCATAATCAAAACCATGCAAATCATCAAGGGTTTAACAATATCCCCTTTTTGATGACGAAAAAAATTGAATAGATAGGAAGGATATCATGTGAGCTCCCCCTATCTATATGCTTGGTTATGCTAGCTTGTGCTCCCCCTATATAATACCAATTTGTACACCCTCTGTCTATGTACTTTAGAAATCAGAGAAACAACAAGTACCAGTAGATACTAGATAGTTGATTTAATTAATAACCTGCCTAATCATCCAGAATAATAAGTTTACAGGCCTATAAAATTATTCATTATCCAAGGAGATAAAAGTCTATAAACAGAGACAAGTTCCAGTAGAAAAAATAATAAAAGTTCCAACATATAAGAGTTTCAACTTTCAACTTTCAAATTTTCATTGTTCTCCCCCTTCCTCATCAAAATGAGCCTAAGAAGCATACATATAAGCTCTAACTTTCTCTTTCAGTCAAATAACACTAGCATGAGTAGGATTAGATTTATGAAGAAGATGCTAGAACTTGTAATCCATGTAATCAATGATAGTTTCTAGGTGTCTTGCAAGAGTCTTTACAGCCTTACTAAGATCATCTATCTCAGCTTCATGACAAACATCCACTTTACCACTTTCCCCTTGAGCCCTTTTTGGTGTTCTAATGGGGGTGGGGTAAACAGGACTAGATTGTTTAGGGTAGGAAGATGAAGAAAGAAGCTTAGCCTTCAACACATGAAATGGTAGCTAGCAAATATTTTGGAAGGAAATGAAGAATTTAATTCTTCATACCATTGGTCATGTGCACAATCTCCTCTCTCTATATCTATATATAGAGACTGAAAATATGTGATGCCAAGTTGGCATCACACAATGCATGAGAAGGGGGGGTGGCCAAGTGGGGTTACTTAGGTGGCAAAATTTGAATCCAAATCTCATTTAAATTTCACTTGCATCTTTATTACATTTGGAATCTCATTTCAAATTAATTAAGATGCCATCTCAAATCTTATTTGTGCCTTTCCTCCAAAATTCTTTCTTTCTTAATTAATCAAATTAAACTTTTTAATTTAATTAATTATCCTTTGACTTAACTCTTTGAGTCAAATTAGCTTAATTCCTTAAGCTAAACTCGTTAACTTAAATCTTTAAGTTAACTTGACCAATTGATGGTCATGTTGGCACCAAATAATTAACTCCATAATTATCAATCTAATTTAAATCTTAAATTAGTTGATTAATTTAACACTTAAATCAATCAAGCCAAGATTGACCCTCAAAGTTGGCTCCAAAAATCGATCCACTAGGAGATACCATTTTCTAACACCTTGGAAAATTCTCTCCATTAATTAGGACGCAAATTGAATATTTTGTGTGACCTAATAGGTTTTACCATTTATTGGACAAGGGCTCACAACTCCTTGTGAAATTTGAATATTTTATATTCATGCTAGTTTAAAACTCCTTTTAAACTAGTTGACTCAATTCAATTAATCTCATTAATTGAAGAGTACCCAATCTCCATAGTTGATGTCCAACCTCAATCCCATGGAGCCCAACTAATTAGCTAAAATGAATATTCTGGAAAACTAGCATTTCTTTATGCGTGCCACGCAAATACGATCCATTTGTCTCCTATCTCCTAAAAGAGGCCTAGGGCAAGATGTTTGTTGGCTCTCTAATAGCCTCGATACTATGTCTCTATTCTTAATGTTCGATCCTCATTATGTGACCTCATCTTTGGAAAACTCCTTTTCCAAATTATCACAGCACCTTGCGCAAGGAGTTTTGGGAATCAATCATCATAGAACACAGAAGAGATGTACTCGCCCTTCACAACAACGAGAAGTTGGATTTCATCTTGGATCTCAAAAACCTCTATGCCAAGTAGTTTATACCCAATCTTAACCTGAAAGACTTGCTAGGTGGTCAAGGATAAGTCAAAGCATGAGGACTAGATACAAGGTTACCATGGATCTTCAAGTCAGAGGACTAATAATATGCACTAGTATAAGTAGGAGAACTAGCTACTACTGACTTGCCACTTTGGCTATCTAGTGGATTCTCGATGGCTTTTCTGTGCCTTGTCCTTTAAAAAGCACCCACTAACATGTACTCATATCTCATACAGTTGCTCATAGAATGGAGCAATCTCCAACCCTTGGATTTATGCATCATTAGTGCTAGTCTATTTGAGTCCTAAATACCCCATATCATAAGATCCTATGACTTGAAAATTTAAAATCACGATCGTGTGAGACTTATTCCATGGTCACCAAACCAAGTTCCATAATCATAGGTGTTCTAAAAGCTTTATCCAAATGCTAGTGAAGTGAAACAAAGCATAAGATGAAGATGGCCATATAACGAATATCATTTAATCAAGATTGTATCACGAGTGAAATAGTTTACAAGGCCAATCTCATTGGCTTGTAGGGAACTATTCCAACAATCTCCCACTTGCACTAAAGCCAATGCCCTGTGGCCTTGGGACCTATTTTCATAAGATGTCCTCCAAAGACCTTTAGAGGTCAATACAGTAGTTTAGCTATATTCTCTTATAAGGCAACTTTTATCCCCTCAGTTGTCACCTCTATCAATTGATATCACATATAAAATGATAAAGCATTTAATGTGTTTGGATCACAAATGAGATCTTAGCTCAAGTCCTAAATTATCTTTCAAAGACAATCGTAGGTTCATGTATGCTCAGCACTACATCCAACCCTTGGATGAAATTTTTATCCAAACACCTTCCTTTGTGTTTTCAAAACCACATAATATTTCATCTTAGTCGTTATTTAGGCCATGGTATCTAGTTGGAACTCTTCCAACACTATGCCGCCATTAAGGCAAAATATGTATCCAAAACTAATATCCAAAAACTTCGTGACTTTCAATTCTCCATTGCCATATACTAAAAATAAATCTTTAATTCTTCTCAGGTACTTTAGGATTATTTTTGCGGCCAACTAGTGACTCTCACTAAGATAGGAATAGAACCTACTCGTAGCGCTTAGTGAGTGTGCCTTCGGTCTTGTACATTGAATGACAAATAATTATGCTCCATGTAGTGGATGCATAAGGTGTGTGGTATATTTTGTCTCTCGTTTACAGTCTAAGGGACCATAGACTTGGAAAGACTATAATCACGTCCCAAGAAGGAGGAATCCCCTCTTGGATTCTTTCATACAAAACCTCTTTAGTATTTAGTTCAATGTACATGATTTAGGAAAGCCCCAACATCTTCTTCAATCTATCTCTATAGATACGTATTCCCAATTGCATGATGCATTTCCTAAGTACATCATGGAGAATTGTGTAGATAATCATACTTTAGTACACTTCAACATTTCTATATCATTTCTAATGAGAAGGATGTTATCGACATAAAGCATAATAAACTGTATGCTACTCCTACTAGCCCACTTATACACACAAGGATCATATACCTTTTTGATAAAGCAAAGCAATTTGACTATCTTATCAAAAAAGTACATTCCAAATTTGGGACGCCAATTAGAGTCTATAAATAGATCTGTGGAGTTTGCAAACCTTTTACTCACTCCATTTGGATGTAAAACTTTGTGGTTGCTCTATATAAATTTCTTCTTCAATGTCACAATTGAGGAAAGTGGTTTTTCACATCCATTTGCCATATCTCATAGTTATAATAAGTAGCTATAGCAAGTAGAATCTGAATGAACTTAGGCATAGTGACTGGTGAAAAGGTTTCCTCAAAATCAATACTAGATCTTTGAGTGTAACCTGTTTCCACTAGTCACACCTTAAAAGTCACCACTCTTCTATCTACCCTAAGGTTTCACTTATAGATCCACTTATAACCACTGGAAACTATTCCCTTGGGTGGATTTACCAAAGTCCATACTTTGTTTAAGTACATGGAGTCCATTTCGGATCTCATGGCTTCAAGCGAATGTCCTGAGTCTATGTCCAACATAGCTTCCTCATAGATTTTTGAATCTCTATCCAGTTAACCCATCCCATGAAGAAATTTGAACTCTTCGGGTCACTTCTTGAGTTGGTTTGACCTTCTCAGAGGTTGTTTCATATTTATTTATTTCTATCGCTTGTGGGATTTATTGATCATCCTAAACTTCACCAAGTTCAATTACAACGCTTTTTCTATCTTATAGAAATTCTTTTTCCAAAAAGGTGGCATTCCTTAAAACAAACACATTTTGTTCCAAAGGATTATAAAAGTAATAACCTACAGACTTTCTTGGGTATCCCATAAACTTGCACAAGATAGATCTACTATCTAACTTATCTCTCACTATCCATTTCACATAGGCAGGAGATCCCCAAACCCTTAGATAATGGTATGAGGGTGCTTTACCATGCCATTTCTCATATAGTATTTTTGACACCAACTTTGAAGGTACTACTCTTAGTAACTTTGCTGCTATTATTATAGCATATCATCAAAAGGATATAGACACATCAAAGAAGCTCATTATGGAACGTACCAAGTCTAACAAGGTATGGTGTCTTGTCTTGGCTATTTCATTGTGTTGGGGTGTGTCGGGTCAAGTTCATTGAGAGAGAATCCCATTCTTCTTTAGATAATCCAAGAATATGGTAGTTAAGTATTTTTCCTCTCAATCCAATCGAAGAGCTTTAATACTAAGTCCCTTTTGCTTTTCTACTTCATTTCTATACTCTTTAAACCTTTCAAAGCCCTCAAACTTGTGCTTCATGAGATACATATGTCCAAACCAACTATTACCATCGGTGAAAGTGATGAAGTAAGAATAGCCTCCTCCCTCACTAACTCTTAGTGGTCCACAAACATCCATATGGATCAAATCTAAAGGATTTGTAGAGCACTCCATTTGTCTTACGAAAGGAGCTTTGGTTATTTATCCCTTCAAACAAGATTCATAAGTAGGAAGGTTCTCAATGCTACAAACATTTAGTTCTTTGAGAGGTTCTAACTTGTTCATCCTAGTTTTTGGAGATATAGCCAAGTCTTGTATGCCACATTATGGCATTTTCTAGGATATCTAATTTCTTACTTAGTTAAAAGTGCATTAGTGATGGTTGAGAATCCAATGTGTACAATCCTTTATTAATTGTACCACAAGCAACTAAAGAACTCATTCTTTAATGCCTTCAATCTCCCATTTGATATAGAAGGATCAAATCTTTCGCTATCCTAAAATGGCAATTGAAATAATGTTCTCAATAATATATGGTACTATATGACAAAGGTCCAATATAAGTATGTAGTTCTCTAAGTCTAACTTATTGTACACCTTCAGCTTTGGACACAACTCTTGCTCCTTAGCCAAGGTGGTGGATTATATCCACATCACTTAGTTCTATTCTTCTTTCTATTCTTTTGTAACAACTTATAATGAAAAGAACCACATGTGATGTCATATATCCATGTGGAAAAATTCATCCAAAATGCACCTTAATAAAGTACATGCCCTTCTTAAGGGTTGTAAGGTATTCCTTGCAATAGTGCTTCTATTGGCCTATTTTGTCCAAGTAGAAACAAATAATATTGACTATTTCCTTTATGATCTTCTTGACTCCTTCAAATGCCTTTGATAGTTGTTTTCCCATAGAGGAAGAACATTTCTTCCTTTTAACCTCTCTTTCTAGCACCCCTAGGGCCTATAGACTTGGAGGAGGAAACAAGAGTCAAATGTTTGCCCTTATCGTGGTCATCTCCTTCTATATCAACACTTTGATCAATAAAACTCGGTGAGGATGTGAGGATCAAATCCTCATGGAGATCATTATCCATTACAACGTCTAAGTTGAAAAGCTTATCCAAGCCTAATCATCTTTAGACCATAGTCGATGACACGACTTTCCATTCATCCAAGCTTGAAAAGTCTCCACTGACAACATGAACTTCTCATACATTGTTTGCTTTACAAATCTGTGTAAACTTTAACCAAGGTACAATTCACGTGTCCTTAAGATTTTTAAAGTTTGTAGATGCCATTATGAGATTAAGGGATATGACGATCCTAAGCCCAATTTGTGAACTTTTCATGTCTCTTTGGATCTACATTAATCCTAAAGGGATTAGGAATACCATGATATAGGACCTATATCTGGTTGTAGGAATCCAGAACAATTTTTGAGGTTAAGTCAATCGTGAAAGTTTGGCCCGTTTGGTTTATTGGTTTCCAAAATAATGTTGATTGAAATTTTAACCATTCTTGAGATTTCACAAATCCTCAAGGGCGAAAAAGAGAATATGATCATGTGATTGAATTTGATATTAAAATATGTTCATAGTCTTTCAAGCATGTTTTTCTCCCATTATTTTATCAAATTCTTCACCCTTAAGAAGAATTCAGGAAATCAAATTTGCTAATGAGAATCAAGACCTTAATGACTTGCCAATGGACCCCTGTGACCAAGTGCCATCGATGAGCAATTGAAGGGTAAGCAACTTTTGCTAATTGCTTCTCATGTAACTCTTGATAAATTTTGCCTCACTTTTTATATAGACCCACGTAACTATGCACCTTTTATACTACTAAGCATTAAGTCAGACCTACCATTCAAACTTTATCTCAAGACGGGCTCACGACATCCCCCGTGACCGAGTGCCAATGCGTGAGGGTTCCTAAGTCAAAGGTGCATCTTATGCTAAATGTATGCTCACAACTTTCCTCCTAAGTGTGACCCCCATGACCAAGTGTCATCACACAAAAATTGGTAGCATCATCATGGCATACACTATTAGTGGAAGGCTTGGATTAATTAAAACTCTTTTAATTTATATCCATTTTAACTTAATATTTCAAAATACTTAGATGTTCTAAGTGGAGGATTTTTGCTTGCAAGGATCTCATCATTTTATCTTCTCATTTAGGTTCTCTATATCCTAATCATGCATCTCATACATCAATAGAATTTGAAAAGCGTAAATAAGTAAATAGCCTAGCATACTCCTAGGGTGGGATGACCATGAGTCTAACCAAGTGATGCACTTAAAGCCATAACTGTATCACTTCGATTGATTTTAAGTATATTAAATTAAACTAAACTATTACATGAGTGTATCCTATATATTTATGGGTCTTCAAATGGTCTCCACACCTCCATTGGACTCCTTGCTCCATGCAACATTTATATGAAATGGAAATCCTCACATTTAGTGGTTCTACTTTCATAACTTTTACAAGATAGAATAAGAGACATGCAAACCCCATTTAATACAACCTATTTCAACAACTTTGAAACAAATAAAATCAATTTAAAAAGGCTCATGATCATCCCCATTCATTCATCATTCATTCAACAATTAAATGAACAATAAATAAATCTAGAATTAACAATTAGTTTCAATAATTAAATGCTCATCTCATAAACAAAATAATTGAACCAAGCATAACACTTATACCATTAATTGGAGATCAAATTTAACCAATTTTCAAAAGTATTCAAATATGTCAAACATAATTTTGAGGCATAG
>JACGDI010005270.1:52866-75979 GCA_014898725.1 Jacaranda copaia | reverse complement strand
CCAGTTTGACTAGTTACCTTTTGCCCCAACCCATGGGGCTGTTGCGTTTAGGCTCATCCCGATGAGTAGATTGGGTTTCAAGAGCCTGCTTGATTTATGGTGGAAGTGGTGTAGACGTCAACCTCACTGAACCTACCTACTTAGTAATACCTTCTCATCGAGCAACAACAGCTTGTTGGCATACCTCAGCCCTCAGTTCCCAGACCTGGGATTGTTGTGGCTACAGACCATTATTTCATCATGATT
The DNA here is from genome assembly GCA_014898725.1 of Jacaranda copaia. Taxonomy (NCBI): domain Eukaryota; kingdom Viridiplantae; phylum Streptophyta; class Magnoliopsida; order Lamiales; family Bignoniaceae; genus Jacaranda; species Jacaranda copaia. The sequence continues at coordinate 75,733 of JACGDI010005270.1, read as the reverse complement.
TGTATGCGCAAACAAATTAAGTGAATATCATAATCAAGCAGAAAGATTAGCGTTCAATTGAAACAGTCGTCAAAAAATTTCTACCTAGTTGATTGTCTGTAGGCAGGTCGAGTTAGGCAGTTAATAGGCCAGCCAGAACCAAACACCTCTCTTCGGTCAAAACTAAGGCCTTCATTTGCCTAAATCCAACTAGATCTCAGATGAAGGTTTGGGCCAGCTAGGTGTTTGGTTTTCGAGCATTTCCATAGGTCGTCTCCACCAACTTCTCAGAATGGCAAGAACCCTCGGCCTCTGAACATATTAATAGTATTTTTTCCACTCTTGTTCGTAAGAAGAGGCGAGGGATACCAAAAATTTTCCTCGAGGTCAAGCAGTCAGGTAATAGAAACTAGACTTTTTGCTACTGCTTGACTTTCGCGACATAGGTAGGTGGAATAAATTTGAGAAATTAGCAAAGGTTGCAAACTGATTGTATAGGTGCATTAGCATGGCAAAACTGTACAGTATAGCAAACTAGTTTAGGAGTAATTGGGTGATATAGACCCCTAGTCCTAAGAAGAGGTCGACTATGGGTTGGGCGAGTGGAAACCTTTGCTAATTTAGTGCTATCAGAATCTGGACTGGCAGACATGCTTCTATAAATGAAAGGTAGAAAAGAACAAGAATAGCAAAGGTACTTACAATGGAAATCTTGGAAAGGTAAAGCATAGGAGAGCTTGAAGGGCTTCAAAGATAGCGATTCGACCAGAAGTTTAGACAGCAAAAGTATAAAAGTAGTCGGTTATCTTCCTATTTATAGGCATTCGTGTAAAAGAATCCATGTAACTTTTATGATGATAGCCTGCCCCAGTACGCTTCATATTCTGCACACTAATAACCACATTAAATGTAGAGAAATAGCCTCAAACCTTGGTCGGCAGTTTAAAAACCCAGGTCGAGGATTCAAAAATCCTAGTTGAGCATGGTAACCACCATAATTAAATGTAAACTCCTTACTTCTTCTCATCGACAAGCTCGATTAGGACCATGAATTGGGGGGACTCATGATATGGGATAACCTAGTAGGCTCAACAGGCCCAACATCAAATAAGACAGCCCAAGAGGCCCAACATCAAGTCTATTTGGTCGATTAGTATCGACCTCACTTGGTAGGGTCTTCGATTGACCCGTATTAACTATAGGACCACACTAGAAGTTCCAATAGTATGGTTTAGTCGACATGTATCGACCTCAAAACCCACTCCAGTGTTGACTCAGATCTCTACCGCATTTATTAGTCTGATAGGTTAGATGCCTCTGCATTAATAATGTGTGACAACCGGTATAACCCTACCACCACCTTTGGCAGAGACGCGTCTCCAGATGTACTGTACATTAAGGAAAATAAGAGATTTAGCCTCTTAGAATAGTATCGGGATCTGGACATAGAATGACCACCAACTGCTTGGCAAAGATAAAAGTCATTACACCTGATAAGAGTACTAGATCAAATCATGCCTAGAGAAGGCTATAAATAGTTCAGACCCAACTATGCTCAAGGTAATGCCCAATACGCTATAAGCCTTATACACTTTTTGTATTCTATTCGATCTTTATATCTCGACCAGAACTAACTTGAGTGTCAGACTGCCTTAGTCGATGGCACCTTGACTAGTTTAACATGTGTTGTGGTTGCAGATTCAAGCTCCAAGATATATACAACTCTGAGTACTCAACCTCTCTGGTCGATCCATCCAAAAACACAACCCCCTTTCTCTATACGCAGCTTTCAGCCACTTTAATGTTATTTCGATTAATTAAACTCATTTAATTGACCATATTTGAGTTAATCCTTATTAATTCAAAAGTTCCCAATCTTTATGGTTAATATTTGGCCAAACACCCATGGAGCTAAATCAATGGGTGAAATCAATTAGTATGAACCCTTTCATTTACAAGTACTTTGCAAATATAGTCCTTCCATTTTCTCTCTCCCCAATTGAGTCCTAGGGTCAAGCTATTTGTCGACAATCTTAATTATGCCTTGTGCAAGGATTTCATGAATCAAACATCACAGAAAATATAAGAAATCAACTCATTTAATAAGATGAGCAAAATGAATTCTTTATTGATTCTCACAAACATGCATACACAATTAACTTATGCCCAAAACCCATACCTCGTGACTCGATAAGTGATTAATACATGAATCAATGCATAAGCATTAACACTATAATTACCATGGCACCTCAAATCAAAAGACTAATAATATGCACTATCATAAGCTTAGAAAAGCATCATCTTTAACATGCCATTTTGGCTACCTTATGGATTACTCTACACCTAGTCCTCAATGAATTTATACTTTAACAAGCATCCACTATTGTGTATCAATGTCCACTGTATTGGGTGTCCCCAAAATAGGGCATTGTCCAACCTTTGGAACAAACATCCCAAATGTTAGTCTATTCGAATTTATGATACCCTTATCTCATTGATTCTGTGACTTGGAGAGATTTCAAGATAACAATTATAGGAGCACATTTTATAGTGTAGCCATCATCAATCTACATTTTATCCCATAGTTAGGTATGACCTTGCAACCTTTAACTAAATGCATCACAAAGAAGTATAAGACGAAGATGGTCAATAAAATCAATTATAGTGGTCAAATACAAATGTATTCTAAGAGCAGTTACACGCTAATCTAATTGGCATGTTGGGTACTACTATAACAATAACTAATGCAATTGACTAAAAAGATAAATAACAAACTAGATTGCAAGCATCATAATACATAGACTTGCTTAACTAATGATTAATCTTGTTTTCAAGTTGGTAATCTAAAATTATCTTAACATCGGTAAGCATAGGTTCATGTCTAAATGGAAGGATAAAACCCCAAATGAAATAGACAAAGATCTATTTCAATAAGAACAAGAAGACATCAATATGACTAGAGAGTTAAATATAGATAAGAACAACGAGAAGGGCAAAGAATACATGGCACCAAAGTAATTTGAGGGTCTACTCATATAGTCAGGCCTTGGTACGCTTATCATGCCAAGGTGACCACCATTTTTGGGTATATATATTCCTTATATATTGTGGGCTAATGCTATGAGAGTATATCCATTTTTTTTCATGCTAGTATATCACACAAAAACACCTAAGGATCTAGTTTATCTTATAACAACCCAAAGATAGAACATACTTAAGTTAAATTGTGATTTAATTCACCTTTAGGAAAGGGGATAGGGAAAATAGAAAATAGTTCAATAGTCGAGATACAAGACTACCCTACCTCATAAAGGAAATTAGTCTCATAATAAGAGGATTACTTTAGACATGTGAAGCTACTGGCCTAAGTGTTTGAAGACTAATGGGTCCCTGTAAGGTACTTGAAATTTCCTAATAGAAAGCAAGCTTTTAAAATAAACATAACTCATCACCATAGTCACTTGAGATAGTGTAAAGAGTAGAGCATTTGAAAAAAAAAAAAGGTAATTGCCATTGGTCCACCTCAGTAGGGGCAATAACCTATCTAATTCATAGCAAAATAGTTAGCCACCAGAGATGAAACCTTGTAGGAAGCTAAGATTGAAGTGAACCCTAAGGACACATTGGATGCTTTGATGAATAATTTGGCCAAGAAAATAGATGACATTAGATAGAAAGTTGATGAACATTAGATGAAAACTAAAAAAAAAAACATCATCCATAAGACTATGTAGGATGACAGTAACCTCAAAAACTATTCTGATATAACCAAAATGGAATGTGACATGGAATGGTGCATTCTTCATTCTCTCAAAGCCTATTTGACTGAAACTAATATTGCAAGGAAAGAGACCATAGTCTGGGATAAAATTGAGTAGATTGCCTTTTTCATTATTTTAGAGAAAGTAGATGGACCTACGACCAATGAAGAATTAATCAGCAAGAGTCAGAACATTAACTAAATAAAAGCAATGTTCAACAAAACAACTACTATGCTAGCTTGACATGTAAAGCCATTCTATGTGATGCGACACTTTGATGGCAAACCAATAAGTAGGTTATTGACTGATAATATGTTATTCATTAACATCGAGTCACTTTCTAATCAAAAAAGATGAGGAAAGCTGAAGTTATTTTGATAAAGACTGAAATCATCGGAAGCAATTTCACTAACACCATAACAGAAACCTCAAAAAATCTAACCAATAAAGATTACAACAAGAGTAAGACAATCATGTTTTCTTTCTTCATGGTGAATGCTAAAATTTCCTAGAATGTGCTTCTTAGAAAAGATAATATACATTTTTCCCTTTGTAAGCCTTTCTCTTCGCATGAGTTCTTGATCTTTTTGGTCAATCCCAATGAAAAGTCATAGGTTTTCTGTGTTGATTGATTGAGGCTAGTGACTTCCAAAAAGCATAACTCTTTGTTGATTTACTATATAGGACAAACATGGCCACCAGCTCTATGTCATGTTGTTAGACCATCCCTATGACTTTGAAGTATAATCCAAAAAAGCTAGCAAGCTTTGATGTATTCAAGACAAGCTCTTGGATACATTGGATAACTTTGCCATAATTGAGTATATAAAGCTAGAAGATAATGTAATTAGTTATAATGACATTTTATTTTCTTGTTTACTAAATAAAATTTTGGCATTTGTTGTTGACAAATTCCACTGCTGCTATTTACAAACAAGATCAAATTCTATATCTTATTAATAAAATCCAATTAAGCAAATTTAGTAGCATGTCAACAAAGCTCAATGATGTAAGAATACAAATCTACAATCCCATCATTGAAGTAAAACTAGGTGTTGAAAACAACTATATACCAACTTATATCAACACTCTTCTTAGCAAATAAGACATGTAGAATTTTGTTGGATTGTTGAAATAATACAAATATTATTTTGTATGGATCTAGGAAGAAATGTTTGAATAGTGCCCTGCTAGCCAATGGTATTGGCCTTGTAAAAGTTATTTTCTTGTAAAATAATCTTGATTGAATGATATTTTTCATATGATCACCTTTATTTTATGCTTTATTTCACTTCACTCACATTTGGATGAAGCCCTTAGACCACCAATGACTACGGACTTGGTTTGGTGACTATGGAATAAGTCTCATATAGTCATGATCTTAAATCTTCCAAGTCATAGAATTTTAAGCGACGGGGCACCTAAGATTTGGATAAATTTGTACTAACGATGCATAAATTCAAAAGTTGGATGTTGCTCCATTCCATGAGCAACTGTATGGGATATGAATGCATGTTAGTGGGTGTTTATTAAAGGACAAAGCATTAAAGACCCACCAAAGAATTCACTAGATAGTTGTATTGGCAAGTCAGCAGTGGCTAATTCTTCCACTTATGTTAGTTCATATTATTAGTCATTTGACTAGAGGATTCATGCTAAACTTGTGTCTGGTCTTCATGCTTTGACTTTTCCTTGACCATCTAGCAAGTTTTTTAGGTTGAGATTGGGTATGACCTACTTGGCATGGAGATTTCTGAGATCCAAGAAAGAATTTGATTCCTCGCTATTGTGAAGGGCTAGTATATCTCACATAATTCTATAATGATCGATTCCCAAAAATTCTTGCGCAAGGTGCTGTGTTAATTTGGAAAAGGAGTTTTCCAAAGAGGAGGCCATACAAAGGGATCGAGCATTAAGAATGGAGATATAGTATCAAGGCTATTAAGAAGCTAACAAATATTGTGCCCTAGGCCTCTTTTGGGAGATAAAAGATGGAAAATTTGTATTTGCATAGTACTCATAAAGCTATGATAGTTCTCCAGAATATTTATTTTGGCAAATTAGTTGGGCTCCATGGGCTTGATGTTGGACATCAACTATGGAGATTGGGTACTCTTAATTAATGAGATTAATTGAATTGAGTTGATTAGTTTAAAAAGAGTTTTAAACTAAAATCAATATAAGATATTCAAAAGTCACAATGAGTTGTGTGCCCATGTCTAATGAATGGTGGAACCTATTGGGTCACACACGAAAGCTAATTAGTTTTCTAATTAATGGAGAAAAATTTTCTAAGTGTTAGAAAACTAACTCCTAGTGGACTGATTTTGTGGTACCAATTTTTAAGGTCATTTTTGGCTTGATTAATTTAAGTGTTAAATTAATCAATTAATTTAAGGAGTTAAATTAGATCAATAATTAAGGAGTTAATTATTTAATGCTAACATGACCATCAATTAGTCAAGATAACTTAAATAGTTAAGTTAGCAAATTAAGCTTAAGAGTCAAGCTAGTTTGATTTGAGAGTTAAGTCAAAGGTTAATTAATTAAATTAAATAATTTAATTTAATTAATGGAAAAAAATGAATTTTGAAGGGAAAATTCAAATTTAATTTGAGATTCTTATTTAATTTAATTAATAGAAAAAAATGAATTTTGAAGGAAAAATTCAAATTTAATTTGAGATTCTTACTTGCCAACTTGGCAAGCAAGTAGCTGCCCACCCTCTTTGAGAAATGTGTGATGCCAAGTTGGCATCACGCCATCCTTTTTCTATATATCGATATAGAGGTGAGGGAATTCAGTAACTCACACCATTTGTGAAGAATTAGATTTTATAACAATTCCCTCCAAAAACCTTTTGCAAGCATTACATTCATGTGATGAAAGCTTTGCTTTCTTCTTCTTCTTCCCTACCTAAAATTGACCTCCTCCATAGAAAATCTTCTCTCTCATTCTAGCTTAAAGATTAGAGATTTTGGAATATTTAATTGGTGTGCAGATTATAAAAATAGAGGCAAACAAAAGAGTTTGCTTGATTTGGAGATCTATCTGCACAAAGTCCAATTTGGCAATTTTCTCCAAAGAGTTCCAAAGACCTTTTTATCCAAATGTTTTATAATGAGTTCTTCAAGACATTGAGAAGATTCAGTAATTTTTTTGGAATCTTTGGAGGAGTTTTGGTTAGGTAAGTTTTGCACTCTTTCAATTGCGCTAGTTGTAGACAGTATTTGAAATTGAAAAGAGTTCACAAGTCTCTCCTTGGATTTTGCTTTTCAAGGCAATGCTCTCTTCAAATTGAATCCCTAGCATGATTTAATCCTTGGTATGCTTGTAAGTACTAATTAATTTTATACTTTTGAAACTTTTATAATTGTATCTTAGTGCCTTATTTGCTTTCAAGATATGCCTGGGCATAGCTAGTCCTCTTTAGAATATATGATTCGTATTCTACTAGCATTTAGCTGTGTAAGCAAACTCTAGGATAAATGTCGAAGGAAAGTTGTACTCAAATTAAAGAAAAGATGGAAGGGCTACTAAAGATTGGCTTTATCTAGGTAGCGAGATAACCTAAATAGGTAACTAACATAGTTCTAGTGATTAAAAGAAATGGGAAGCTTCAGATTTGTATAGACTTTAGGGACTTGAACTTGGTGTCACTAAAAGATAAGTATCTCATGTCGATGGCAGATATGCTTATGGATACTGCTTCCATCTATGTGTTCCTTGTTTATGTCAATGGAAATGATGACTATAGTCAAATATTCATGCTTAAGAAAGATGTGCCTAAACTAGAATTTCAATGCTTAGGGGGCACTTGTTCATTACAATTAAAGGTTATGCCAGTTGGTTTAAATAATGCTGGAGCTACATACTAGTAGGCCATAAATTATATTTTTCTTGATTATATTGAAGACTTTGTTAGAGTCAATGTCAATAACTTGGTTTTTAAGTTTAAGAACTTTAGTGAGCACTTAGAACACCTAATGAAGGTTTTTGGTGAATGCAGAAGCACCGATTAAAATTGAACTTGTTGAAATGCATTTTTTCCTTTACATAGCCTATTTCCTTAGATTCATGATCTATAAGAGGACATTGAGGTATACAAGAATAAAGCTAAAGACATACTACTAGCTAAACCTCCTAGTTCCCAAAAGGGATTGCAATAGTTCCTAGGAAGGTAAATTATCTTAAATGATTCACATATACTTTGGAAAGCAGAATGAGAATGTTCTCTATATTGCTAAAGGTGTGAAGAAAGATGAATTTACATGGAGCAATGAGTATGACCAAACTTCAAGAAGATAAAGTGCTCTAGTTGGTATTCTAATGATGCTGCCATCCTAAAAGGGAAAGTTGTTGAAGCTATACATATGAGCTGCACAAGATATAGTCATGGCTTTCTTAGGATAGGACAATAGCCAAGGCCATAAATGAGTTGTGACTACTTGAGCCAACATATAACCAAGGTTGAAAAAGGTATTACCCATCAACAAACTTTGCCTAACTTTATATTTTACTTGTACCAAATTGAGGCACTATCTATTGCCCACTAAGGTATTGATGATATCGAATGTGAACTTGATAAATACATGCTTTCAAGATTAATCCTAATTACAAAACAAATGTTGGGTTATTTATTTGATAGTGTACTAATTATAATACATGCCCTAAAAGGCCATTAAAGATAAAAGCTTAGCTGATTTTCTTGCAGATCACCTAAGTATAGAGATAGATGAGAGTGTTCATCATCATCTTTCTCAGACCTCAATCCTTAATATTTGATGGGTGAATAACAAAAAAGGCTTTAGGAGTATATGTAGTAATAACCTCTTTTTCAGACGTTAAGATAGAGATGTCAATTTAATTTAACTTTTGGTGCACTAGTAGTCAAGTTGAATATGAAGATATGGTTATTGGATTAGAAATTTTACTAGAGTTTGAGGCTAGAGTAGAGTATATTGATTGAGACTCTCAACTAGTAATCTAATAGGTGTATGATCTTATCATTGTAAAATTTGTATGTTAGATATGTATATCACCATAGTGTTCTCATTGCTGGTGGATTTTGATGAAGTATTTTTCAATTTTATATTCAAGAATGAGAATCAAAAGGTAAACGTGCTGAGTCAAGTAGCCATTGGGGTCACTTTTTATGGGATAATTAGGGGTTAGGATATGTAGTGACTTGATGAGATAACCCATCACAGTTGTTGGGTTAATATCTTCATAATAAAAATTACCATGTGTGAAGTAGAAGAATGGTGGATGCTAATACTTGAATTATTGAAGGTTTTGTTAAAATTCATATCTTGTTAGCTTTACCACAAAACTACCTACTACATGGCTTTAGAAGAGGATGTATTTTATAAGAGTAGCCATGACATCATATTACTACAATGCATTTATCAAAAAGAGGCAAAAAATTATGATAGAAGTTTAGGAAGGGGCATAGCCCATACAACTGGCTGCACAAATATCTCAACTCATTATATGATATGGATATTAATGGTTGAATATGGTGCATGAATTTTGAACTAGCTAAAAGTTACCTTTGGAGGAAATGAGCTTAATAGTAAAGTCTTGGCCATTTCGATGTTAGGTTATCAACTTGATAAGTACTATCTACGGATAATATTGAAATAACATACTTACATTTTCATTGCCATTAATTATTTGACAAAGTTATTGAAGGCTATCCCATTCAATTGACAATACTAAAATAAAATTATCTAGTTCATAAATGAACACTTGATCCACAGGTTCAAGGTATCCAGATCATAGTGATGGATCGAGCCACGATGTTCATGAAAAATGAGATTTAGAGCTGCACTAAGGAGTATAGCTTTGAGCTAGTGTATTCAACCCCTCACTATGCTCAAGTTAATAGGCAAACTAGATCTACTAATAAGACCCTAAAGTTGATCATCTTAGAGATGGTTGAAAATAATCATAATGTTTGGCACTTGCTACTTTAAGAAACTTTATGTGCATCTTAGACCATTAAACACACCAGCATTATGATTGCTCCCTTAAAAATCAAATTAATGGGCATAACACAATAATCTCAATAAAGGTCAACATGAAATTCCTTAGAGTAGTGGAATAAGTCAATGTGATGCCAATATGTTACATCAAAAATATAATCCAAAAATTAGGCATTTACATCGAGAAGATAATCCAAAACTTAGATGATGCTGACAAGATTAGAGCCTAAGTCTTTCACCATGTAGAGGCACACAAATGACAAGTAGGTAAATAGTATGATAAGAAGGCCTAATTTTTTATATGGAAAGTGGTTATTCTATTGGACAAAAGAGAAACTTCATGGGAATTAAGCCCCAATTAGAAAGGGCCATTCACTATTCATATGGCCAATTGGGAAGCTCATGATTGCTAGAAGATTAGGAAGGAAACCTATTACAGGATTCCATCAATGGAAACTACTTATGAGTAATACTTTTGAACTTTGTAGGGAACACTTTCAATAGAAAGAAAAAGATTCTTGCATAACTATGCATAAGTGTTGCCATAGTGCGGTTCCTTATACTTAGGGACATTTTTGCTACTTAGATTCTATTTGGTTATACTTAAGTACTCTTTCATGTTATTGTTGGTTTTCATTTTCTCCCTTGTATGATTTGATTTTTCGAAAACATGACATAATTTGTTTACGGTTTCAAGTTGCAAGCTAAGTTTAGAGCATTTTTCTAATTTAAGCTATGGGTTAAACATGCACATAGAATGAAAGCATAAAACATGAATCTCGTAGAATAAAATAAATTTGCCCAAAAAAATTAAATTTAAGGTAGTCGATGGGTGGCACATCTTGCTATTTTTATTGGGAACGTAGGCCTCAGAACTTTATTAATAATTCTTCAAGTTAAGGGTTGAACTTTTAACTTTGAAAAGAAAGTTGTGATGAAACTTTTTAAGGAACTTGCAAATGAAGACATCAATATATTCTAGGTCATCCTAGGCATTGTTAACTACTAATCTAGTTGTTAGCAACTGTGACTTTAAAAGCCAATGAACCCTTGATTTTCTTAGCGATGTGGCCGAAGCCTTTTTCTCTTGAGCAACCAATTTTTCCCTCCCTTTGACCTCAACTAATATGTTGTTCATCCTTTTCGATGTCACTAATATGTTTGCCTCATTTATTTTTGAAATTTCTTGTTCCTTAAGTGTGCCATAACTTGTGATTTGCTAATCTAACTTGTCTTGTAGAAAAGTCATAATAGATTCAGATATAGATCATAAAATAGCAACACTTGCGATGACATCCCTTTAAAATCTCAAATTCTTTAGCAAAAGCTTTATGATGTTAGGATAAAGCAAAAAAAAGATAAAACTAGTTCACCTCCTAAATACTACTTTGATGATGATTAAATCTATCTTCAAATATGAATGCCTAACTACTTTGAGGTATTATCCCATTGGCATGAATGTGATGGGCTCTTGTCCTAAAATGGTGCCTCAAAGTGTGAGAGGGGGGGAATAGCTTATGAACTACAAAGTCCTCAACTTTTTTTCAATGTGGGACAACTTGGTATCATCACGCTTTGAAGAAGGTTTTTCTATCATTTGATCAAGTCTTTATGAAAGCTTGGTCTATGCTCTCAAAGGTGTGTTACAATTCATCTAGATAAACAATAAAGAAGTTATATAAGACACCAGAGCTTTTTATTATCTTGTGCTCTAGCAGTTTATCAAACTTCAAAAAGTTCCTTAAAATGGTTGGCCATTATGTTACGGATGTGAGTGTTGGAAACTATAGCAAAAAGTAAGGCACAGTATTAGAAATTCCATCGAACTTAATTATAAATATTAAATAAATAGCACATTTAGATAATCACCCAAAAGGAGCTTCTAGCAGGGCCAAAGGCTAGATGCTTGCCTTTCTTGTTAGGTGGACTAGGAACAAGTTAACTTTAGAAAAGAAACTTATGAAAAGTGAAGGAATTAATATTGCATTGATCAATAAATTGGATACCTCACATTTCTTAGAAAATATCATATTAGCTTGGATGGAGGATGGCACAAAGGAAGTTGGTGTAGGACGATAACTAAGTTGTGAAACCTAATCTTCATGGTCCCTCTCTCACTATCAAATGGGACACCTAAAGACTCGTTGGCTTCTTCTAAGTGTGCTTCTCCTAAAAATGTGCCTTGATCCCCTGGTAATTCATCAGAATTAGCTAATAGAACTAATTTGCTTGATGTCTTTACTTTCTTTATAGGACTAGCTAGTTGCTTGATAGGTTATTTCTCTTTTTTCACCTACTAAATCAAGGAATGTTATGAGAATTCAATGCATTCACCATAAAATGAACATCAAATAAAGTATACCACTTCTTCATTTATTGTTAGAAATGTCAATCATCTCACCATTTCAAAGTTTACCTTGAAAGAAGAGGGAACAACATGTTAGAAAATTTACCTTAGATCTTTTTTCTATAACTACTCTTGAAAAAATAAATAAAAAATGAGCATGAATAACTAAACATGGTGAAACTTTAAAAAATACTTTCTAATGCAACAAGAGATACCTAGCTTATGATGATATTACTAAATAGTCCAAGCCTAGTATTATTGTCAAGGTCTAGTGTAAAATAACCATTGAAGGTAACTACGAGAGGTTTCAATCACTACTAGGGAAGGATTGGGCACTAGTATCTATTGTTTTGTGAAAAAATGTTTCATAAGGGATTCTCTTAGGATATTTCCTTTTTCACTATTTGAAATGTATCCCATGCTTCATATAACTAATCATCGTTCTTGGCAAAAAGGCCTTTCAAGCAACCTTAATAGTACTCTTTTTATTGCTATGGTCCCATATAACTTTATAGAAGGATTGAAAGCAGCTTACATCTCATCTGAAGACCAATAGCAATTAAATTGATATTCTTTAGGAATCAGCGCATCTGTCATAGTCTCCATCAAGGTCTCTAAGAAGCAAAAGTGAGCCTACACATGACACACTAGCTCATCTAATATTTTAACCAAATATAGATTCAACCAACCTTGAAAATTAGCATCACTATCTATAGCAACAATAATATTAAAAAAGTAAATATCATCAAGGATAGCCTGAGTTTTTTCACAAATATTGTGAAAGATCTCAATGTTGGCCTCCATTAGATGTCTCAATTTAGAAAGACTAGTATTCAAGTCACAATTGGGAAGGAGAGTTTTGAAATAAACCATACCATTGAGATACAGAGTGAGAACAATAGGGACCACTTTTTTAGACAGCATGTTAGCAAAATGGAGACTATATGGCAAGTCCTTTGAAGTCAAAAAGAATGCCTATCTCACTTATCTTTACTAGACACACTCCTTTACCCTTAAAAATTCTATTATCCCAACATAACTCAAAAAAGCTGTGAGAGTGAAATTGCCAAAAACTTGTTGCACATTTATGATAGCAAACCTACCAACTTGGGTGAAAATAGAACAATCTTTATTTACAATCTTGTTAAAGCATAAATGAGGAAATCATAATTATAACCTACCAAATGGCACTTTACTAGTAGACGCTCTTCTCTTTACCATTTTTCTCATATTTTTCTAGCTGAAAGCTAAGACAACAAAGCTTAGTATGGGTTTATAGCCCTAAGCAATATGAATGCAACTTGTAATTTTTTTTATAGTTTGTGAGAAATTGCTCATATAACAAATGCATCTAGATAGCCACATATACACACACACATGAAAGACAAATATGTTCTTCTATATCAATAAAAGCATTCTTTTTAAGAAAAATGACCATTTCAGGCCATACTCAGTGGTGGGCTTACCTATAATGAAGAAATGATTGAAAATCCTTGTCCTGGATGGACGTGACCATATCCATAGAAAAATATGCCATAACATGGTAAAAGCCATCAATGGCTTGATTGCTAATAAACATTGGTGTCATGGGATGCAACAAGGTAAAAGTAGTTGTTTGTGGTATTCTAGAAACCTAAGGCCACTTAGAATAGTCCCAAGTCAAGTCCATAGATAGACTGACTCATGCAATAGCATCAAGGATGCTCGTCTATTCTGAAACATAAGCATGAGCCCTCTCCACATGTTGGCTCCATCGTACCTATTTGTCATGAATGGGTGACATGTTTAATATTGGCTAATTGCATTAATTGGGGCTAAATTTATAGCCAAGATAAGATAGTAGTCTTTCACCTTGTCTCTAGCATTGGATCTTCAAAAGAGTCCTTCCTTACTCATGGCCCAGTAACGTAGAGCTCACCAAGTAAAATGATAAGCTTCCTTTCAAAAGTAGCCACAATATTAGAAAAACCAAGAAGAAATGAAAGTTGTGATTTTCTAGTTCTCAAATTGAAAAATATAAAGTTTCTAGCAAAAAGATGTGAGATAATTGAAATAATGGATTAACAGTTTTAGAAAGAGAAAATGGACATGATAAATAAAAAAATCATGATAGTAATGGACATAACTTAACTCTAGTTTCATATTTTGATGTAATTAGATTCTTTATTAAATTGACAATCTTTCTTGTATAGGAATATGTATTTATATAAAATCTGAGATCATTGCTTTATTCCAATTATGGCCATAAAAATAGTTTCTTTAAATATTTTATTTTTACATCATTTTTTTGGAATATCACCAAAAAACTCCATAAATTTGTGTGCATATGAATTAATAATTTTGATCATTATTCACCTTAACAAGACTTGTTTTTAATTAACTTTAAGTACGAATTTATTGCTGGATATGTTTTCTATTAGATCAAATCAACATATATGAGTTGAAATTTTTGTTGCATACAATTGTACCTAATCTAAACCATGAGTTTAGTATTCATATATATTAGGGTTTCTTTAAATAGCTATTATAATAGATTTATTTGACATTTATTATAACAAATTAGTTGAACAATTATGCATAGTTGCTACATAGTTTAGTAGGTTAGTTCCCTTTTCTTGGTTGAATTCTGTGTATATATACGTACTTCCTAACTTTAATGCAAGTTTTCCCCTTCATAAAACTCATTATTATATTCATTGATCTTATTATGGTATCAGAAGGCAATTCCTTGTGCCTTTAACTCGTACAAATCCACATTTCCAAATTCTTCTCCTTTCTCCTATCCTTCATTTATGTTGTTCCTAATTTTTCCTCCTTCCTATCTTTGTTCTGTTATACTCTCATGGATGTTGTTCGTTCCTTAGTAGTTTCTAGTAGTTTCGTTGGCATGGATGGCAGCACTAGTCCATTTTTCATCCATAACTCTAACAATCTAGGGTTAGTCCTTGTGTCACAACCATTGAGTAGCGACAACTATTAGGCATGGAGTCGAGTAATGCTAATTGCTCTTTTCGTCAAGAACAAGAAAAACAAGCTAGGGTTCATTGATTGTTCCATATAAAAACTTGATGCTAATGATCATGTCCTTAGTCTATGGCTTTCGAATAATAACATCATCATATCTTGGCTCCTAAATTCAATTTCCAAAGTAAATCCGCGAGCATTGTCAACTCAAAATCTACTCAGACAATATTGCTAGATCTCAAAAAATGTTTCCAATAATCAAATGGTCTAAGAGTTTTTCAGCCACATCAAGATCTCATCAACCATAGATAAGGATCAAATTTAGTTAGTGTTTGTTTCACCAAATTGAAAGCACTATAGGAAGAATTATCCATCTATAGATCTATGTGCACTTGTGGTTAGTGTAATTATGGCAGTATGAAAGCGATTTTTGATCACCATAAGTATGTAATAGCTTTGCTGATGGGGTTACATGATTCTTATTCTCAAATTCACTACTAGATTCTTCTCCTTGATCCTTTTCTATTGATTAGTAAGATTTTTTTTTATGATATCTCAAGAAAAACATTAGGGAAATATTGGCATTCTTCCTACTTTGGATGTCAATAGCAACATTGATTTTGCTGTCTAAACAGATGTGCTCTAACAAGATTCTAAATCAGTATAGTCAAATCCTTCTCCAACCAACAATTACAAAGGATCTGGGAAAAATCACCCCTATTGTACTCACTGCTCCTACTATGGACACACAATTGACACACAATTGACACATGCTACAAATTACATGGGTGATTGCCTGGATTCTAGTTCAAGCTGAGGAACTAACAGCATCCTTCCAACTCCTCTATCATATCTCAACTATCTTTT
The DNA here is from genome assembly GCA_014898725.1 of Jacaranda copaia. Taxonomy (NCBI): domain Eukaryota; kingdom Viridiplantae; phylum Streptophyta; class Magnoliopsida; order Lamiales; family Bignoniaceae; genus Jacaranda; species Jacaranda copaia. The sequence continues at coordinate 59,828 of JACGDI010005270.1, read as the reverse complement.
GCCTCTAATTCTATCAATCAAGTTTTTGATCTCCAGTCACAACCTATTTCTGTTGGCAACTTTGTTTAGTCCCTGCATTGTACTCAATACAATAAACTTCTATATCTCTTACCTACTCATGCTACCCAAGCCACTAAACTAGCAAACACTAAAGTCACTATACTTATTCACACTGAAGGTACATATCTCTCTCAATCTCTCAATTTAAGTTCCTTATCCAACTCTTGGATAATTGACTCAAGCGTCACCAAACACATATGTTTTAATGTCGTATCATTAGTCTCCTTTTATTGATTCGTAAGCTAACCAAAGCAACAATTGAACAAAGGTAAGAGTCTATGAGGCTTCATTTTCTTCCCCTAGGTCTTTTCTTCACCAAACTAAACCCTATACACAACTCTATGGTCTCTCTACCCAATGGTGCCACCATTCTTGTTCACTTTGTGGTAGATATTCACCTCACTTGTCACATTACCTTATTTAATGTTCTATATGTCCCCTAGTTTAACTTGCAACTCTTATCTGTAAGTGCTCTTCTCAAAGATTCAACTCTTAAAATAACTTTTCTACATGATCATTATGTGATTCATGGTCTCTAGAATTTGAATGTGATCGACAAGGATGAAAGACATGATGACCTTTATGGTTTACATACTAATAACTTTTGTATTTCTCATATAAATCTTTTGAATAAAGTTTCTCACTATTTGGCACCATAGCCTTGGACATCCATCCTCTAAGAAACTCAATGTACTAAAGTCCCTCTTGTAATATAATGACAAGGAGCATCCTTACCATTGTAATCTGTTCATTAGCCAAATAGAAGTGTCTTTCTTATATGTTTGTCATAATAATCTTTCTAGTGCTCCCTTTGATTTTTATCCACCTTGACTTCTGAGGTCCCTTCCACACACCCTCTCACACTAGTCATTGCTTCTTCCTCATAGTTATCAATGGTGACACCTGTTTCACATGGAATTACTTCCTTAAACACAAGTTAGAAGTTGCCACAATCATTCTTTGCTTCTTTAAGCTCATATCTATCCAATTCAACACCTAAATCAAAAGTTAAGGATAGTTAATGCAAGGGAACTTGCTCTTTCTGACTTCTACTCTCAATAGGGTATGACAACCAACTTTCTTGCATTGAAACCCCTCAACAAAACTTTGTAGTTGAAAGAAAATAACATCTCCTAACAATGGCTCTTGTTCTTTACTTTCAATCTTCTGTTCCTCTATCCCTATGGCTAAATGCATCCTCACAGCCACCATCCTAATCAATTGCACATTGTCCCCTATCCTTAAAAATCAATCCACATTCCTAAACAATAGCTATTGTAGCAGGATTATTTAACGTTTATTGTAACAAATTAGTTGAGCAATTAAGCATAGTTTTCAAGTAGTTTGGTAGGTTAGTTTCTTTCTCCTAGCTGAATTTCGTGTACATATGAATATACTTTCCTCACGTCAGTGCAAGTTTTTTCCTTCGTAGAGTTCATTATTGCATGCATAAATCTTATCAATATGAGTAACAATTTTCCAAACTCACTTCTATGAGTTTTTTATTCATGTAATTGATAATTTCCAAAACTCACTTCCAATAAACCAAAATTTATTGAAGAGCCAAGCACTGATTACATACTATATAATCGCGTAGCCATCACGGGGATGATTAACAATATATTTTGCAGTATTGATTTGTAATGTAGCTGAAAGTACTCTGACGCTCAAATTAGTTCTGGTCGAGATATGAAGATCGAATAGAGTACAAAAAGTGTAAAAGGTTTATAGCGTATTAGGTATTACCTTGAGAATAGTTGAGTCAGAAGTATTTATAGCCTTCTCCAGGCGTGATTTGACCTTGGTGCCCTTATCAAGTGTACTGACGTTTATCTTTGCTAGGGAGTTGGTGGTCATTCTATGTCTAGATCTCAATATTATTCTAAGTGGCGAAATCTCTTATTTTCTCATATGAACAGTATCTATGGAGGCGCCTCTCTGCTAAAGGTGGTGGCAGGGTTGGCAGAGTTGGTCGAAGGGATGGCAAAGTTGGTGACAGTGGCTGTATCGGTTGTCATGCATTATTAATGCGGAGGTATGCAGCTTGTCAAACTAATAAATGTGGTAAAGATCTGAGTCAACATCAAAGTGGGTCTTGAGGTCGATACATGTTGACCAGACCTGACTATTGAAATATGTAGAGTGGTCCTGAGGTCGATACAGATCGATCGTGGAACCTACCAAGTGAGGTCGATACCGATCGACCAAACAGACTTGATGTTGGGCCTCTTGGGCCTACTAGGTTATCCCATATCATAAGTCCCCCTAACTCACGATTCTGATTGAGCTTGTCGATGAGAAGGAACAAGGAGTTTACATTCAATTATGGTGGTTACCATGCTTGACTAGGATTTTTAAATCCTCAACTTGAGTTTTCAAATTGCTGACCAGGGTTTGAGGTGATTTTTATGCATTTAATGTAGCTATTAGTGCGCAGAATACAAGCATACTGGGGGTAAGCTATCACCATAATAGTTACTCAGATTCTTATGCACAAATGCCTATAAATAGAAAGATAACCCACTCTATTTATACTTTTGTTGTCTAAACTTTTGGTCGAATTACTATCTTTGAAGCCCTTCAAGCTCTCATGTGCTTTGCCTTTTCGAGATTTCCGTTGTAAGTGCCTTCACTATTCTTGTTTTTTTCTACCTTTCATTTATAGAAGCATGTCTGCCAGTCTAGATTCTGATAACACTAGGTCAAAGAGTATGGCCCATGGGGAGATTGGGGTAGAGAGTGTATTTGAGTCATCTCGTAGGAGTAAGTCAAGTTCATTCGTGAGTGAAAGCTCTAGCTCGAGCGGTGCTAATAGCTAGAGCAATGTTAGGGTTGTATCAGAGGAGAAAGCTAGCCCTATTGATATGCTTGTAAGTTGGGGCTAATTATTTACCCCAGATCATTACACTGAAATAGCCTCCAAAATAACTACTGCAGACTTAGTCTGCATTAGAGCAGCGTATCACATTCCTGATGAGTATGAACTGATAGCGCCAAGGACTCAGGATAGGATGCATCGACCTCCCTTAGTCGACCTTAGGTTTTTGCTCGCCTAACCCTTAGTCGACCTCCTCCTAGGACTAGAAGTTTGCATCACCTAATTACTTCCAAACTGTTTTGCTATACTGTGTAGTTTTACTGTGCTAATAGACCTATATAACTAGCCTACAACCTTTGCCAATTTCTCAAATTTATTCCACTTACCTATGTCCTGAAAGTTGGGCAGCAGTGAAGAGTTTGATTTCTGTTACCTAACTGCTCAACTGCGGTGGAAATTTTTGGTATCCCCCGTCTCTTCTTATGAGCAAAAGTGGAAAAAACACTTTTTCTATGTTCAGGGGTTGGGGGTTCTTGCCATTTTAAGGGGCTGGAAGAGAGGGCCTATGGAGATGCTCGAAAACTAAACACTTAGCTGGCCTAACACCTTTATCCAAGATTTGGTCAGATTTAGGCAAATGGAGGCCTCAGTTCTGACTAAAGAGAGGTGTTTGATTCTGGCTGGCCTGTCACTTGCCCAACTCGACCTGTCTGTGGACAATCGACTAGGTAGAAACTTTTCATCAACTATTTTGATTAGACACTTCCTGTCTTTCAGCTTAATTCTAATATTTACTTAATTTTTTTGCCCGTGCAGATCACGATGAAATATTGGTCCACAGTCGCAATGAATCCCAAGTTCGGGCACTTAGAGCCGAGGCATGCCATCAAGCTGCTACTGCTCAATGAGATAGTACTGCTGAGCAGGCAGGTTCTGTTAGATCAATATCTGTACTGCCCCTATCATAAATTGTGCAGGCTCCAAAAACCTAATCTACATGTCGGGAGGAGCTAAACAAAGAAGTCCCACGAGTCAAGGTAAGAGGCAACTGGTCGAATAGGGAGGTTCGGCTCCAAAGAAGATAGTTGAGGGCAAAGGAAAATAGAAGGCTATGACAGGTTACGACATATTTGGCAAACCAGGTGATAGCCCACTGTTTTGACTTTCTCGACTATCTCCTCCGTGATTTACCACCGACTAAGACCAAGAGGTAACCAACTCGACCTCTACCATTGAAGAAGGGCCAATGGGTGCTGAGGCTCTGAAGTGGATGACCTCAAGGCTTTTTCTGAATGACCAGCTGAAGCTGATGAACCTCAATCAGCTCGAGATGATAAAGGCGATGTCCTATTACTGTAATATGGTAAGTATAAGATCGATAGGTTTGACCATAATTTTTCGCTCATGCACACCTTGGTTTGAAAATGACATTGCCATGTTTTAGATAGGACAACTGGGCTAAAATATATATCAGCGATTCAAGATGGCAATGGCTACCAAGAAGGAGTTGGAGGCGGGAAGAGAGATGGAAATGCTGAAGGTACAGCTTGAGTCCTCTTAGCTCCAAGTCGAGCAGTTGAATAAGACGATAGCCGATCTCCAACAGCAGCTGGACTCAAAAGATCAACAATTAGTCCAAGCCATCGAAGACTAGAGTCGAATGGATAATATTATCATGAAAGCCCATCTCAACCTGCAAGTGAGCTTCAATTCTAGTCGGGCCCGAGGTCATGCAGAGGCAACCATCCAAGCTAAATAAGCCTTCCTCTGACATCTACCCACGGTGTGGCACGAGGCTATTGAGCAATTTGTGGTGAGCACCACTTTTCAAGATGCCAGCGCAGTTGCATTACTTAATAATGCTCGCAAAGCATATCACTGGGCCGTCAAATAGCTGGAGCACCTGGGTTATGTTTTCCATGCTGAGGATAGAAGTCACATAAGCCTTATGCTGAATGAGAGACTGGAGCCTTATCCTAAACCAAAGAAAGACAGTGTGAAGCAGGCTCTGGAAGGCGAGCCTACTACTGCTATACCCTATGCGACACTGTCTGAGGCACAAAAGAAGAAGGCCGAGGTTGATGCCAGGCTAGAGCAAATATGTGCTAAGTTATATTCATGGAAGATCTCATAGCCCAATTAAAGGATGAAAAAATTGACCTAGCACAATACGTGCTGCAGTCGACTAACTTTATAAGCAACCACCTGGGACCTTTTGAACCTTTGTAGGTAGTCTCTCTGCTTGCCTATATGGGGCCCGAACCAAACTTAGACTGGGCTGAAGACGGGTAAAAGGAGCCAGGCCAAAATTGAATTAGAACTGAACCAGCCTTTTTTATCTCTCTTTATTTTTTTTTGTGTAACCTGCTCGAGAATTATGAATAAAGGCATATTTTCCCTTTCATTTCCATTGTGTTGTACCATACATAGTCTTCAATTTTTGTTGTGATAATGTGGAAAATATTTGGTCGCATAACTATGTTGTCAATTGCTTTATATTCTTAATTGACTATTTGTTCAACCTTTAGAGTTAATTGTCCATCAAAAAGGAGTCATATCCCTTGCCAACTAAGGGATTGATGAAAATTGAATAGTTGACCTAAAAAACTCATTCGTTAGTGTAAGGTCGATGACGGGGTTGATTAAAGACTCGGATGGCTAGGAGCCATTTAGGTGGCAATAAGGGACTACTTGGTAGTTGACTATGGGGTTGACTAGCAACTAGGATGGCTAGGAGCCGTTTAGAAGGCAACAAGGGGTTGCTTAGTCATCGACTAGAAACTCGGATGGCTAGGAGCCATTTAGGTGGTAGCAAGGGAATGCTGGGAGCCGCTTAGGTGGCAGCAAGGGGCTGCTTAGTCGTCGACTATGTGGTCGACCAGAATTATTAAATATAACAATTAAGCTAATAGAATTACAATTTTATTCAAGCTAAAGAGCCACAAGGATAAGTACTATATATTTTTAAATATAAAACTTCCTGAGATTGATGGCGTTCTACGGGCAAGAAGTTTCTTTCCTTATATGTTGGCCAACCTGTAGGCATTGTGTTTTGCTACTTTGATAACGAAGTATGGCCCTTCCCAATTTGGTTTGAGCTTGCCCATGTTCTTGGAGACCTCCACTTTTTTTAGGATAAGATCTCCAGCATTGAAACGACACTCTCTGATCCTTTTATTATAATTCTGGGCCATCTTTGATCTATAGTGCTGCATAGTATTGTAAGCCTTCTGTTGATGCTCATCAATAGTTTTGAGATCCAGCTTCCTCTCTGATGTGTTTCTCAATGGGTGGAAATGGATGACCCAAGTAGTATGTTGGATCAATTCTGAAGGTATAACTACTTCTGACCTATGCACTAGGCTATAAGGGGTATGATCGGTGGCTATTCGAGGTGTTATCTTGTAAGCCCATAGCATGCCGGGTAGGTCGTCTGCCCAGTTCACCCTAGTGCCCTAAATTTTGGCCTTTAATTAGTCGAGAACAGTCTAGTTGGTCACCTCAATCTGACTGTTCGATTGAGGATTGTCCGCCAACATAAATGTTGTGTAATCTTTAAGGCCTCGCACTAACCTCTTGTGCTTCTACTATAGAATTGAGTGTCGTTATCTGAATAAGTACCTTGGGCAAGCCAAAATGACAAATGATATTCTTCCATATAAAATATTTTATGGCTACATCCGTTATCTTAAGGATAGCCTTGACTTCAACCCACTTAGTGAAATATTCAACCGCTACAATTATAAACTTTTGCTACCCTGTTGATTTTAGCAAAGAGCCCACTATATCAATTCCCCACTGATCAAATGGCTAGAAAATGTGGACATTAACCGTCGGCGCGGTTGGCTAATGTGGCAGGTTGGAATGGACTTGGCACGATGCACATTTGCGTGCAAAATCTACTGAATTTTTTAATAATGGTGGCCAAAACTACCTATATCTGATTATTTTGGGGGCAAGGGATCTCCCTTCAGAATGGTTGCCATACATGCCTACATGAACATCTTGTAACACTTCCAACACCTGATCCTGATCTAAGCATCTCAAGGGGGGTCCGGCAAAAGATCTCTTGTATAATTGACCG
>JACGDI010005270.1:31794-47936 GCA_014898725.1 Jacaranda copaia | reverse complement strand
TCCTATTTTTGCACTTGGCTAAAACATAAATAAATTTATTCGATACTCAACTTAAAAGTAATTAAAAAAATTGAGCTTGATTAATTAAATATATATAATACACATTGTATTCTATAAAAAATGTTTGAAACTCGCCTTGTTTTTGATATGATTAGTAAGAAGATAAAATGTGTAAAAAAAATATTGAATCGATGACGTTAAAGGCTTAACTATCAAAAAAGAAAGAAGAGAGAATGCAAAGCTATACATAGTCTTGTAACTTCGAATCCCTTCCTTCTTGTAGACGTGGCCAAAGCCACTCAAAAAATGAATATCCTTCACATCCAACCAACCATCGGACAGACAAACATGACTCCCAAATTGAATAGTGGCACTCAAATTATAAGACCAAACCAAGCATCCCTTCCTTTTTCAAGAAACAAGTAGCAAGGCATTCTCACATAAAAATATTTAGATATGAATTTCAACTTTCACTTTTCATTTTCCTATAGCTAGTTTTTCTTCTTCCATGCCTAAAATTGGCCCCCACCACAAAAATTCTTCTCTCTTGTTCCAGCTTATACATTAGAGGTTTTGGAAGATGTAATTAGTATGTGGATTACAACAACAGAGTCAAACAAGAGAGTTTGCTTGTTTTGGAGATCTATCTACACAGAGTCCGATTTGGCAATTTTATACAGGGAGTTCTAGAAGGATTTTTTATCCAAATTTTTTAAAGTGGGTTCTTCAAGGGGTTGGGAAGATCTAGCAAATTTTTGAAATTTTTGGAGGAGTTTTGGTTGGGAGATTTTCACACTCTTCCAACTGTGCCAGTTGCAGACAGTTTTTGGAATTGTGAAGAGTTCACAAACCTTTCCTTGGATTTTGCTTTTCAAAGTAATGCTCTAACCAAATCTGAATCCCTATCATGATTTAATCCTTGGTATTCTTGTAAGAGCTAGTTAATTTCATGCTTTTGAAGTTTTGATAATTGGATCCTAGTGCCTTACTTGCTTTCAAGTGGTATCGGAGCCTAAAACATGCTTAGATTTGGATTATCTATGGAGATTGAGTCATGTGATGGATTAATCTAGATCACCAAATTCTCAATTCATATAATGGATTGGAGTGTTTGATTGATGTTGTGTGTGGCTCCTTGACTGATGAATTGAAAGCATGCTATTATGTGATTTAAGTGTTAATTCACATAGCTATTATGTTTTAATTCATAGTGATTAATGTTGAATGGTGATTTGGCATTAATTGATGTTATATGTTGATATAGCATGTTAATTTATGGCTAAAATAGTTTTGGTCATTTTTGGATCCAATGAGAATGGAGTTTGGTTGGAAATTTTTGGAGAATTTGATTTTCACTTATACTTGAATTTTTGATGCATGATTGAGCACTTTAATTTTTAGTTTTAAAAGGAGTTTTAGCTTTGAAAATTGGTCCATAATGTGTGATTTAATGTTTAGAAAGCATTCTATAATTTTTGGTGCGCAAAAGTTGAGCTAAAATTTGTTTGACTCGCCTTTGACCCAAAATAGGGTCTACTAGCTAGCCAAGGAGCATGCTGCCAGTGCAGTGGCCAAGAACTACTGCCCATCTACATGCCTAGCTCAGCCAATAGTGCTTGGTCATGGGTTGGGCAAGTTTTGAGCTACATTTTTTGGCTTCTTTAGTAGCTAGAAATGATGTTAAATCATGTGTTATGGATACACAAATATTGTGCAAGTCCTCAAAACTATGCTTAACATTTTTTATTGTCTTTAAAATTTTGTTAAAGTTAATCTCCAATTTATTGCATAAATATTATGCTTGACCAATTATTTGTTTATTAGATAAACATTTTGATTGTTGGAATTAATTGTTAATTCTAGATTTGTTTATTATTCATTTAATTATTGAATCGATGATGAATGAATGGGGATGATCATGAGCCTTTTAACATTGATTTTATTTATTTCAAGTTGTTGAAATGGGTTATATTAAATGGGGTTTGAATGCCTCTTATTCTATTCTGTAAAAGTTATGAGAGTAGAATTACTAGGAGTGATGTTTTCTTTCTCTTGTAAAAGTTGCAAGGAGCAAAGATGATCTGAAAAGGCTTGAAGACCATGAATATATGGGATACACTCATGCAATAGCTTAGTTTAATCAACCCACTTAAAATCAACCAAGTGATGCACCTATTACTCTAAGTGCATCACTTGGTTAAGCTCATAGTCATCTCACCCTTGGAGCATGCTAAGAGCATTTATTTATTTATGCTTTCCATATCCTATTGATGTATGAAATGAAATGCATGATTACAATATAAAGAATCTAAATAAGAAGATAAAATGGTAAGATCTTTGCATGCTAAATCCTCCCACTTAGAATGTCTAAGTGCTTTTCAAATATTAAGTCAAAATGAATACAAATTAAAAGCGTTTTAATTAATCCATGTCTTTTACCAATAGTATGTGGCATGATGATGCTACCATTATTTGTGTGATGTTTCACGAGTTGTGGGTCACACTTATAATCCAAAGTTATGACCATATACTTAGCATGTGGTGTATCTTTGATTTGAGAACCCCATGCATTGGCACATAAGTGGGGGGATGATATGGGGCCATCTTAAATTGAAGTTTGATTGATAGGTTTGATTTAATAACTAGTAGTGTAGATGTTACATGAATCATGGGTCCACAAGAAAAATGAGGCAAAATACATCAAAAGTTGCATGAGATGCAATTAGCAAAAGTTGCTTACCTTTCAATTATTTATCGATATCTCACGAGTTGTGGGTTTATTTACAAGTCCTTAGGATCTTGATTCTCACTAAGAGATATGATTTCCCAAATTCTTCTTAGGGGTGAAGGATTTGATAAAATCATAGGAGAAAAACATTCTTGGAATACCATGAACATGTTTTAATGTCAAATTCAATCACATGCTCATAGTCTCTTTTTGGCCTTTGAGTATTTGTGAAATCTCTAGAATGGCTAAAATTCCATTCAATGTTATTTTGGAAACCAACAAACTAATCGGGCCAAACTTTTATGATTGACTTAACCTTAAAATCGTATTAAACCCCTGGAAGCAGATATATGTCCTATATCATGATGCACCTAATCCCTTTGGGATTAATGTAGATGTAGAGACACTGATATGTTCACGAATTGGGTTTAGGATCATTCTATCCTTTAGTTTCATGATAACATCTACAAACTTCAAAATCTCAAGGACACATAAATAGTACCTTGGTTAAAGTTTACAAGAGTTGTAAAGAAAATGAAGTATGACAAGTTTATGTTGTCAAAGGAGATTTTTCAAGCTAGGATGAATGTGAAGCCATGTGTCATTGACTACAGTCTAAAGATGACTAAGCTTGGAGAAGCTTTTTCAACTTGGATATAGTGATAGACAATAATCTCTATGAGGATTTGATCCTCACATCCTTACCTAGTTTTATTAATTAAAGTATTGATTTAAAAAGAGACTAAATGACAAGGGCAAACATTTGACACTTGTTTCTTCCTCCAAGTCTATGGGCTTTAGGGGAGCTAGAAAGGGAGGTGAAAGAAAGAAATGTTCTTCCTCCAAGAGAAACAACTATCAAAGGAATCCAGAGGAGTCAAGAAGATTATAGAGGATCTAGTTGATATTATTTGTTTCTACTTTGGCAAAATAGGCTGTTGGAAGTGGTATTTGCATTGAACACCTTCCAACCCTTGAGAAAGGTATGGGCTTTGTTGAAATGCATTTTAGGATAAATTCTTTCTCTTGGATATATGATATTCGTGTAGTTCTTTTCTTTGTAAGTTGTTATGAAGAATAGAAAGAAGAATAAAACTAAGTGATGGGGATATGATCCAATGCCTTGGCAACATAGCAAAAGTTGTGACCTAAGCCAAAGGCGTATAATAAGTTAGACTTAGAGAATTCCATTATTGTGTTCAACCTTTGTTAACATGTACCATATATTGTTGAGATCAATATTTTAATTCCCGTTCTGGATAGCGAAGGATTTGATCCTTCTATATCAAATGGGAGAATGAAAGCATTAAAGAATGAGTTCTTTAATTGCTTATGGTATGGTTAAGAAACGATTTGCATATTGTATTCTCAACCATCTCTAATGCACTTTCAACAAAGTAAAAACATTAGATATCAAAGAAGATGCCATGTTATAACATGCATGATTTGGACATATCTCTAAAACTAGGATGAACAAGTTAGAAGCTCTCAAAGCATTAAATGTTAATGGCTTTCGGGACCTACCTACTTGTGAATCTTTTTCAAAAATAAAAAATTGAGCAACGCTCCTTTTGGGAGACAATTAGAGTATACTACTAATCTTTTGGATTTGATCCATATGAATGGATATAGCCTACTAAGAGTTAGTGTAAAAGGCATTTAGTATTAAAGCTCTTCGATTATATCAAAAGGGAAAATGCTTAAGTACTAAATTCTTAGATTATCTAAAGGAGAATGAGATTCTCTCTCAATGGACCCCACCCAACACACCCCAATATAATGGAGTAGTCAAGAAGAGAAACTGTACTTTGTTGGACATGGTATGTTCCATGATGCGCTTCTTTAATATGCCTATATTCTTTTGAGGATAATCTTTAATAATGGTGGCAAAGTTACTAAGTGCAATATCTTCAAAGTTGGTGCCAAAAATGCTGCATGAGATATGGCTTGATGAAGTACCCTCTTACCATTATCTAAAGGTTTGGGGATCTCCCACTGACATGAGACAGATAGTGGGAGATAAGTTGGATAGTGGATCCACCTTGTGCAAGTTTGTGGAATACCTAAAAGAGTCTATGGGTTACTAGTTTTATGATCCCTCAAAACAAAATGTGTTTGTTTCGAAGAATGCCATTTTTTCTGAAAATGAATTTCTGTGAAATATATAAGTCGTTGTAATTGAACTTGGTAAAGTTCAAGATGATCATCAAATCCTACAAGTGGTAGAAACAAATAAATATCAAAGAACCTTATACAAAACCTCTAAGAAGGCCAAACCAAATTAAAAAACAATTTGAAAAGTTTGGATTTCTTTTTGAAATGTGCCAATCGGATAATGATTTGAAGATTTATGAGAAAGTTGTGTTGGACATACACTTAGGACATTAACTAGATGCCATAAAATTCAAAATGGACTCTACGTACTCTAACAAAATATGGACTTTGGTAAGATCCATTGGAGGGAATAGTTCCATTGGTTGAAAGTGGATCTATAAGCAAAAGCTAAGAGTTGATGGAGAGGTGATGATCTTTAAGGTGCGACTAGTGGCAAAAGAATATACTTAAAGACCTATTATTGATTCGAGGAAACCTTTCCATTGGTTGTAATGCCTAAGTCTATTTGGATTTTAGTTTCCATATTTACATATTCTAACTATGAGATATGGCAAATGGGTGTAAAAACTACTTTCCTCAATGGAGACATTGAAGAAGAAAATCATATGGAACAACCATAAGGTTTTACATCTAAAAGAAATGAGCAAAAAGTTTGCAAACTTTAGAGATCTATTTATGGACTCGAATTGGCGTCCCAAACTTGGAACATACATTTTTTATAAGATAGTCAAATTGTTTGGTTTTGTCAAAAAGGTGTATGGAACTTCTGTGTACAAGAAGGCTAGTAGGAGTAGTACACAATTTATTGTGCTTTATGTTGATGACATTCTTTTCATGGAGAATGGGAAAACAATTTTAGAGTGTACTAAAACATTATATCTACACAATTTTTCATGAAGAATTTTGGAAAAGCATCCTACATATTAAGAATACGTGTCTATAGAGATAGATTGGGGAGGATGTTAGGGCTTTTCCAAACAACATACATTGATAAAATGCTAAAAATGTTTAGTATGGAAAAATCTAAGAGAGGATTCCTCCCTTTGGGACATGATCTTTGTCTCTCTAAGTCTATGGCCTTTTAGACTAACAATGAGAGACATAGAATGCCCCACATACCTTATGCATGCACTACATGGAGCATAATTGTATGCTTTTCAATGTACAAGGCCAAATGTGGCACACTTGCTAAGCATTATGAATAGCTTTCAATCCAATCTCGGTGAATGTCACTGAAAGGCCACTAAAACAATCCTTAAGTACTTGAGAAAGACTAAAGACCTATTTTTGGTATATGGTAATGGAGAATTGAAACTCGCAGAGTTTATCGATTTAAGTTTCCAATCTAATGTAGATGACCTAATATCAACTTTTGGATACAAATTTTGCCTTAATAGCAATATGGTGTGTTAGAAGAGTTCCAACAAGGCACCATGGCCTAGATAACCACTAAAGCGAAATACATTATGGTTTTAGAAACTACAAAGGAAAGTGTTTAGATAAAAAAAAATTCATCCAAGAGTTGGATGTAGTGTCGAGCATGCATGAGCCCACAACTATCTTTGGACGGTAACTTAGGACTTGAGCCAAGATCTCATCAATGATCCATAGATAATAAATGTGTTATCATTTGATATATGATATCAACTGATCGAGGCAACAACTAAGTGAATAGAGCTATCTTAGAAGAGAATTTAGCAAAATTACTATTTAAACCCTTAGAAACTAAAGGTCTTTGAAGGACATCTTATGAAGATGGGTCTCAAAGCCATGAGGCATTGGCTTTAGGGCAAGTGGGAGATTGTTGGAATAGTATCCTGCAAGCTAACTAGATTAGCCTTGTAAATTATTACACTCGTGATACAATCTTGATTGAATGATATTCTTTATATGGTCATCTTCATCTTATGTTTCTTTTTACATCACTCACATTTGGATGAAGCCCTTAGATTACCTAAACTGTAGGACTTGGTTTGGTGTCCATGGAATAAGTCTCACACAGCCGTGATCTCAAATCTTCAAAGTCATAAGATCTTAAGAGGTGGGGCATCTAAGATCCAATTAGACTTGCAATAATGATGCATAATTCCAAGAGCTGGATATTACTCCGTTCCATGAGCAGCTGTGTGAGATATGGGTGCATATTAGTAGGTGTTTGTTAGAGAACAAGATACTGAAGACCTATTGGAGAATCCACCAAATAGCCATTGCAGCAAGTTGGTAGTGGGCAAATTCTCTGACTTACGCTAGTGCATATTACTAGTCCTCTAGCATAAGGATCCATGGCAACCTTTTGTCTAGTTCTCATGCTTTTGAAATTGGATTCCAAATTAAATTCAAATACACATGAAATTCAAATATAATTTGAGATTTTTGCTTACCAACTTGGCAAGCAAATCAGCGCCCACTCCCCTTGAAGAAGGTGGTGTGAAGTTGGTATCACACCATTCTCTCTCTACATATAGATATAGAGGTGAGGAAAATTCAGTAGCTCACACCATTTGTGAAGAATTAGATTCTATCACAATTCCCTACAAAACCTCTTGCAAGCATTGCATTTATATGTTGAAAGCTTTGCTCTCTTATTCTTCTTCCCCACTTATAATTAGCTTCCACCATAGAAAATATCCTCTCTTATTCTAGCTTTTAGATGGGAGGCTATGGAAGATTTAATTGGTATGTGGATTATAACAATATAGGTAAACTAAAGAGTTTGCTTTTTAGAGATCCATCCACATAGAGTCCAATTTAGTGATTTTCTTTAGGGAGTTCCAGAAGGCTTTTGATATGAAGTTTTTGTAGTAAGTTCTTCAATGGGTTGGGAAGCTCTGATAAAATTTTTGGAATTTCTAGAGGAATTTTGGTTGGGCAATTTTTGCACTCTTTCCGTTACGCTTGTTGTAGATAGTTTCTGGAATTGTGAAAGGTCATAAATCTCTCCTGAGATTTTGCTTTTCAAGGTAATGCTTTTACCATATCTAAATCCCTAAGATGAATTAATCCTTGGTATGCTTGTAAGTACTAGTTAATGTCAAGATTTTGAAGTTTTGATAATTGGATCCCAGTGCTTTACTTATCTTCAAAATATCCATAATAGCTAAACTCCTTTAAATTAAGTGACTCGATTCAATTAGTCTCATTAATTGAAGAGTACCCAATCTTCATGGTCGATGCCTAACCTCAAACCCATGGAGCCCAACTAATTGGTTGAAATAAATGCTCTTGAAGAACCATTCTAGGATTACACATACCATGTAAATACGATCCTTCCATCTCCTATCTCCACGAAAGAGGCTAGGGCAAGATATTAGTAGACTCCCTAATAGCCTTAATACTATACTTTTATTTTCAATGTTTAATTTTCTTTGTGACCTTATATTTGGAAACACCTTTCCAAATTGTCACATCACCTTGTGCAAGAATATTTTGAAATCGATCACTATAGAACATATAGGCAATGAACTTGCCTTTCACAAAGATGATGAGTCAGATTCCATCTTGTATCTCACAAACCTCTATATCCAAAGCTCATGCCCAATCTTTGCCTAAGTGGCCCACTAAATGACCAAGAAAGAGTCAAAGCATAAGGACAAAACACAAGGTTACCATGGATCCTCAGGTCAAAGGATTAATAATATGCACTAGCATAAGCAGGAAAACTTACCATTACTACTATCTAGTGGATTCTCTAGGAGGATCTTCAGTACCTTATTCTCTAACAAGAACCTACTAACATCCATCCGTATCTTATATGGGATTGCTCATGGAATATAGCAATATCCAACCCTTGGATTTGTACATTGTTAGTGCAAATCTATCTAGATCTTAGATGCCTTGACTCATAAAATCCTAGACTTGGAAGATTTGTGATCACAACTGTGTAAGACTTATTCCATGATTATCACACAGTGAGTGACCAAGTTCCATAGTCTTGTGTGATCTAGGGACTTCATCTTAAAACAAGTGAAGTAAATAAAGTGCATAAGATAAAGATGGTCATATAATGAATATCATTCAATCTAGATTGTCTTACAATGAAATAGTTTACAAGGTCAACCTAATTAGCTTGTGGGGTGCTGTTCCAATAATCTCCCACTTGCCTTAAAGTCAATGCCCCATGGCATTGAGACCCATCATCTCAAGATGTCCTTCAAAGACCTTTTGTGATAGGGTTTTTTCAGTGGATCTACTATGTTCTCTTCCGTGGCAATTATCTCCACTCAAATGTCGCCTCTGTTAATGATTTTCTAGATCATATGATATCACCTCAAAATGTGCTTAGATCGTTGATGAGATCTTAGCTCTTTAGCTTGCTACTGCCATGTTGTTGTCACAGAAGACAACTACTAACTCAATAATGCTAGGCACTACATTCAACTCTTGAATGAAATTTTTCATCAAAACATATTCTTTTACCACTTCTGAAGCCGTAATGTATTCTTCCTCTATGGTAGATTCGATTGTGGTGTCTTGTTTGGAGCTTTTCCAACTTACCGCAATGCCATTAAGACAAAATATAAATCCAAAAGTAGATTTTAGGTCATTTACATTAGATTGGAAACTAGAATCCAAATTCCCCTCGAGTTTTAATTCTCTATTTCTGTATACCAAAAATAAGTCCTTAGTTTTTCTCAAGTACTTAAGGATTACTTTTATGGATTGGACTAGAAATGGCTCGTAATACTTAGAATGTGTGCAACATTCCATTTTGTACATTAAATTACATACATTATTCTTCCTATAGCTGAGGCATAAGGTATGTGGGGCATCCTTTGCCTTTTGTCTTCAGTTTTGGGGGCCATAGATTTGGAGAGATAAATGCTATGTCCCATGGCAAGGAACCCTCTCTTGGATTCTTTCATACAAAGCCTCATTAGTATTTTATCAATATATGGGGTTTGGGATAGCCCCAACATCCTCTTTGATCTATCTTTATTGATATGTATTCCTAGTTTATAGGATAGTTTTTCCAAATCCTTCATAGAAAATTGAGTAGATAACTATACTTTAGCACACTCTAAGATTTCTACCTTATTCTAAATGAAAAGGTTGTCATTAACATAAAACATAATAAATTATACACTATTCCCACTAACCTTTATGTACACACATGGTTTATACATATTTTTGATAAAGCTAAATAATTTGACTGTCTTATCAAAATATGTGTTTCAACTTTCAGATGCCTGTTTAAGTTCATAAATGGATCTTTGGAGTTTGCAAATCTTTCGCTCACCCCCTTTAGATAGAAAAACTTGTGGATATGGATTTCTTCTTTAATATTTCCATTGAGGAAAGCAGTTTTCACATCCATTTGCCATATCTCATAGTCATAATATGCGGCTATGGCAAGCAAAATTTGAATGGACTTAGGTATTGCGATCGATGAAAAAGTTTCCTCAAAATTGATACCAGGTCTTTGAGTGTAACCTTTCGCCACTAATCACGCCTTAAAGGTCACCATCTCTCTATTAACTTATAGCTTTCACATAAAGATCCAGTTGCAACCAAAGAAAACTATTTCCTTTGGTGGATCTACCAAAGTCTACACTTTGTTGGAGCATATGGAGTCCATTTTAGCTCTCGTAGCTTTAAGCTAGCATCCTAAGTCTATGTCCAACAAAGCTTCCTTATACGTCTTCAAATCAATATTCGATTGGCCTGTCTCATGAAACAATCTAAACCTTTTAGGTTACTTCTTGTTTCAACTCAACCTTTTCAGAGGTTGTGTGTGAGGCTCTTGTTGCTCGCTTGTTTCCAATATTTGTGGGATTTGATTATCATCTTAAACTTCATCAAGTTCAACGACAATGCCAATTCTATCTAATAAAAATTCCTTTTCTAAAAGTAGGTGTTCCTTGAAACAAGCACTTTTTGTTCCAAGGAATCATAAAAGCAATAACCCTTAAACTCTCTAGAGTATCCCACAAACTTGCACAAGATAGATCTACTATCCTACTTATCTTCTACTATTTATCTCACATAGTCAGGAGATCCCGAAACCTTTAGAAAATGGTAATAGGGTGCTTTGCCATACCACATCTCCTACAAAATTTTGGGCATGGACTTTGAGGGTACTACTCTAGCAACCTTGTCACTATTTCTAAGGCGTGTCCATAAAAGGATATGGATACATTGGAATACCTCATCATGGAACGTACCATATCCAACAAGATATGATTTCTCCTCTCGAGTACTCCATTGTGTTAGGGTGTGCAAGGAGGAGTCTATTGAGAGAGAATCCCATTCTCCTTTAGATAATCCAATAATTCGATACTTAAGTATTTTCTTCCTCAATTCAATCAAAGAGCATTAACACTAATTCCCAATTATTTTTCCACTTCACTCCTGTACTATTTGAACTTTCAAAGGCTTCAGACTTGTACTTTATAAGATACGCATGTCCAAACTGACTATAATTATCGGTGAAGGTGATTAAGTAGGAATAGTCTTCTCTCACACTAACTCTTAGTAGGCCACAAACATCTATATGGATCAAATCTAAAGGACTTGTGGAGTGCTCCATTTGTCCTATAAAAGGAGCCTTGGCCATTTTTCCCTTCAACAAGATTCACAAGTAGGAAGGTCCTCTATATTACTAACTTTTATTGCTTTAAGAGCTTCCATCTTGTTCATCTTATTTTTGAAGATAAGCCCACATATTGCATGCTAAAGAATAGCGACTTCTTGGTTATCCAATTTTCTTTTGCTTGATTGAAAGTGCATTAGTGTAGATTGAGAATAAAGTATGTATAATCTGTTAATTAATGTACCTTGAGCAATCTAAGTACCATTCTTTAATGCCCTCAAAATCCCATTTGATATAGAAAAATTGAATCCTTCACAATCAATAATAGGAATTGAAATGACGTTCTTAACAAGATTTGGTACATAGTAAACTGGATTAAGTACAATACAAGAATTCCCCAAGTTCAACTTGATTACACCTTGGACCATAGCCACAACTTCTGCTCCATTTCCTATGTGAAGGATCATATCCCCTTCACACAAACTATTTCTTCTTTACATCACCTGTAATGAATTACAAAGGTGAGACGCACATGTGATATCAAATACCGATAAGGGAAAATTAGTCATAAAATGAATTCAATAACAAATATAACCTTCTCAAGGGTTGCAAGGTAGGCCTTGCAATTTCTCTTTCAATGTCCTTTTTTCACCAGTGTGGAAATAATTTGCATTAGTTTTAGCCTTGTTCTTAACCCTCCCAGAACCTTTCTCATGTTGTTTTCCTTTGGAGAAAGAACTTTTTTTTCTCTTACCCCCCTTTTTTGGGCCCCCATGGCCTTTGACTTGGAGAAAGAAGCAAGAATAAGAGTCTTTTCATTTTTCATTGTTGCCTCAGTGGTCGTGAGCATGTTCATCAATTCATTGATCGTAACCTCTTGCTTAGACATATTAAAGTTCACAAGATATTGGTTGAATGGTGAGGGTAATGAATAGAGGATCAAATCCATAAAGAGATCATTGTCCATGATCATGTCAAGTTGTCCAAGCTTTTTGATGAGTCCAATCATCTTTATCCCGTGATCATGAACACTAGAACCTTTTACCATCCTTGACCTAAAAAGCTCCTTGGACAAGGCGAATCTTTCGTGTCTCACTTGCACACCATACAACTCTTGTAGGTATTTGTAGATCTCACTTGCATGTATTATATGCTCATAAGTCTTTTGGAGCTCATTAGTCATGAATGCCAACATGAGACATCTCAATTGTAGATCATCATCTATAAATTTAGTAAACACTTCACATGCCTCATCCAAAGGGTCATCATCCAATGTGTCCAACAGACTTTGATTTAAGACATAGGTCTTCTTTTCACAGTTAAGAATTATTTTAAGATTTCTCAACCAATCTTGAAAGTTAGGCTCGATGATTTCCAAAATGCTTGCGAGTGGATTTTTAGCCATTTTCTTTTGAAGATTTTGAAAATCTACAAGAGGTGAAAAAAGAGTATAAGCATATGATTGAAAATTGATATTGAAAATATGTTCATAGTCTTTCAATCATATTTTTTTTCTCCCACTATTTCATCAAATCCTTCATCTCCTGGAAAAATTCAGAAAATCTCATTTCTTAGTGAGAATCAAGATCCTAAGGACTTGCAAGTGGACCCCCATGACCGAGTGACATCCACAAGCAACTTTTGCTAATTGCATACTATGCAACTCTTGATATATTTTGCCTTATTTTTTATATAGATCCACATAACTGTGTGCCATCTATACTACTAAGTGTTAGGTCCAACCCACTAATCAAACTTTAATTCAAGATGGCCTCACGACATCCCCCGTGACTGAGCGCCAACACGTGAGGGTTCTTTAGTCAAAAGTGCATCTCATGCTAAGTGTATGCTCATAGCTTTTCTCCTTAGTGTGACCCTATGATCAAGTGCCATCACACAAAATTGATAATATTGTCATAGCATACACTATTGGTGGAAGGCTTGGATTAACTAAACCTCTTTAAAGTTTATCCATTGTGACTTAATATTTGAAAGCACATAGATATTCTTAGTGGAGGGCTTTTGCTTGCAAAGATCTCATCATTTTTTATCTTTTTATTTAGGTTCTTTGTATCCTACACATACATCTCACACATCAATAGGACATGGAAAGCATAAACAAGTAAATAACTTAGCATGCTCCTAATGTGGGATGACCATGAGCTTGACCAAGTGGTGCACTTAGAGCTATAGGTCCACCACTCAGTTTATTTTAAATGGGTTGGTTAACTTAGCTATTACACGAGTGTATCTCATACATTCATGGGTCTTTAAGCTTCTGTGGATCTTCTTTACTCCATGCAACTATTACAAGAGAAAAAAATCCTCACTCCTAGTGATTCTACTCTCATAACTATTACAAGATAGAACAAAGAGACACACAAGTCCCATTAATTACAACCCATTTCAACAACTTGAAATAAATAAAATCAATGTTAAATGCTCATGATCATCCCCATTCATTCATCATCTATTCAACGCTTAAATGAATAATAAATAAATCAAGAATTGACATTCATTTCCATCAATTAAATGCCAATCATATTAACAAATAATCAGTTATGCAAAAAGAAGCTTAACACTTATGCATCATATTTTTCCACAAATGGAAATTAACTTTAACAAGTTTTAAAAGCAATCAAAAGTGTTTAGCATTATTTTGAGAACTTGCACAATACTTGTACATCTAATATGTGTGTTTCAACAAAAATTTGGTCACTTAAGGAACCTAAAATTAGCATCAAAATTCACTTTAGACAAAACTAGGCACTGTTGGTAATAGTGTGTGCACAGGGTTAGGCAGCAACAATTGGCCATTACCTTGCTCTGTGCGCTGCCAAGTGCTGACAACTCCTCTATTTTTAAGTCATGAGCAAGTCAAGACATTTTTTGCTCAACTTTGGTGCACCAAGATTTTTAGAACAGCTTCTAAACAACAAAAAATACTTATGGAAGAAAATTTCAAATTAAAACACATTTTAAAAATTGAAATATCAAATGCTCAATATTGCTTGAAGTTTAAGCAAGAATCAAACTTTTCAAAGAATTTCCAATAGTTTTTAATCACATTGGATCAAAAATGACTAAAACAACTTAAGGCCATTCTCAACATGCTATATTATAATACAACATCCACCAATGCCAAATCAAAATTTAACAGCAACATGAATAAATTAAAACATACTCATCACATGATTTAATATTTAAAACTCATAATAGCTTGATTTAATCCATCAATCAAGGAGCCACAAACAAAATAATCCATACACTCCAACCCATCATATGGATTGATTACATGGTGATGAAGATTAGTTCTTCACAAGAACCAATTAGCCAAGTAAAATCAAAATCCATGCATGAATAAGGCTTTGATACCACTTAAATGTATGCATTGTGCTAGGATCCAAATATTTAAAAACTATCCCACACATAACCACAAGGATCTAGACATGTGTAAATTCATATTTAGAGAAGGAAAATACCTCGGTGAAAACAAAAAAAATGAGCAAGAAAAGAACTCTCTTCAACCGTTGAAAAAGCTACTCACTAGCGCAATAGGTTCACCACCTATTTTACTAAAGTTGGACTCTTCCTATTTAGCTAAAATAATTTTTGGAATGTCTCAACCCCATGAGGATTCTACAATTCAAAAATTAGCCTAATCAGAACACTAGAAAATCTCCCAGAACTAGCTAAACAAGGTTGCCAGAAACTACTTCAATTAGAGCAAAAACTATTGGAATAGTGCCCTGCAAGCTAATGAGATTGGTCTTGTATAAACTATTTCCTAGTAAAACGATCTTGATTGAATGAAATCTTTATATGACCGTCTTCACCTTATGCTTTATTTCCCTATACTTGCACTTGGATGAAGCCTTTAGATCGCCTAAGATTGCGAGACTTAGTTTGGTTACCATTGAATATAAGTCTCACATAATTGTGATCTTAAATTGTCTAAGTCATAGGATCTTATCAAATGGGGCATCTAAGATCTAGATAAACTTGCACTAATGATGCATAAATCCAAGGGTAGAATATTGCTCCATTCCATGAGCAACTATATGAGATATAGGTGCATGTTAGTGGGTGCTTGTTAGAGAACAAAGCACTAGTGACCTACTAAAGAATCCACCAGATAGTCATAGTAGCAAGTCGATAGTAGCTAGTTCTTATATTTACAGTAGTGCATACCTTTAACTTGAGGATCCACAGTAACCTTGTGTTTTATCCTCACGCTTTGACTCTTTCTTGACCATCTTGCAGGTCTTTTAGGCTAAGATTATGTATGAACTACTTCACATGGATGTTATGAGATCCAAGATGAAATCTAACTCCTTGCTGTTGTAAAGTAAGTACATATCTTATGTGTTCTATGATCATCAATTCCCAAAAATCCTTTCGCAAGGCGGTGTGACAATTAAGAAAAGGAGTTTTCCAGAGGTGAGGTCACACAATAGGGATTGAACATTAAAAATAGAGACATAATATCGAGGCTATAAGAGAGTCGATAAATATCTTGTACTATACCTCTTTTGGGAGATAAGTTGGATCTCTAGAATATTCATTTTAACCAATTAGTTGGACTTCATGGGCTTGAGGTTAGACATCGACCATGGAGATTGGATACTCTTCAATTAATAAATTTAATTGAATTGGGTCGACTAGTTTAAAAGATATATTAAACTAGAATGAGTATAAGATATTCAAAAGTCACAAGGAATTGTGCCCATGTTCAATGAATGGTAGAACCTATTGGGTCACACACAAAAT
>JACGDI010005270.1:20064-31694 GCA_014898725.1 Jacaranda copaia | reverse complement strand
TTTTTCTTTTCCCTCTAAAACTACTTGCAAGTTAGCATTCATGTGTTGAAAGTTAAGCTTCCTTCTTCTTCTTCCTTCCCAAAATTTGGCCTCCACCATTAGTAAATCTCTAGGCTTAATCCAGCTCATAGACTAGATATTTAAGAAGATCTCGTTGGTGTGTGGATCATTACAATAGAGGCAAGGTGGTTTGTCTTGCTTGCTTTTGGAGATCCACTTGCACAAGTTTTGACTTGGCGATTTTCTCCAGGGTGTTACAGGTGGGAAATTGATCTAAAATTTTAAATGTAAGTTCATCAAAGTATTAGTAAACACCATATATGTTTTTAGAATTTTTTTGAGGTGAATTGGGCGATCATCGCAATTTTCTCTCTATGCCACTAGTAGACAGATTCTTGAACCAATGAAGTGTTCACTTGCTACTCCTTGGAGTTGCTCTTCGAGGTAATCCTCTTTCTAAATCTGAATCTTAGGCAAGATTAGATCCTTGTTTATCTTGTAGGCACTAGTTACTTTCATGTTTTGAAGTTTTGATATTAGATCTTAGTGCCTTACTAGCCTTCAAGTCGTATTAGAGCCAAAATCATGCTTAGATTTGGAATTTGTTTGGTTGGTTGATTCATGTAATGAATTAATCTAGATCACCATATTCTTGATTCAATTGATGGATTGGAGAATTTGGTTGATTTGTGTGTGGCTCCTTGATTGATGAATTAAAAACATGCTATTATGTGTTTTGAGTATTAATTCATGTAGTTAGTATGTTTTAGTTCACAGTGATTACTATTGAATGTTTATTTGGCATTAATTGATGTTATATATATATGTATATATCATGTTTATTAAGGGCTGAAAGAGTTTTGGTATTTTTGGATCCAACGTGATTGGAATTTTATTGGAGATTTTGAAGAATTTGATTCTTACTTTTCCCAATTTTTAAAGGCATGTTTGAGCACTTGTATTTCCAGTTTTAAAAGGTGTTTTGAATATGAAAATCAATCTGAAATGTGTGTATTGATGTTGAGAACATGTGCTAAAATTGTTGGTGCATGAAAATTGAGGGAGAAAAACACACTTGGCAAGCCTTGAATCCCCAAAGACAGAGTGGCCAGGCAATTTGGTTTTAAGGGAGTTTGGTGAGTTTTGAGTTGTTTTTTCAACTCCTCTAATGCTTGATAGGTTTTTTCACACCACACATTAGGTGCACAAATGTTATGTAAAGTCTCAAAATTATGTTTGACATTTTTGAATGCTTTTGAAAATTGGTTAAAGTTGATCTCCAATTTGTGGCATAAATGTTACACTTTGTTCAATTATTTGTTTATGAGAGAGAAGCATTTAATTGTTGAAATTAATTGTTAAAAATTTATTTATTGTTCATTTAATTGTTGAATGAATGATGAATGATTGGGAATGTCATGAGCCTTTAATATTGATTTTATTTATTTCAAATTGTTGAAATAGGTTGTATTAAATGGGGCTTACATGTCTCTTGTTCTATCTTGTGAACGTTATGAGATCAGAATCACTATGAGTGAGGATTTCCATTTCATGTAAATGTTGTATGGAGCAAAGAAACCAATGGAGGCATGGAGACCTTTTGAAGACCCATGAATGTATGGGATACACTCATATAATAGTTTAGTTAAATCAACCTACTTAAAATCCATCGAAGTGATGCAATAATGGTTCTAAGTATATCACTTGGTTAGGCTCATGGTCATCGCACCTTAGGAGCATGTTGGGTGCATTTACTTATTTATGTTTTCTATATCTTATTGATATATGAGATACATGATTAGGATATAGAGAATCTAAATAAGAATATAAAAATGATGAGATCTTTGCAAACAAATATCCTTCACTTAGAATGTCTAAGCATTTTCAAATACTAAGTCAAAATGGATACAAGTTAAAAGAGTTTTAATTAATCCAAGCCTTCCACCATTAGTGTATGCTATGATGATGCTATTGATTTTGCGCGATGGCACTCGATCACAAGGGTCATACTTACGAGAAACGTTGTGAGCATACATTTAGCATAGGATACACCTTTGACTTAAGAACCTTCATGCATTGGCACTCGATCATAGGGGATGTTGTGAGGCCATCTTGAGATAAAGTTTGATTGGTGGGTTTAACTTGACACTTAGTAGTATAGATGGCACATTATCACGTAGGTCTCTATGGAAAATGAGGCAAAATATATCAAGAGTTGCATGAGATGCAATTAGAAAAAGTTGCTTACTCTTTGGTTGCTCGTGGATGGCACTCAATTATGGGGTTCTATTGGCAAGTTTTTAAGGTTGGTTCTTACTAGGAAATTTGATTTCCTAAATTCTTCTTAGGGGTGAAGAATTTGATAAAATAGTAGGAGAATCTGATAAATTCAATCACATGCTTATTCTCTTTTTTGGTCTCATGTAGATTTTTTAAATCTTCAATAAACAAATGGCTAAAAATCCACTTGCAAGCATTTTAAAAACCAATATACTCACCGGGCTTAACTTCCAAGATTGGTTGAGAAACCTTAAGATAATTCTTGACTTCAATAAGGGGACATATGTTCTTGATCAAAGTCCACTGGACACTTTAGGTGATGTTGCAACCAATGAGATTTGTGAAATGTTCACAAAATTTGTGGATGATTACAAGTTAGATGCCTCATGTTGGCATCCATGACTAATGAGTTTCAAAAGACTCATCAGCATGTGAAATATACTTGTGAGATCTACACATACCTACAACAGTTGTATGGTGTTTAAACAAGATACAGAAGGTTCACTTTGTCTAAGGAGCTCTTTAGGACAAGGATGAGTGAAGGGACTAGTGCCCATGATCATAGGCTAAAGATGATTGGACTCATTGAAAAGCTTTGACAACTTGACATGATCATAGACAATAACCTTTACGAGGATTTGATCCTCCAATTATTGCTACCCTCGTTCAACTAATTCATTGTGAACTTTAATATGTCTAAGCAAACAATAACAATTAATGGATTGGTGAATGAGCTCATAACTGTAGAGGCAACGATGAGAAAAGGAAAACATCTTATGATGGCATCTTCCTCCAAGTCGAAAGGTCCTAAGGGCTTTAGAAAGAGAGATAAGAGGACGAAGAGTTTTTTCTCGAAAGGAAAGCAACCTGAGAAAAGTTTTAGGAGAGTAAAGAAGAAGGCTAAGATCGAAAACTATTTCCATTGTGGTGAAAAGGGTCACTGGAAAAAAAACTACAAACCTTACCTCGCTACTCTTGAGAAGGGTATTTATTTCTTTGAGATGCATTTGATAACTAATTCTTCCTCATGGTTGTTTGATACCACATGTGGTTCTCACCTTTGTAATCGTTACAAGGGATAGAAAGAAGAAGTCTACATGAGGAGGATTTGATCCTTCACCTTTGAAATGGAGCAAGAGTTGCAGTCGAAGTCCAAGGCATAATAACACTAAACTTAAGGAATTCTAATATTGGACTTGATTTGATTTACTATGTACCCAACTTTGTTAAGAATATTATTTCAATTCCCATTTTGGATAATGAAAGATTTGATTTTTCAATATCAAATGGGAAGTTGAAAGCATTTAGAAATGGTTCCTCAGTTGCTCAAGGTACATTAGTTAATGGATTATAAATGCTTGATTTTCCCACTCCTCTAACGAATGCTCAAATAAATAAAAGAAAGCTAGATATCCAAGAATATACCATTTTGTGGCATGCTAGACTTGGGCATATTCTAAAAATAGGATGAGCAAGTTAGAAGCTCTCAAAGTACTAAAAGTTAGTGGCATTGAGGACCTTCCTATTTGTGAATCTTGTTTGAAGGGAAAAATGACCAAGGATCCCTTTGTAGGACAAATGGAGTGATCTACAAGTCTTTTAAATTTGATCCATACAGATGTTTGTGGACCACTAAGGGTTAATAGGAGAGGCGGCTATTCTTACTCCATTACCTTCATTGATGATTATAGTCGGCACGGACATATGTATCTTAAGAAGTATAATTTTGAGGCCTTTGAAAAGTTCAAAGAGTATAAGAATGATGTAGAAAAGTAAAAGGGACTTAGTATTAAAAACCTTCAATCAAATTGATGGGGAGAATACTTAAGTACCGAATTCTTAGATTATCTTAAAGATAATGGGACTCTCTCTCAATGGACTCCACTCGACACACCCCAATACGATGGAGTAGTCAAAAGGTGAAATCATACCTTATTGGACATGGTGTGCTCCATGATGAGTTTTTTCAATGTGTCTATATCCTTTTGGGAATACGCCTTAGAAATGGCTATGAGGCTACTAAATGTAATACCCTTAAAGTCTGTGCCAAAAACAACATATAAAATATGGCATGGAAAAGCACCCTCTTACCATTATCTAAAGGTTTAGGGATCTCCTACCTACGTGAGATAGACAGTAGAAGATAAGTTGGATAGCAGATCCATCTTGTGCAAGTTTGTGGGATATCCAAGAGAGTCTATAGGTTATTACTTCTATGATCCCTTGGAACAAAAGGTATTTGTCTTCAGGAACACTGAATTTTTGGAAAAAGAATTTCTATTGGATAGAAAAGGCATTGTCATTAAACTTGATGAAGTTCAAGACAATCAAGAAATCTCACAAGTGGTGGAAACAATGAAATTACAAGAGCCTAGTACACAACCTCTAAGAAGGTTGGATTGGATCAAAACACAACTAAAAGGGTTCGAATTTCTTCATGATACAGAATAATCAAATGATGATCTAAAGACCTATGAGGAAACTATGTCAGATAAAAATTCAGGACATTAGCTTGATGTCATGAGATTCAAAATGGACTCTATGTACTCAAATAAAGTATGGACTTTGGTAGATCCACTAAAGGGAATAGTTCCTATTGGTTGCAAGTGGATCTATAAGTGAAAGCTTGAGGTAGATAGGAAAGTGGTGACTTTTAAAGTGCTACTAATGATAAAAGGTTACACTCAAAGACTCAGTATAGATTTTGAGAAAACCTTTTCACCCATCACTATGCTTATGTCCATTTAGATCTTACTTGCCATAGCTGTATATTATGACCATGAATATGGCAAATGGATGTAAAAATTACTTTCCTCAATGGTGACATTGAAGAAGAAATTTATATGGAGCAACCCTAAGGTTTTACATCCAAAAGGAGCGAACAAAAGGTTTGCAAACTCTAGAGGTCCATTTATGGACTCAAATAAGCATCTTGAAGTTGAAACATACGTTTTTTGACAAAATGATCAAATCATTTGGCTTTGTTAAAAATGTGTATGAACTATGTGTGTACAAGGAAGCTAGGAGTTCAGTATTATTTATTGTGCTTTATGTTGATGACATCTTTCTCATTGGAAATGAGGTAGGAATGTTAAAGTGCACTAAAGCATGGTTATCTACATAATTCTCCATGAAGGATTAAGGAGAAGCATCCTACATATTGGGAACACGTATCTATAGAGATAGATCGAGGAGGATGTTGGGGCTTTCCCAAGCCCCATACAATTTAAGATACTAAAAAGGTTTAGTATGGAAGAATATAAGAGAGGATTCCTTCCCATGAGACATAGCATTCATCTCTCTAAGTCTATGGCCCCCAAGATTGAGGAAAAAAAAATGAAGGATGTCCCAAATACCCTATAGCTTGGCAATAGAGAGCATAATGTATGCGGTTCAATGTGTAAGACTAGATATGGCACACTCACTAAGTGTTACGAGTAGGTTCAACCTTGGTGAAAGTAAATGGATGGCCGTAAAAATAATCCTAAAGTACTTAAGAAAAACTAAGAACTTGTTTTTAGTGTACAGCAACGGAGAATTGAAACTTGAAGGGTTTTCAAATTCTAGTTTCCAATCCAATGTAGATGACCTCAAATCCACTTCTGGATTTATATTTTACCTCAATGGTAGCGTGGTGAGTTGGAAATTTTGCAAGACACCATAGCCATTCAACCATAGAGGCAGAATACATTGTAGCTTTGAAAGCTGCAAAGGAAGGTGTTTGGATAAAAACTTTTGTTCAAGAGTTGAATGTAGTGCCTAGCATTGCTGAGCCAATAGTTATCTTTTGTGACAACAATGGGATGGTAACACAAGCTAAAGAACCAAGATCTCATCAATGATCCAAGCACATATTGAGGCAATATCATTCATAGAGGCAATATCTGAGTGGAGAGAGTTGCCTTAGAAAAAAATATAGTAAATCTATTAACGAAACCCCTATTGCAAATATTCAATGAAGGACATCATGAAAAGATAGGTTTTAAGGCCATGGGGCATTAGATTTACGGGAAGTAGGAGATTATTGGAATAATACCCTATAAGCCAATAAGATTAGCCTTGTATAAACTATTTTCTCAAAAAATGATCCAGATTGAATGATATCCTTATATAGTTATCTTCATCTTATGTTTTATTTCACTTCATTTGTATTTAGATAAAGCACTTAGATCACCTAAAACTGTGGGAGTTGGTTTGGTGACCATAGAATAAGTCTCTCATGGTCATGGTTTTAAATTTTCCAAGTCATAAGATCTTATGAGACGAGCATCTAAGAGCTAAATAGACTTGCACTAATAATACATAAATCCAAGGGTTGGAGATTGCTTCGTTCCATGGGCAACTGTATGAAATATAGGTGCATGTCAGTGGGTACTTACTAGAGAATAAGATACTAAAGACCTACCTGAGAATTTACTAGATAGCCATAGTGTTAAGTCAGTAATGGCTAGCTCTCATGTTTACACTAGTGCATATTATTAATTCTTTGATCTAAGGATCCATGGTAACTTTATGTTTGGCTCTAATGCTATGGCCTTTCCTTGAGCACTTAGCGGTTTTTCGGGTTGAGATTGGGTATAAGCTACTTAGCATAGAACTTTGTGAGATCCAAGATAGAATTTGACTCCTTATTATTGTGAAGGACAAGTACATCTCTTATGTGTTCGATGATGATTGATTTCCAAAATCCTTGCGCAAGGTGGTGTGACAATTTATAAAAAGGAGTTTTCCAAAGGTGAAGTCTCACACAGGGATTGAACATTAAGAATAAAGATATAGTATTGAGGCTATTAGAGTGCCAACAAATATCATGCTCTAAGCCTCTTTCGAGAGATTGAAGATAGAAGGACCTTATTTGCATGGCACACATAAAAGCGATGATGGTTCTTCAGAATATTCATTTCGGCTAATTAGTTAGATTGCATGGGCTTGAGGTTGGACATCAACCATGGAGATTGAGTACTATTTAATTAATCTCATTAATTGAATTGAGTTGACTAGTTTAAAAGTAGTTTTAAACTAGAACAAATATAAAATATTCAAAAGTCACAAGGAGTTGTGAGTCCATGTCCAATTAATGGTAGAACCTATTTGGTCACATACAAAGTCCAATTAGCTTCTTAATTAATGGAGAGAATTTTCTGAAGTGTTAGAAAATGATATCCCATAGTGGACCAATTTTTGGTGCCAAGTTTGAGAGTCGATTTTAGCTTGATTGATTTAAGTGTTAAATTAATCAACTAATTTAAGAGTTAAATTAGACGAATAATTAAGGAGTTAATTATTTAATGCCAACATAACCATCAATTGGTTAAGTTAACTTAAAGAGTTAAGTTAATGAATTTAGCTTAAGGAGTTAAGCTAGTTTGACTTAAAGAGTTAAGTCAAAGGATAATTAATTAAATTAACGAGTTTAATTTGATTAATTAGGAAGAATGAATTTTGGAGGGATGACTCAAAAAATATTTGAAATGGCATCTTAATTAATTTGAAATGGTATTCCAAATATAATTATGATACAAATAAAATTCAAATGAAATTTGGATTCAAATTGTGCCACCTAAGCAACCCCACTTGGTTGCCCCCCACATGGAACATGTGATGCCACGTTGGCATCACACTATTCTGCATCTATATATAGATATAGAAAAAGGGTTCAGCCAGATCCTACTTATTGGTGTGAAGAATTAGATTCTTATTTTCCCTCCAAAACTACTTGCAAGCTAGCCTTCATGTGTTGAAAGCTAAGCTTCCTTCTTCTTCTTCCCACCCAAAATTTATCCTCCACCATCAGTAAATATCTGGTCTTACTCCAGCTAATAGACTAGAGATTTATTAAGATCTCATTAGTGTGTGGATCATTACAATAGAGGCAAGGTGTTTGTCTTGCTTGTTTCTAGAGATCCACTTACAATAGGTCCAACTTGACGATTTTCTCCAAGGATTTCCAGATGAACAATTGATCTAAAATTTTAAACAGAAGTTCATCAAAGTGTTGGGAAACTCAATCTATTTTTTCATAATTTTTGAAGGCGAATTGATAGGGCAATTGTCATAATATTCTCGCTATTCCAATAACAGGCAAATTTTGGAACCAGTGAAGTGTTCACTTGCTACTCCTTGGATTTGCTCTTCAAGGTAATCCTTTTCTAAATCTAAATCATAGGCATGATTATATCCTTTTTTAGCTTGTAGGCACTAGTTAATTTCATGTTTTGAAGTTTTGATATTAGATCGTAGTGCCTTACTAGCCTTCAAAAGCAACTTAAATAATTTGCTTCTACTTAAATGGCCTCTACAATATAGTTGGAGATATTTATAGAGAATTTAGGAGAGAAGGCTAGGAAATATGGAGGTGGAAGATGAAAGTGGTTGGAGAGAATAATGAGGATGCTAACAAATTAGATACCCATTACTCAAGTTTGTTGGAAGAAAATCACACCTTGCTTGCAAATTACCAAGTGGCCGCCCACCCTCCTCCTATATCTATATATAGGATTGGGATTGTGTGTGGTCACACACCATCCTCAAGAAGAGGATGCTAAGTGTCCATGTTAAGGTGGTCGCTAACATTTAGTGATTAGTGAATAAAAATATTAATTGAAGCTTACATTTCATCTTATGAAATGTCTTCCAATTAAATTCCAATTACATATTAAATGAACCTTTCATTTAATTATTCTCTCCAAAATTAACTCTCCAATTTAATTGATTAAACACTTCAAGTTAATTTGTAACGCTTTGACTTAACTCATAAGTCAAAGTGCTTAACTCTTTAAGCTAGTCAAAATTAATTTAACTCTTAAATTAACTTTACCAATTAATAGTCATGTGACATCAGTTAATTAATTCTTAATCAATTGATCTTAATTTAACCCTTAATTTAATTTGAACAATTCAACATTTAAATTGATCAAGTCAAAATAACTACAATTTTGCCTCTTTCAAAATCAATCATGAATTTTCTAACTCTTAGAAAATTCTTCTTCTTTCAATAGATAATGCAATTAGCTTTTATGTGTGACCTATTTGGTTCTACCATTCATTGGACAAAGGCTCACAACTCTTTGCAACTTCTGGAATATCAAATATCCACATTAGTTTAAACTCCTTTAAACTAAGCAACTCAATTCTATTAATCTCATTAACTGTAAAGTACCTAATCTCCATGGTTGATGTCCAACCTTAAGCTCATGGAGCCCAACTAAATGGCTGAAATGAATTCTCTTGAAGAACTATCTAGCATTATGCATATCATGCAAATATGGTCTTTCGATCTCCTATCTCCATGAAAGAGGCCTAGGGTAAGATATTAGTTGGCTCCTTAATAGCCTCGATACTATGCTTCTATTCTCAATGTTCAATTCTCTTTGTGACCTTACCTTTGGAAATGCCTTTCCAAATTATCACATCACCTTGCGCAGGGTTTTTTTGGAATTGATAATTATAGAACACATAGCAGATGCACTAGCCCTTCACAAAGATGAAGAGTCGGACTCCATCTTAGATCTCACAAACCTCCATGTCTAGTAGCTCATGCCCAATCTCTACCAGAGTAGCTCTCTAAGTAACTAAGGAAGAATCAAAGCATAAGAACTAAACACAAGATTACCATGGATCCTAAGGTCCAAGGACTAATAATATGTACTAGCGTAAGTGTGAGAACTTCCCACTTTCAATTTGCCACTAAGGTTATCTAATAAATTCTTCATTGGAATAATGCCTCACAAGACAATTGGATTTATCTTGTAAACTATCTTAAGATAATCTTGATTGGATGATATTCATTACATGGCTATCTTCATCTTATGCTCTTTATTTTTTTTGCTTGCATTTGGATGAAGCCCATAGATCACACAAGACTATAGGACTTATTCATGCACTGGGTGGTGATCATAGAATAAGTCCTACATAGTCATGATCTAAAATCTTTCAAATCATAGAATCTTATGAGACATGGCATCTAAGATCCAAATAGACTTGCACTAATGAAGTATAAATCCAAAGAGATTAGCCTTGTAAACTATTACACTCATGGTATAATTTTGATTGAATGATATACTTTATATGACCATCTTCATCCTATACTTTTTTTCACTTCACTAGCATTTGGATAAAGCCCTTGGATCACCTATGATTGTGGGACTTGGTTTGGTGACTATGGAATAAGTCTCACACGATTGTGATATTAAATCTTCCAAATCATAAGATCTTATGAGACGGGGCATCTAAGATCTAGATAGACTTGCACTAAGATGTATAAATCTAAGGATTGGATATTGCTCCATTTTATGAGCAACCATATAAGATACGAGTGCATGTTAGTGGTGCTTGTTACAGAACAAGGTACCAAAGACCTATCAGAGAATCCGCTAGATAGCCGAAGTGGCAAGTCGGTAGTGACCTTATGCTTGGTCCTTATGCTTTGACTCATCCTTGACCACCTAATGGGTCTTTCGGGTTGAGATTAGGTATGTGCTACTTGGCATAGAGGTTTGTGAGATCTAAGATGGAATCCAACTCCTCGCTATTATGAAGGGCAAGTATATCTCCTATGTATTCTATGATGATCAATTCCTAGAAATCCTTATGCAAGGTGTTATGACAATTTGGAATTTTTTTTTCCAAATGTGAGGTCACACAATAGGGATCGAACATTGAGAATAGAGACATAGTATTAATGCTATTAGGAAGCTGACAAGTATCTTGCCCTAAGCCTCTGTCAAGAGATAGGAAATGGAAGGACCGTATTTTCATGGTATGTGCAAAGCGATGATAGTTCTCCATAATATTCATTTTGGCCAATTAGTTGGGTTCTATGGACTTGAGGTTAGATATCGACCATGGAGATTGGATACTCTTCAATAAATAAGATTAATTAAATTGAGTTGACTAGTTTAAAAGAAGTTTTGAACTAGAATGAATACAAGATATTCAAAAGTCATGAGTTCTAAGCCCATGTCTAATGAATGGCAAAACTATTAGGTCATACACATAATCCAATTAGGTTCCTAATTAATGGGGAGAATTTTCTAAGGTGTTAGAAAATGGTATCTCTTAGTAGATCAATTTTTGTGGCCAAATTTGAGGGTCAATTGTACCTTGATTGATTTAAGTGTTAAATTAATCAACTAATTTATGAGTTAAATTGGACCAATAATTATAGAGTTAATTATTAGGTGTTAACATGACCATCAATTGGTCAAGTTAACTTAAACAATTAAGTTGATGAATTTAGCTTAAGGAGTTAAGCTAGTTTGACTTAAAGAGTTAAGTCAAAGGATAATTGATTAAACTAAAGAGTTTAATTTGATTAATTAAGGAAAAATGAATTTTGGAGGGAAGACTCA
>JACGDI010005270.1:0-19964 GCA_014898725.1 Jacaranda copaia | reverse complement strand
GATTTTCCCTAAGAAGATCTAGATGGTCAATCAATCTAAATTTTTTAATTGAGATTCTCCAAGGTGTTGGCTATCTTCAGTAAGTTTTCTAGAACATTTGGAGGTGATTTGGTAGGGCGATCGTCGTAATCCTTTTGCTATGTCACGAGTAGGCAGATTCTGGAATCGATGAAGTATTTACTTGTTGCATCTTGGATTTGCTTATCAAGGTAATCCTGTATCTAAATCTAAATCTAAGACATGCTTAGATCCCTGGGATGCTTGTAGGCACTAGTTATTTTATGTTTTGAAATTTCAATTTTAGATTCTAGTGCCTATCTTGCTTTCAATGGCATCTAAAATCCAAATAAACCTGCACTAATGAAGCATAAATCCAAGGATTGGATGCTGCTCCATTCCATGAGCAATCCCATATGAGATACAGATGCATGTTGGTGGGTACTTGTTAGAGAACAAAGCAATAAAGACCCGCCTGGAGAATCCACTAGATAGCTAAAGTGGCATGTGGATAGTAGCAAGTTCTCTTGCTTACACTAATGTATATTATTAGTCCTTTGACTCGAGGATCCTTAGTAGCCTTGTGTTGGCCCTTATGCTTTGATTTTTCCCTGGTCACTTAGAGGGCCTCTCGGGTAGAGATTGGGCATGAGTTGCTGGACATGGTGATTTATGAGATCCAAGAAGAAATCTAACTTCTCGTCTTTGTGAAGGGTTAGTGCATCTCCTATGTGTTCTATAATAGTCGATTCCTAGAAATCCTTGCGTTAGATGGTGTGACAATTTGATAAAAGTGTTTTCCAAAGATGAAGTCACACAATGGAATCGAACATTAAGAATAGAAATATAGAATTGAGACTATTATGGAGTTGACTAATATCTTGCCCTAAGCCTCTTTTGGGAGATAAGAGTCGAAAGGACCGTATTTGCATGGTACACGTAATGCTAGAGTGGTTTTTCAAAAGCTTTCATTTCAATCAGTTAGTTAGGTACCATGGGCTTAAGGTTGGACATCGACCATGGAGATTAAGTACTCTTCAATTAATGAGAATAATTGAATTGAGTTGTTTAGTTTAAAGGAATTTAAGCTAAAGTGAATATTTAATATTCCAAAGTCACAAGAAGTTGTGAGCCCATGTCCAATGATTAGAAGAACTTAATGGGTCACACACAAAAGCTAATAAAATGGCCTATTGAAGGAAGGTGAATTTTCTAAGAGTTAGAGAATTCATGACCCTTTTTTTGAGGAGGCACAATTGTAGTCATTTTGACTTAATCAATTTAAATGTTAAATTGATCAAATTAATTTAATAGTTAAATTAAGAAAATTATTTAAAGGTTAATTAATTGATGTCTCATGACTATCAATGGGTCAAAATTAATTTAAGGATTGAGTTAATTTTGACTAGCATAAAATGTTAAGCACTTTGACTTAAGAGTTAAGTCAAATAATTATTAATTAAATTAAAGTGTTTAATAAAATTAATTTGGAGAAATAATCTTTGGGAGAATTATTAAATGAAGAGTTCATTTAATAAGAATAACAATTAAAATTTAATTGTAAGGCATTTCATTGGATGAAATTTGTACTTCAATTAAATTCACTAATCACAAAGTTAGTGGTCACTTAAGCAAAGGACACTTGGCATCACCTCCTTGTAGGAGGTTTGTGACTACTCCTATATATTGATATAGTAGAGTGGCCAGCCATATGAGGTGTGTGAGGTGTGCACATTTGTGTGATTTTCTCCCAAGAATATTGTGTAGTGAGAATCTAAGTTGTAAGCCTGCTATCACTCTCTTCTTCTTCTCCCTCCTCCTTCCACCACAATATTCCCAACCTTTCTCCCCTCATTCTCTGTAGATTTTCCAAACTTTATGTAGAGAATAGGCCATTGATTTAGTGTGTGGACATTTGCATTAGAGGCAATCTAGTTTGGTTGCTTTTTGCTCTTGATTGGAACTGTTTTGGGTAGTTGATTTTTCCTCTACTGGGGGTACCTATAGAGTTTGGATCAACCTAAAATTTGGATTGTAGAATCTTCAAAGGGTTGAGGAGTTTCAGTAAAAATTTCATCTAAAACGGAGGAGTGTATCCAAGGTAAAATCAGTGGTGATCCTGCTGTGCAAGTGAAGAGCTTACTTGATGGTTAGAAGAGTTTAACTCTTGCTCTTCGTTTTTTGCCATCGCCAAGCTATTTTCCCTTTCCAAATCTGAATTTCATGCATGGTTTTATCCTTGGGTGTTTGTGTGGACTAGTTTTTTCAGCTTTTGTGAAAATATTTAGACCCTAGTGCCACACAAACCTACAAAATGGTATTGGAGCCATATTCATGCATGGATTTGGATTTTTCTTGGCTTAGATGATTGGTTCTTGTGAAGAACTGATAATATGATTTTGTATGACCAATCATTTGTTATGCTTGTTTTGGTATGACCAATCATTTGTTTATATGATTAGCATTTAATTATTGTAATTGAATGTCAATTCGTAGTTTATTTATTGTTTATTTAAATATTGAATGGATGATGAATGAAAAGGGATGATCATGAGCCTTTAATATTGATTTTATTTATTTCAATTGTTGAAATGGGTTGTATTAAATGGGGCTTGCATGCCTCTTGTTCTATCTTGTAAATGTTATGAGAGTAGAATCACTAGGAATGAGGATTTCCATCTACGTAAATGCTGCATGACGCAAGGAGTTCAGTAGAGGCATGGAGACCATTTGAAGACCTATGAATGTATAAGATACACTCATGTAATAGTTTAGTTTAATCCAATCCACTTAAAATCAACTGAAATGATGCACCTATGGCTCCAAGTGCATCACTTGGTTAGGCTCATGATCATCCCACCCTACGAGCATGCTAGACGATTTACTTATTTACGCTTTTCATATCCCATTGATGTATGAGATGCATGATTAGGATATAGAGAACCTAAATAAGAATATAAAAAATGATGAGATCTTTGCAAGCAAAAACCCCCCACTTAGAATGTCTAAGTGTTTTCAAATATCAAGTCAAAATGGATATAAATTAAAATAATTTTAATTAATCCAAGCCTTCAACCAATAGTGTATGCCATGATGATGCTACCGATTTTGTGATGATGTTACCGATTTTGTGTGATGGCACTCGATCATTGGGGTCATATTTAGGAGAAATGCTATGAGCATGCACTTAGCATTAAGATGCACCTTTGAGTTAAGAACCCTCACATATTGGCACTTGGTCATGGGAGATGTCATGAGGCTATCTTGAGTCAAAGTATGATTGGTAGGTTGGACTTAGACACTTAGTAGTATAGATGGCGCATGGTCACGTAGGTCTATATGAAAACTGAGGCAAAATATATCAAAAGTTGCATGAGATGCAATTAGCAAATGTTGCTTACCCTTTGATTGCTCATGGATGGCACTCGATCATGGGGGTACACTTGCAAATCCTTGAGATCTTGATTCTCACTACGAGATGAGATTTCCTGAATTCTTCTAAGATGGTGAAGGGTTTGACAAAATAGTGGGAGAAAAACATGCTTCAAAAACTATGAACATGCTTTTAATATCAATTTTCAATCACATGCCGATACTCTTTTTTCGCCTCTTGTAGATTTTTGAAATCTCCAAAAACAAAATGGCTAAAAATCCACTCGCAAGCATTTTGGAAACCAATAAATTCACTAGGCCTAATTTCCAAGATTGGTTGAGAAACCTTAAGATAATTCTTGACTCTAGAAAAGGACCTATGTCTTAGATCAAAGTCTATCAGACACATTGGGTAATAACCTTTTTGATATGGTACATAAAATGTTCACTAAATTTTTAGATAATGATTTGCAAGTAAGGTGTCTCATGATGGCATCCATGACCAATGAGCTCCAAAAGACTCACAAGCATATGAAGCATGCAAGTGAGATCTATAAGCACTTATAAGAGTTTATTGTGTTCAATCAAGACATGAAAGGTTTGCATTGTCCAAAGAGCTCTTTAGGTCAAGGATGATAGAGGGTTCTAGTGTTCATGACCATGGGTTAAAAGAAGATTGGACTCATCAAAAAGCTTGGGCAACTCAACGTAATCATGGACAATGACCTCTATGTGGATCTGATCCCCTAGTTATTGCCCCCATCATTCAACTAATTTGTGTGAACTTTAATATGTCCAAGTAAGAGGTTACAATCAACGAATTGGTGAATATGCTTGCGACCACTAAGGTGATGATAAAAAGGGAAAAGCATTTGATTGTAAGAGGAAGAAAAGTTCTTTTTCCTAAAGGAAGCAACCTGAGAAAAGTTCTAGGAGGGTTAAGAAGAAGGCTAAGATCAATGCAAATTATTTCTACTATGGTGAAGAAGGGCATTGGAAGAGGAACTACACAGCCTATCTTGCGACCCTTGAGAAGGGAATATTTGTAATTGAAATGCATTGCATGACTAGTTCTTCCTCATAGGTATTAGATACCTCATGTGGTTCTCTCCTTTGTAATTTATTATAGAGGATGAAAACAAGAAAAAGTCTGCATGAAGAGGATATGATCCTCCACCAAGGAAATGGGGCAAGAGTTGCAACCATGGTCCAAGGCATTATTAAGTTGAACTTGGGGAATTCTAGTATTTTGCTTAATCCAGTTTATTATGTACCTAATCTTGTTAAGAACATCATTTCAATTTCCTTTCTTGATAGTGAAGGATTTGATTTTTCTATATCAAATGGGAT
Organism: Jacaranda copaia; assembly: GCA_014898725.1. NCBI lineage: Eukaryota > Viridiplantae > Streptophyta > Magnoliopsida > Lamiales > Bignoniaceae > Jacaranda > Jacaranda copaia. The sequence goes on along the minus strand of JACGDI010005270.1, from coordinate 15,245 downwards.
TTTGAAAGCATTAAAGAATAGTTCTTTGATTGCTAAAGGCACATTGATAAATATATTATACATACTTGATTCTCAAACTTCACGAATGCATATTTAATCAAATAAAAGGAAATTGGATAGCTAAGAACATGCCACTCTTTAGCATGTTGGACTTGGGCATGTCTCCAAGAGCAGGATAAACAAGATGGAAGCACTCAAAGCACTAAAAGTTAGTGGCATTGAGGACCTTCCTACTTATGAATCTTGTTGGAAAGAAATAATGACCAAGGCTCCTTTTGTAGGGCAAATGGAGTGCTCCACAAATCCTTTGAATTTGATCCATACAGATATTTGAGGTCCACTAAGAGTTAGTGGGAGAAGAGGTTATTTTTACTTCATCACCTTCACTAATAATTATAGTGAGTTCAGACATGTGTATCGTATGAAGTATAAATTCGAGGCCTTTGAAAAGTTCAAAAAGTACAAGAATGAAGTAGAAAAGCAAAAGAGATTAGTATTAAAGTCTTTTGATTGGATCAAGGGGGGTGAATACTTAAGTACCAAAATTTTGGATTATCTAAAGGAGAATGAGATTCTCTCTTAATGGACTCCACCTGGCACACCCCATCATAATGGAGTTGCCGAGGGAAGAAACCATATCCTGTTGGACATGGTATGTTCCATGATGAGATTTTTCAATGTGTCTATATCCTTTTGGGGATATGCCTTAGAATGGCGACAAGGTTACTAAATACAGTACCTTCAAAGTTAGTGTCAAAAATACTATATGAGACATATCATGGCAAAACACCCTCTTACCAATATATCTCAAGGTTGGGGGATCTCCCATGTACATGAGACGGACGGTAGGAGAAAAGTTGGATAGTAGATCCACCTTGTATAAGTTTATGGGATACCTTAGAGAGTCTGTAGGTTATTACTTCTATGATCCTTTAGAACAAAAAGTGTTTGTTTCAAGGAATGCCCACTTTTTGGAAAAGGAATTTCTATTGGATAGAAAGGGCATTGTTGAACTTGATGAAATTCATGACAATCAAGAAATCCCATAGGCGATGGAAACAAAAGAATTGCAAGAGCATTGTACACCATCTTTAAGAAGATCAGATCGGATTAGATCAAGAAGCAACCTGAATGGTTTGGATTTCTTCATGAGACGAGACAATCAAATGATGATCTAAAGACCTATAAGGAAACTATGTTAGACATAGATTCGGGACAATAGCTAAAATCCATGAGATCCGAAATGGACTCCATGTACTCAAACAAAGTATGAACTTTGGTGGATCCACCAAAGAAAATAGTTCCTGTTGGTTGCAAGTGGATCTATAAATGAAAGCTTGGAGTAGATAGAAAAGTGGTGACTTTTAAAACGCAACTAATAGCAAAAGGTTACACTAAAGACCCAGAATTGATTTCAAGGAAACCTTTTCACCGATTACTATGCCTAAGTCCATTCAGATTTTACTTGCTATAGCCATATATTATGACTATGAGATATGGCAAATGGATATAAAAATCACTTTCTTCAATGGTGACATTGAAGAAGAAACCTATACGAAGCAACCATAAGGTTTTATATTCAAAAGGAGTGAGCAAAAGGTTTGTAGACTCCAGAGATCTATTTATAGACTCAAACATGCATCTCGAAGTTGGAACATATGTTTTGAATAAATAATCATATCATTTGGCTTTGTTAAAAAAGTGTATAAGCCATATGTGTATATGAAGGCCAGTAGGAGTAGTGTATATTTTATTGTGTTTTATGTCAATGACATCCTTCTCATTGGGAATGAGGTAGGAATGTTAGAGTGCACTAAAGCATGGTTATCTACTCAATGCTCCATGAAGGATTTGGGAAAAGCATCCTACATATTAGGAATACACATCTATAGAGATAGATCGAAGAGGATGCTTGGGCTTTCCTAAACCCCATACATTAACAAAATACTAAAGAGGTTTAGTATGAAAGAATCTAAGAGAGGATTCTTTCCCATGGGACATGGAATTCATATCATGAAGTCTATAGCCCCCAAAATTGAGGGAGAGAAATAAAGAATATCTCACATACCTTATGCCTCTACTATTGAAACATAATGTATGCATTTCAATGTACTAGACTAGATGTAGCACACTCACTAAGCGTTACCAATAGGTTCCAATCCAATCCCAGTCAGAGTCACTAGATAGTTGTAAAAACAATCCTTAAGTACTTTAGAAGAACTAAGGATATGTTTTTGGTATATGGCAGTAGAGAATTGAAACTTGAAGGGTTTTTGAATTCAAGTTTCCAATCCAATGTAGATGACCTCAAATCCACTTATGGATTCATATTTTACCTCAATGGTGATGTGGTAATTTGAAAAAGTTTCAAACAAGACACCATAGTCAACTCTACCACAGAGGCAGAATACATTGTGGCTTCAAAAGCTACAAAGAAAGGTGATTGGATGAAAAACTTCATTTGAGGGTTGAATGTAGTGCCTAGCATTGTTGAGCCAATTGTTGTCTTCTACTACAACAACAGGATAGTATCATAAGCTAAAGAGCTAAGATCTCATCAGCGATCCAAGCATATTTTGAGGCAATATCATTTGATCCAGGAGATTGAGGCAACATCCGAGTGGAGAGAGTTACCTCGAAAGAGAACATAGCAGATCCACTGACTAAACCTCTATCGCAGAAGGTCTTTGAAGAACATCTTGAGAAGATGGGTCTCAAAGCCATGGGGCATTAGCTTTAGGGCAAGTGGGAGATAGTTAAAATAGTACCCTACAAGCCAATTAGATTGGCTATGTAAACTATTTCATTGTAAGATAATCTTGATTAAATGATATTCATTATATGGCCATCTTCATCTTATGTCTTTTATTTTCTTCATTTGCATTTGGATAAAGCCCATAGATCACACAAGACCATGGGACTTGGTCACACACTAAGGGTGATCATGGAGTAAGTCTTACATGGTCGTGATCTTAAATCTTTCAAGTCATAGGATCTTATAATACAGAGCATCTAAGATTTGAATAAACTTGTACTAACAATACATAAATTGAAAGGTTGGATGTTTTTCCATTCCATGAGCAATCCCATATGAGATATGAATGCATGTTGGTGGGTGCTTGTTAGAGAATAAGGCACTGAAGATTGGTCTAGACAATCCACTAGGTAGCTGAAGTGACATGCTGATAGTGACAAGTTCTCCCACTTACGCTAGTGTATATTATTAGTCCTTTGACTTGAGGATCCATGATAGCCTTGTGTTTAGCCCTTATGCTTTAACTCTTCCTAGGTCACTTAGCAGGCTACTCGGGTAGGGATTAGGCATAAGCTGTTGGACATAAAGATTTATAAGATCCAAAAAAGAATTCAACTCCTCGTCTTTATGAAAGGTGAGTACATCTCCTATGTGTTCTATAATGATTGATTCCTAGAAATCCTTCTGCAAGGTGGTGTGACAATTTGGAAAAGGAGTTTTTCAAAAGTGAGGTCACACAATGAAATCAAACATTAAGAATAGAAACATAGAATTGAGGCTATTTGGGAGCTAACTATTATCTTGCCCTAAGCCTCTTTCAGGAGATAATAGTCAGAAAGATTGTATTTTCATGGTATGTGTAATGCTAGAATAGTTTTTCAAGAGCATTCATTTTGGCCAATTAGTTATGCACTATGGGCTTGAGGTTGCACATTGACCATAGAAATTGGGTACTCTTTAATTAATGAAATTAATTGAATTAAGTTGCTTAGTTTAAAGGAGTTTAAACTAAATGAATGTTTAATATTCCAAAGTCACAAGGAGTTGTGAGCCCATGTCCAATGAATGATAGAACCTAATGGGTCACACAAAAAAGCTAATAAAATGGTCTATTGAAGAAAGGTGAATTTTCTAAGAGTTAGAGAATTCATGACCCTTTTTTTTAGAGAGGCAAAATTGTTGTTATTTTGACTTGATCAATTTAAATGTTAAATTAGTCAAATTAATTTAATAGTTAAATTAAAATTAATTAATTAAAGGTTAATTAATTGATGTCACATGACTATCAATTGGTCAAAATTAATTAAGAGTTGAGTTAATTTTGACCAGCTTAAAATGTTAAGTGCTTTGACTTAAGAGTTAAGTCAAATAATTATTAATTAAATTAAAGTGTTTAATTTAATTAAGTTGGAGAAATAAGTTCTAGGAGAATGATTAAATGAAGAGTTCATTTAGTAAGAATAAGATTTAGAATTTAATTGTAAGACATTTCAGTAGATGAAGTTTGTACTTCAATTAAATTCACTAATCACAGAGTTAGTGGACATCTAAGTGAGGGACACTTGGCATCACCTCCTTGTGGGAAGTGTGTGGCCACTCCTATATATAGATATAGTGGGGAGGTTGGCCATATATAGGTGTGTGAGGTGTTCACATTTGTGTGATTTTCTCCCAAGAATATTGTGTAATGGGAATCTAAGTTGTTAGCCTCCTATCGCTCTCCCCTTTTCCCTCCTCCTTCCACCAAAATATTCCCAGCCTTCCTCCCTTCATTCTCTACATATTTTCTAGCCTTTATGTAGAGCATAGACCATTGATTTAGTGTGTGGATATTTGCATTAGAGGCAATCTAGTTTGGTTGCCTTTTGCTCTTGACTAGAGTTATTTCTGGCAGCCGATGTTTGCCTCCACTAGGAGTATCTCTGGAGTTCTGATTGGCCTAAAATTTGGACTATAGAATCTTCAAAGGTTGAAGAGTTCCAGGAAACATTTCAGCCAAAAAGAGAAGTGAATCCAAGGGAAAAATAGTGGTGATCCTACTGCGCCGATGAAGAGCTCATTTGATGGTTGGAAAGAGTTTGACACTTGCTCTTCATTTTTTTGCCATCACCAAGGTATTTCCCTTTCCAAATCTGAATTTCAAGCATATTTTGATCCTTAGGGTGTTTTTTTGGACTAGTTTTTTCAATTTTTATGAAAATATTTGGACCCTAGTGTTACACAAATCTACATTCTTCATGTGAGTCTTTTGTGCCTTGTTCTCTAATAAGCACCCACCAACTTGTATCCGTATCTTATATGGGATTGCTCATAGAATGGAGCAACATCCAACCCTTGAATTTATGCATCGTTTGTGTAAATTATTTGGATTTAGATCCTTGATTTCATAAAATCCTATGACTTGGAAGATTTAAAATCACGACCATGTAAGACTTATTCCATGATTACCACCTAGTGTGTGACCAAATCCCATAATCTTGTATGATCTAAGGGCTTTATCCAAATACAAGAGAGGTAAATAAAAAGCATGAGATGAAGATGGCCATATAACGAATATCATTCAATCAAGATTATCTTACAATGAAATAATTTCCAAGGCCAATCTAATTGGTTTGTGGGGGAACTTTTCCAACAATTACCTCTCCATTGACCTTTAGCTTACATCTATAGATCCACTCGTAACCAACAGCTATTATACCCTTTGGTGGATCTACCAAAGTCCATACTTTATTAGAATACATTGAGTTTATTTTGAATTTCATGGCCTCAAGCTAATGACTTGAATCTATGTTTGACATAGCCTTCTCATAGGTTCTTAGATAACTATCCATTTGCCCTATCTCATGAAGAAATCTGAACCTCTTGGGTTGCTTCTTGATTCAATCCATCCTTCTAGGACGTTGTGTGTTAGACTTATTAAGCTATTTTATTTTTATCACTTGTCGAATATTATGATCATCTTGAACTTTATCAAGTTCAATAATAGCACTATTTCTATCTAATAGAAATTTCTTTCCTAAAAACATGGCATTTCTTGAAACAAACACCTTTTGTTTCAAAGGATTATAAAAATAATAATTCTAAGACTCTTTTAGCTATCCCACAAACTTACATAAGGCGAATCTTGTATCCAACTTGTCTCATACTGGTCTCTTATCATAGGTGGGAGACCCCCGACTCTTAAATAAGAGTAAGAGGGTGCTTTATTAAACTACATCTCATGCGGTGTCTTTGGCACTAACTTTGAGGATACTACATTTAGTAGCCTTGCTGCCGTCACAAGGGCATATCTCCTAAAGGAGAGAGGAACATCGATGAAGTTCATCATGAACCATAGCATGCCTAACAATAGTTTCTCCTCTCAATTACTCCATTATGTTGGGGTGTGCCAAGTAAAGTTCATTGTGAGAAAATTCTCATTCTTTCTTAGATAACCTAAGAATTCAATACCTAAGTATTCTCCTCCTGGATTTGATTGAAGAGGTCAGGTATTAAGTCCTAATTGATTTTCTACTTCCTTGCTATACACTTTGAACTTTTCAAAGGCTTCAGACTTAAACTTCATAAGATATGTATTTTCGAACTGAGTGAAATCATTGGTGAATGTAATGAAGTAAGAATAGCCTCCTCTTGTACTGACTCTTGGTGTCCCACATATGTTTGTATGGATCAAATCCAAAAAACTTGAGGATCACTCCTTTTGTCCCATAGAAGTCTTAGTCATCTTTCCTTGAAACAAAAGTCACAAGTAGGTAGATCCTCTAATCAACTAACATCTAGTGTTTGAGGGCTACTAACTTTTTCATTCTATTTTTGGAAATATGTCTAAGTTTTGCATGCCAAAGGTATGCATTTGCTTGGATATCTAACTTTCTTTTGTTGTTTTCTTTGAATTTGCATTAGTGATGGTGGAGAATTTAAAATGAACAATCCTTTTATACATTACACCTATGACATTAAGGTATATAGTAACAAAGATTTTGTATAAGCTTTAAAATCTTTTAAGTCTAACTTAACTTATGCCTTCAGCTATGGTCCCAACTATTGCTCCTTTGCCAAGGCAATGGATTATATCCTCTTCACTAAGATTTATTTTTCTTTCAACCCTTTGTAATAAATTACAAATATGAGAACCACATGCAAGATGAAATATCCATGAGGAAAAATTTATCCTTAGGTGCACTTTAATAAATAACTCACCTTACCCTAAGGTTAGAAGGCATTCCTTATTCTTAAGCTTCTAATGATCCGATTTGCCACAATAGAGACAACTCGTATCCTCATTATTCTCAATTATCTTCCTGACTCCATTGGACGTCTTAAATATTTATTTTTTCTTGTAAGAAAAATCTTTCTTCTTATAAACCCCCTTTTGTTTGCCTTTTGAGCCTTTAGAATTAGTGGAAGAAGTAATCATTCGAGGTTTGTCTTTTTCATAGTTACCTCTGCCTTGACCAACAATTTGGTCAAATAAACTCGGTAAGGATTAGAAGATCAAATCCCTTTAGAGATCATTATCCTTCACCATGTCTACGTTGGAAAGTTTCTTAACAAGCCTAATCATCTTTAGACCGTTGTCGATGACATATGACCCCTCAACCATCCTAGCTTGAAAAATGTACTTTGACTATGCAAACCTCTCATACTTTGTTTGTTATACAATTCTTGTAAGTAATTGACTGAGGTATGTATCATATTTTGATGAACTTAGACTCTTTTAAGTTGAGGGATTTTCTTTCTTGGAAGATCTCATCAATTTTTATCTTTGCTTATTTAGGTTCTCTATCTTAACCATGCATCTTATACATTAATAGGATAAAGAAAGCATAAATAAGTAAATAAAGCCTACATCTAAGGTTAGGATGACCATGAGTTTTAACCAAGTAGTGTACTTAAAGCCATAGGTGCACTGCTTAGTTGATTTTTGGTGGGTTGATTAAATTAATAAATCCTATCTATTACATGAATATATCCAATACATTCATGTGTCTTCAAGCTTCCTCAATCCTCTTAGCCTCCTTTGCCTACTTGCAAAAATTTATAAGAGTAAAGAAAACCTCACCCATGAAGCTCTTCTCTCATAACAATTACAAGATAGAAAATCAAAAGGCATGCAAGCTCTATTTATTACAAAACTAGTCAATCAATGTTGAACTTTAACAAAACCAAATTAAAGGCTCATATTCATCCCTAAGCATCCATCATCCATTCAACAATTAAATGAACAATAGCTAGAATTAACATTCAATCCAACAATTAAGTGAATATCACATAAATAATTAATTTGAGGTAAAATTAAGCAAAATTCTCATGCATCTCAATTTTGCACAAACTTGAAGTGCACACCTAAATTTGATCTTAAAAGCAACCAAAAATGTCCAACATTATTTTGAGCACTTGCGCAACAATTGTGCATCAAAATATGTATGAAAAAAACCAAATTTAGAAGGGAAAAAATGCACAAAACATCAAGATGATCATGCCATGGTAGCCTTGGGTATGAAAAAATCAGGTTTAGAAGGGCAAAATTGCATAAAACAATGAGAAAATCAAGCCATGGCAACCTTGGGCAGGCTTGTTGCCAGCGGGCCGCCCATGTAGGCTACACATGGGTGCTACAGTGCCCATGCTGCCCAGCTAGGGGCCATGCCATGAGGTGTGTAGGCCACCATTTTTTCCTATTTTTGCTCTTTTTCCATCCTAAACTTTATGGATACGTCCATAACTCCATTCCAATATATTTTATGACAAATTTTCAGATTATAAACACCTTTAAAATCAGAAATTAAAGTTTTCAAATTGCTTCAAAAATCAAATCTAAGGAAGAATCTTTATTCTTCAAACAACTTCAAGACATCCAATTAAATTGGATCCAAAATTGCTAAAACACTTTTAAGCAATTAATCACATGCTAAATTAACATTTAACATCATTCAATGCTAAATCAACATTTAACATAATACGATTAAGCACACAATGACATATTTTAATTCAGCTCATTAAGAGCCATGTGCATCAACTCCAAAATCTTAAATCTATCAATTGAATGAAGAAATAGGAGTATAATAATCAATTCATCACATGAATCAATCCAACAAATCCAAAATTGGGAATAAACTTGGCTTCAATACCACTTGAAAAAAGAGGTGCTAGGATCTATAATAATTTCAAAAATTAGGCAAAAATAACCATTTGGAAGTTATCTTAATCTCAAAAATAAAAGGCAACTAAGAAGATCTCACTATAGAACTCTTTCCAAGCAAGGAATTCACTGTTTTCTCCAAGAATCTCCAACTCCTCTCCAATAAACAGCAACTCTAGAAAATTTTTCTAGAAAAATCTCCCCCAAACAGACCTCAAAGTGGCAACAACACAACAAATGAAAACAAGAGTAGCACTAGGATCCAATAATAAAAACTTCATAAGCTTAAATTAACTAGGATACTCCTACTACCAGGGATCTAATCATGACATAGATCTAGATTAGGATGAAGAATTACCTCTTGTAGCACAAAATCATGGAGAAAAATCAAAAATCTCTCTCGGATCTAGAAGCTATTTAGGATCGGCATAGCGAAAGGGCAACAACAATTACCCCAGTTGAACCGCTCCAAAAATCACCAAATTAAATTTGGAACACCTCCACACACTGAGGAAGCTGTTGGAATAATGCCCTACAAGCCAATTAGATTGGCTTTGTAAACTATTTCATTGAAAGACAATCATAATTTAATGATATTCATTATATGGTCATCTTCATCTTATGCTTTTTATTTACTTTACTTGTATTTGGATGAAGCCCTTAGATCACACAAGACTATAAGACTTGGTCACGCATAGGGTGGTGGCCATGGAATAAGTTTTACACAGTTGTGATCTCAAATTTTCCAAGTCATAGGATCTTATGACATAAGGCATCTAAAATCAAATAGACTTACACTAATGATATATAAATCCAAGAGTTGAATATTGCCCCATTCCATGAGAAATCCCGTATGAGATATAGATGCATGTTAGAGGGTGCTTATTAGAGAACAAGGCATTGAACACCCGCATTGAAAATTTACTAGATAGCCGTAGTGGCAAGCTCTCCCACTTAGCTAGTGTATATTATTAGTCTTTTGATCTGATGATTCATGATAACCTTCATTTGGCCCTTATGCTTTGACTTTTCCTTAGTCACTTAGTGAGCCACTTAGGTAGAGATTGAGCATGAGCTGTTAGATATAGAGGTTTGTGAGATCTAAGATAGGACTCGACTCCTCACCTTTGTGAAGGGCGAGTGCATCTCATATGTGTTCTATAATGATCGATTCCAAGAAATCCTTGCGCAAGGAGGTGTGATAATTTGGAAAGGCATTTTCAAAGATTAGGTCACAGAGAGAATCAAACATTAAGATTAGAAACATAGTATTAAGGTTATTAGGGAGCCAACAAATATCTTGCCCTAAGTCTATTTCAGGAGATAGGAGACAAAAGGACCATATTTGCATGATACGCGTAAGGCTAGAATGGTTTTTCAAGAATATTCATTTTGGCCAATTAGTTGGGCTTCCTGGGCTTGAGGTTGGACATTGACCATAAAGATTGGGTATTCTTCAATTAATGAGATTAATTAAATTGAGTCGTTTAGTTTAAAGAAGTTCAAACTAATGTGAATATTTGATATTTCCAAAGTCACAAGGAGTTGTAACTTGTGAGCCCATGTCAATAACATGACCTATATTGAAGGAAGAAGAATTTTTCTAAGAGTTAGAAAATTCATAACTGGTTTTGGAGGCGGCAAAATTGTAGTCATTTTAGCTTGATCAATTTAAATGTTAAATTTGTCAAATTAATTTAACAGTTAAATTAAGCTCAATTAATTAAGAGTTAATTAATTAATGTCACATTGCTATCAATTGGTCAAAATTAATTTAAGGGCTAAATAAATTTTGACTAGCTTAAATAGTTAAACACTTTGACTTAAATAATAATTTAAATTAAAGTGTTTATTTTAATTAAGTTGGAGAGTTAATTTTTGGATAGAGTAATTAAATGAAGGGTTCATTTAATATGAATTTGAACTTAATTGCGAGACATTTCATAAGATGAAATATGTGCTTCAATTAATATTCTTATTTACTAATCACAAGTTAGTGGCCACCCTGGCAAGGACACTTGGCATCATTTCCTTGAGGATGGTGTGTGACCAATCCTATATATGGATATAGGAGAATGGCCGGCCATGTGAGTGTGAGGGTGTGCATGATTAATGTGATTTTCTCCCAACAACACTGTGTAGTGGGAATCTAATTTGTTAGTCTCCCATTATTCTCTCCAACTCCCTCCACCCTCCACCTCGATATTCCTAGCCTTTCTTCCCTCATTCTCTGGATTTCCAGCCATTCTATAGAGAATATGCCATAGATTTGGTGTGTGGACTAGTTCATTAGAGGCAGGTCATTTGGGTTGCTCTTGTTCTTGTAGAGGCAATTTCTGGCAACATATTGTGGCGAGTCCTGGGTGGCCTTTTGTGTTTTTTTTTTTGGCTGATTTTTGGAGTGGAGCACACTCTGGGTGTGTTGACATCCAAGTAAAAATTTCAGCCAAAAATAAGGAGTTCAACTTGGGGAAATCTGGTGGTGAACCTACTGCACCAGCAAGGAGCTTCTTCAATAGTTGAAGAGAGTTTTTCTTGCTCCTCAAATTTTCTGCTTTCACCCAGGTATTTGCCTCTTCTAAATCTAAATCCTATGCATGTATAGATTCTTGTGGTGTTGTGTGGGCTATTTTATTCCATTTTATTTAAAAATATTTGGATCCTAGTGCCACACTAACTTTCAAGTGGTATCAAAGCCATATTCATGCATGGATTTGGATTTTGCTTGGCTTGGGTGATTGGTTCGTGTGAAGTACTATTCTTAATCACGAAGTACAAAATCCATATGGTGGGTTTGAGTGTATGGATGTTCTTACTTGTGGCTCCTTGATTTATGGATTAAATCATGCTATTATGTGCTTTAATGGTTAAATCATGTGATAGGTATGCTTTAATTCATTTTTGCTAATGTTAAACTTTGATTTGGCATTGGTAGATGTTATATTGTGATATAGCATTTTGTGAATGGCCTTAAGTTAGTTTGGTCATTTTTGGGTCCAATAAGATTGGATATAATTGGAGATTTTTAAGGAATATAATTCTTACTTAAACTTATTTTTCAAGCTTCTTGGGGCACTTGATATTTTAATTTTAGAAGGTGTTTAAATCTGAAATTTTCACCTATGTTTTGTGTTTTGATGTTTAGAAGTTATTCTAAAATTCTTAGTGCACAAAAGTTGAGCCAAAAATGGCTTGACTTGGCCATAAACCTAAACGTTTGGGAGTTGCTAGCTCTTGGCAACCCACAACAGGGCAATGGCCAAGAGCTATTGCTAAGCAATGTGCCAGCCACTGCTAGCAGCCCCTAGTTGGGTTTGGAATGGGTTTTGAGCTTTTTCTTTGGTTCCTTTAGTGACCAAACTTATTTTGAAACACATATTGGTTGCATAAATATTGTGCAAAACCTCAAAATTGTGACGAACACTTTTTGTTTGCTTTTAAAAATTATTAAAGTTGATCTCCAATTATGACAAAAATAAGATGCATAAGTGTTATGCTTGGTTTTTGCATGATCGATTATTTTTTAATAAGATTAGCACTTAATGGTTGGAATTGAATGTCAATTCTTAATTTATTTATTATTCATTTAAATGTTGAATGGATGATGAATGAATGGGGATGATCATGAACCTTTAACATTGGTTTTATTTATTTCAAGTTGTTGAAATAGGTTGTATTACATGAGACTTGCATACCTCTTGTTTGATCTTGTAAAAGTTATAATAGTACAATCACTAGGAGTGAGGATTTTCTTTCTCTTGTAAAAGTTGCAAAGAGCAAAGAGGATCCAAGGAGGCTTGAAGACCCATGATCCAAGGAGGCTTGAAGACCTTTGAATGTATGGGATACATTCATCTAATAGCTTAGTTTAATCAACCTACCTAAAATCAACCAAGTGATGCACCTATGGCTCTAAATGCATCACTTAGTTAGGCTTATGGTTATCCCACCATAGGAGCATGCTAGGCTATTTACTTATTTATTCTTTCCATATCCTATTTATGCATGAATGAATGATTAGGATATGAAAAATCTAAATAAGAAGATAAAAATGATGAGATTTTTGCATGCAAAAACCTCCACTTAGAATATCTGAGTGTTTTTTCAAATATTAAGTCCCAATGGATACAAATTAAAAGAGTTTTAATTAATCTAAGCCTTCCACTAATAGTGTATGCCATGATGATGCTGTTAATTTTGTGTGATAGCACTTCGTGGGAGTCACACTTAGGAGAAAAAGCTGTGAGCAGTCACTTAGCATGAGATACACCTTTGAGTTAAGAACCCTCACACATTAGTACTCAATCATGGGGGATGTTGTGAGGCCATCTTGAATTAAAGATTGATTGGTGGGTTGGACTTAACACTTAGTAGTATAGATGACACATAGTCATATGGGTTTATATGAAATGTGAGGCAAAATTTATCAAAATTTGCATGAGATGCAATTAGCAAAAATTGCTTACCCTTCGATTGCTCGTGGATGTCACTCGGTCACAAGGGTCCATTGGCAAGTCATTAGGGTCTTGATTCTCACTAGGAAATTTGATTTTCTGAATTCTTCTCGGGAGTGAAGGATTTGATAAAATAGTAGGAGAAAAATATGTTTGAAAGACCATGAACATGTTTTTAATATTAATATTCAATCACATGTTTATATTCTCTTTCTTGCCATTGAGGATTTATGAAATCTTAAGAATGGCTAATAATTCCACTCGACGTTGTTTTGGATATCAATAAACCAACTAGGCCAGACTTTTATGATTGACTTAACCTTAAAAATCATTCTAGATTCCTAGAAGTAGATAAAGATCCTATATCATGGTACTCCTAATCCCTTGGGGATTAATGCAAATTTAGAGACATGTGAAAGGTTCAAAAATTGGGCTTAGGATCATCCTATCCCTTAGTCTCATGATGGCATCTACAAACTTTAAAAGTCTCAAAGACACATGAATGGTACCTTAGGTAAAGTTTACAAATAAATTGCAAAGCAAACGAGACATGAGAAGTTCATGTTGTTAAAGGAGAATTTTCAAGCTAGGATGAATGTGGAGTTATATGTCATCAACTACAATTTAAAGACGACATATCTTGGAGAAGCTTTTTCTACTTAGACATAGTAATGGACAATGATCTCCATGAGGATTTGATCCTCACATCTTCATCGAGTTTTATTAATCAAAGTGTTGATCTAGAAGGAGATTACCTTGACAAGGGCAAACCTTTGATGCTTGTTTCATCTTCCAAGTCTATGGGCCCTGGGGATGCTAGAAAATGAGGTAAAAGAAAAAAACATTCTTTCTCTATGGGAAAACAACTATTAAAGGCTTCCAAATGAGTCAAGAAGATCATAGCGGATAGAGTTAAAATATTTATTTCTACTTCGGCAACATAGGCCATTGGAAGCAATATTGCAAGGAATACCTTGCAACCCTTAAGAAGGGCATGGACTTTATTGAAGTGCATTTAAGATGAATTCTTCCTGTTGGATATATGATATCGCACGTGATTCTTTTCTTTATAAGTTGTTATAAAGTATAGAAAGAAGAATAATACTAAGTGATGAGGATATGATCCATTGCCTTGGCTAAGGAGCAAAAGTTGTGTCCAAAACCAAAGGCATATTATAAGACTTAAGGAATTCCATACTTGTATTGGATCTTTATTATAATGTACCATATGTTGTTGAGAACATTATTTCAATTCCTGTTTTAGATAGCAAAGGATTTTATTCTTCTATGTCAAATGGGAGATTGAAAGTATTAAAGAATGGGTTCTTTAGTTGCTTATGGCACATTTAATGAAGGATTATACATTTTTGGATTCTCAACCATCATTGATACACTTTCAACAAAGTAAGAAAATTAGATATCCAAGAAGATGCCATGTTATGACATGCAGGACTTGGGCATATCTCCAAAAATCAGATGAGCAAGATGAAAGCTCCCAATGCACTAAAAGTTAATGGCATAGAGGAAATTCCTACTTGTGAATCTTGTTTGGAGGGAAAAATGACCAAGCTCCTTTTGTGAGACAAATGAAGTGCTCCACAATCCTTTGGATTTGATCCTTATTGATGCTTGTGGTTCACTAAAAATTAGTAGAAAAGGAGGCTATTCTTACTTCATCACCTTCACCGATGATTATAGTCTATACGAGCACGTGTATCTTATGAAGTACAAGTTTGAGGCCTTTAATAAGTTCAAAGTGTATAGGAATGAAGTAGAAAAGCAAAAAGCGACTGAGTATTAAAGCTCTTTGATTGGATCAAATGGGAGAATACTTAAATACTGAATTATTAGATTATCCAAAGAAGAATAAGATTCTCTCTCAATGGACTCCACT
>JACGDI010005269.1:828154-845751 GCA_014898725.1 Jacaranda copaia | reverse complement strand
TTGTCATGTATTTATATAAGTTATTGCTTAAAATAAAATGCCAAGGCTTGTTTGAATGTGAATTAAGGTATTCTTTTAAAATTTTTTGGGAGAATGGATTTTGAAAAGTGCAATTGGGGAATGTGATGGTTGTTTGTTTATATTTTGGATGGTAGGTAAAGAATGAATTAAGAAAAAATAGTTTGTTTGTTTTTATTTAGAGGGAAACAAGATGTTACATTAATAATTTTTTTGTTGGATTTGTGGGGTGAAATGAATATTTTAAAATTATTTATATATGTATATATATAGATTATATAAGTGGTAGTATGTATATATATTTGTAATGAAGAAAGAATTGTGTAGTGCTTGAGGAATGGTGTGGAGTTGGAAATAGTAGGAATTTTTTGGGAATAAATTTTATATTTTGAGAGTGGAATTGGGAAAAATATGTAGTATTTGTTTGTTTAAGTTTTGAGAATTGAAAAATAAATTGGAAGTTTGTAAACAAACAAAGCACAAAAATTTGATTAAATTGAATTTTAATTTTCTTGCGTAAGGGCAAGATAAATCACGAAGTCACCTCATTTATGCGACAAATTCAATATTGTAACATGGTAGTCAATTTGGTGAATTTTCAAAAGGTGACTAGTTAAAATTTTTATTTTTTAATTTATCCAAATTAATTTGTACTATTGT
This sequence comes from Jacaranda copaia, assembly GCA_014898725.1. Classification (NCBI taxonomy): domain Eukaryota; kingdom Viridiplantae; phylum Streptophyta; class Magnoliopsida; order Lamiales; family Bignoniaceae; genus Jacaranda; species Jacaranda copaia. The sequence goes on along the minus strand of JACGDI010005269.1, from coordinate 845,073 downwards.
GCAATTTTAACATGAATTAAATTATTCATGTTGATTTTGTTTAAAAGAATGCATTTTTTAAAAGTAAATTGTGTGATGGTCCAATTAAATTATAGTATTTTGTTAATTATATAGTACATAGTATTTAATAAAATTTATAATGAGGTGTATGTAGGATCGGGTAGGGTTCAGGTTCTACATATATATTGTGGGTAAGTTTCAAATTTTTACACTTAAATCTCACCGGAGGAAATAGGGGCAAATTGGGATATTACAAAATATATGCGGGGGTGGGGGGTGTTCGGATTGAGTAAAAACCCGCCCCGTTGCCATCCTTATACCCAAACATTGTAATTGTGTCCATCGATTTAGGGCTCATAGAAGTATCTAGCCCCTCAATTCGACCTTTATATGATAGGTCATACTTTTGTTTTTATATAAATACTTCCTTATTCAAATTAATTTAGGTAGTTACTCTCATTTTTACTCATCCCTAGATAATTGCCTTTCACTGTATGTTAAATAAACAAGATATTTCTGGAAAATCAGAGATAATAATCTTGTGAAAAAATCAAGATGCCTTTTAGCCTTTAAGTATAGATGCTGCAAATTTTATTAAAATAAAAATTTGAATTTAGTACGTGAAACAGTCTAAAATAAATTAACGGAGAAACAAAATGATAATTTTAATTCAAGATGCTTGGTTTGGCCATGACGACAAGAGTGGCAAGCAAATATGATGCTGGATTGAATTATTTTTCATATCGAATATTGTAAAATTACTATTTTAGCATTCTTTTGCATTTTTGTTTCAAGTTTTGGCAAAACACTTATAATGATTCAGCATACCAAGCTATATGTAAGGCCTACTCGACCGTGCACCAATGCAAATTGATAAAATACTTTACACGCAAAAGTTTTGTGTTATATATAATACTTTGGATGTAATGTATTTTATCAATATAATGCTTTGCGCCTAACTTTGGGTCAATTATATATACAAAAACTATTGAGAAATTCACGAAATTCTAAGGCCATAATTTTAATTTACAAAGTATTATATTCTCTTGTACTTAGATGTTTCATTTTTACTAAATTATTAGATGTTTTATGGCTGGTTTTTTAACGAATGATGAAACCTTAGCCCATCGAGGATATTTAATTGGTGTTTTCTTAAAAGATATAAATTACATGCTATGTCAAGCAACTTAAAACTTTAAAAAGGAAAAAGGAAAAAGCTTGCAGAAATTAATTACTTTCAAGATTTCACCCATGAACGATTAAATATTTAAATTATTAGTTAAATTGATTAAGCAAATCGAATCCTTCTGGTAACCTTCCAATTTTATATATATCCACTTAACTGCTTCGCTTTTCTTTCTTCTTAGTTTTCCTTCCCTTTTTCTCCCCTCGCTTGTTCCTATCTTCTTCCTCGTCATTGCTTGTTATGCCCTATTTAGTGGTCAATTTTTTTAAAATTGTTTTTTCTCTTTTTGAAATTTTGTTATGGGTGAATTTAATTATACAAGTCTTACTTGCCCCCTTTCGTTTTTCCTTCCCCGTCAACGCGACCGACTAATTAATTACTTCCACATTATTGTTCCTTGTTTTCCCTTGTGGGGCCGACTTAATTATTATGCTAGTCTTCCACCCATAAAGTTCATTGAAGAAATACTGATGCTTATATAATTGGCTGCAGGAAAATGAAAAGATCATCCCCAAGTACAATTCAGCATATTATCTTTTTCCACTTTAGTTTGTCCCCATCTCTAAAAATAATTACTCAAATGAAATTCTTTCAATATCTTCCTTTGTTGGTGCTAAATTGAATGTATTGAAAAGTTGAAAGCCTAATGTGTCTAATTATTTGCAGAAAATTTTTATACTGTTCTTAATGTGATAATTGTTTCTATTATTTGTGTCGTAGGGATTATGACAATTCACCTCTAGGATTCAACTAAGGCACCTTAGGAATTGCTGTTGGCACTCTGAAATTCCTACTTAAGAATTTCTGTTGGTGTTGAGAATAATTAAAAAGAGTATAAAAATCTTTTGCTGAAGAGTAATAATACTTTGCTTTAAAAAATTACATTTTAATTTGTGTGGATTAATTTTCCTCATAAAATTACAGCAACCATTCACACAGTTATAACTGTTAGATTAAATAACACATTGATTATGATAGTTTTGTCTTTTTCCTAACAGTCACAATGTTTTTGATTAAAAAAAAGTAATTTAAATAATTAAATTAAATTATGTATTTAATTAAGTACTGGATTAAAATATAATTAGAATTTAATCCACGCCGCATCGTGCAAAGTGCTAAGTCTTGAATATTATATATATATATAATTCACATGCACTTGGACACTTTTCAAAAAATCTTAAAATAATTTAAAAGTTTAATACAAGATTTACCTAATAAAGGGATTCTCTTTTACTTATTTTTTCAATATGGGATTGAAATCCCAAACGAATTCTCATCTCCTATTCACTTAACATACTATCTAGATTCTTAATTAATTCCAACATATTTTTTTTATTATAAAAATATGTTTGATGATTACACAATCAGTTCTTTGAAAGTTATGCTTTTCTTTTTCTTTTTCTTGTTTTTCCTTATGTACAAAGATGGGGGTATTTTAGAATTCAAATAAAATTTCATTACAATTTTAATTGAAAGCATCAGGAGTGATCTTAATTTCTCAAATATCCTAACCAAAAAGAGGAAAAAAGTTAATATCAAAAGTTAAAATCTCAATTAGCACTTAATTCAGGAGTGGCAATAGAATTAGGTGCTTGAGACTCAGCTTCGGACATTCTCTAGAAGTAGGGAGTGACAATAGAATTAGGTGCTTGGAGAGGGAGAGACAAGCTCTTCTCAAATTCAAAGACAACCTCATTGACACACATGGCTGATTCTCTTCTTGGAGTAAAGCAACAAATAAAAGGGACTACTACAAATGGAATACGATACGGTGCCAAAATCAAACCAATCATGTCACACGATTGGATCTTCACAACAAACTAGAATATTATGGCTCTTCTCTAAAGCATATTATTAGCAACTCATTGCTTGAACTGCACCATTTACAATACTTGGACGTCACTTTCAATTATTTTGATTCTCCTCCAATTCTTGAGTTTTTTGGTTCACTTAGTAAACCTATCCAAATTGTTACATCTTGATCTTGGTGGTATTTCTTGTTTCAACAAAAGCCTTGATTGGATCACTCATCTTCATTCACTTGAATACCTTGATCTTAGTTATACAAACCTCTCAAAAGCAACCAATTGGTTACTATCAATAAGCAAAGTAACTTCCAAAAAAAAAATTGCACTTGGGATTTTGTGAACTACCAGATATCCCTCCTTGGTTGCCCTCAATCAATGCTTCCGCTCCTATTTTCGTTCTTGATCTCATATGGAATCCAGAAATTCTCTCCCTATATGTCCCTTTGAGAGGAACCAAATAGGCAAGAAATTAAGATAAATGATCTCACAGCTAAAAAAGATTGTTAAGCAAAAATGATTCTGGCTTAATTTTAAATTTTCAACCACAGTAATATATTAAAAATAATCATGACAGCTCAATTTTAATTTTTTAACCACAGTAATATATTAAAAATAATCATGACAGCTCAATTTTACCACTTAGCAAAAAGTAACTTTAATTATAAGATCCAAGTATATAACAGCTTGGAGCCAATTAAGTTTATTAATTTTCTGCATTTCTAGGATTAGGACAACCAAGAATGTAGGAGTATGCAACACAATTAAGTGGAGAGAGTTGGTTAAGATTTATGTGTGTTAGACAAGAAAAAACCACATTATAATTGTAGATTAGCTATATGTTCCGCTGTGACGTTATTCATATTGGAGACACAACTTTTATTAAGACCAGCCAACACGAAATGCAATTTCTTGTGGGATTTTCTATGGAACAACTAAGGAGCTTCGTAAATGTGAAAAATAACACACTCATTTATTTGAGATGCTAACCTTGTGAAACATCACTTCAAATGTTGCTACTAGCAAAGTTACCTGCACGCGGACAACTTTGTGATCAATGTAAAATAGATTATTGTATTATTGAAAAACAAAATTTAGCACAATTGAGATTGAAGAAACACTCAACTATATTGAGAATATCTTAAAAAATATCCATGCTTTTTGGCATTTTGAAACATAGCCATGGCTCAGTGGGCCGTTTCACATTTATAATTCGAATTTTGTAGCATTCCGACTTTGTCAAATGATTTTGTTCAATTTTCTATGCTTTACATTCTTTATTTTCTATAAATGTTGTGTTGAAATTTGAAGCAGAATTCAAAAAGAATTGTAAAATAGTAATTATTCACAATACTTGGCCTGAAAAATAATTACATCTAGAATCATATTTGGTTGCCAAACCTGTCAGGATGGCGGAAGTAAGCTTCTTGAACTAAATGCTAATTTTAACTTTCGACATTGATTTTTTTTTTTTTTTGTTGGTTTGGATATTTGAGAAATTAAGATCTCTCTTGTAACACTTTCTACAAAAATTGTAATAAAATTTTATTTGAATTCTCAAATATCCCCACTCTTGTACTTGATAAAGAAACAGGAAAAAAATAACCTTCAACGAACTAATTGGGTAATCATAAAACATTTTTTAAATAGAAGAAATAAGTTACACTGGCTAAAATATAATTTTTAAAGTTAACGGTTCACATTTTCCAATTGCATGATTTTCAAAATTAAGCAAGACACCTAAACTTAATTATAAAAACCATCTTTGATAGTATAATAATTATAACTTTGAAAAAGAAAAATCAGAAGGGGGTTATTTTCAAATGCATTACTTTTTCAATAATAAATAACACCTGTTCCACATATTTTTCAACCTCACAATTTAAGAATTGGTCTCAATTAGTTTTTTCGAAAAAACATATTTTAAAAGATGATTTTACTTTATGCTTTCAAGATAATGTGCTTATTTTAAACAAATAAAATCTAATATATACTTTTATTTTAATAAATATCATTTATAATATAGTTTTGATCTTTTTGTTTTTGAAAGATATATGCCAATTGCCAAAAGTGAGTTGTTAATTATATTCTCAAATTAAAATTAGTATATCCTTTTAGATATTGAAAACAATAAATTTTTCTCTATATATATTGAATAGTGGAGTGTGTTGTTTTTCTTGTAATTATCGTGTTAAGTTTGTGTTGATGTTGAAAGATTGGCTACACTATTTTCTGATATTTCAGCACAGCTAAATTAAGCTAGCCGATGATCTATATAACAAGATAGAAAGTATATCCACCCACAATAAGAGTTAATTCAAAAGACATGAATACAACTTTGGTAACATAGATTAATATTAAAACTAGCCAACAAGAAATGCAATTTCCTGTGGAATTTTTCAAGCTATTCTAAGGAGCTATGTGCAGTAGAAAGAAATCATAAAAATTCAAAATATAAAAAATAAAACACACATTTATTAGAGTTGCTAAACTCATGAAAATCACATTTCAAGTGCTGCCACTACCGTAATCACCTGCACAAGAGATAGACAATATAATGTAGATCAGTGTATTATTAGGAAACAAAGTTTAAGACAATTGCAAATTGAAGAAACACTCACTCATTTTGAAAATATCTCCATAAACGATTCTTAGTGAGCTCCACTCTCACATACACGATGTCTTCAACAGTGTTGTATGCCTTGAGAAATGCATATCTTGTTGTCTTATTGAACAATATTGTTCCAAAGATTCCCCAAAATCCAACAATAAAACCAAATCCTAGTGTGATGTAGAATTATTTAATTATAAACCCATCATCTTCCAACTCCACCTTGCTCATTGAACTGTTGCCAACATCATTGGAATCTGAATCTTAATTAGATTCATCTCTCAGGCAAGATTTATTAATTGGAATCCCACACAGGCCTGAATTGCCCATGTATGCTGACTCATCGAAAGTCAACAATTTAGGGCTCGGAGGAATCCTGCCAAACAAGTGGTTGTAGGACAAATTCAGGACACCAAGGAAGCTCAATTCACTTAGGCTACTTGGAATGCCACCTAAAAGATGGTTTCTTGAAAAATCAAGAAAATTCAAGGATTTCAACAGACCAATGTTTTGAGGAATTGATCCACTCAATTTGTTTGTGGAAAAGTTCAATCCGACCAAATCAACTAATTTTGTGATCTCTGAAGGGATTTCACTAGATAAATTATTGCTTGAAAGATCAATTAGTTTCACAAGACCCAAATGCTTTATGTACTTGACCTCGTGTTGTTTCCACATGAAATATGCACTTTCTAAGGAACTAATCTGCAATGAGATGTAGCCCCACATGAATATTACCCTGTGTCCTGTAATGATCGATGGATTATCATCATCTTCTTGAGTCATGGCAACATATTTATGTACACAATTTGGTATTCCTTCAGAAATATTGTTGGAAGAGAGATCTAAGATGTGAATATTTGCTAGAGCACACAAGTTTGAAGGTATACTACCATAAAACTCATTGAAACGTAGGATTAGAACCTTGAGCTGTGACAATCTATCTCCTATCCAAGCTGGTATCGTTCCAGTCAATCTATTTTCTTCAGCATCAATCATGGTCAAGTTTGTACAATTTGCCATAGATGTGGGAAGTTCTCCTGAGAAGCTATTGTTACGTAGATGCAGCAGAGAAAGGGCACTTAGCGAGCCAAATGAATGAGGTATCTTTCCAGAAAAGTTATTGTTTGCTAAGTTAAGAAATTCTAAACTCTCAAAATGAGCAAAACAATAGGGAATTTGGCCTGATAATAGGTTATCCGAGAGGTCAGTCAACCCCTACTCTCTAGTATGGCACAAAGAAGTGATTGAACTTGAAATTTTATTTCTTGATAGATCCAATTTCTTCATTGAACCACTATAGATGGTAGGGAATGAAAAATTAGGAAAGACACCACACAGTTGGTTATTTGATACATTTAGATACTGAAGTTCAGGAGCTACACCACCAAACCAACTAGGAATTACATCTGAAATTCCAGCGTTGGACAAATCAATAAGCTACAGTTTTTTCTGTGTTTTAAGCCACAAAGGGAAATGAGATCCTAATCTGCAATGCCTCAATGTCAAATATATTAGCTGGAAAGGAGGAACCCAGTGAGGGCTGAACTTCACCCTAAGAGATGGATTCGAGGATAAGTCCAACAGTTCTAATCGAGATAAGTTGGACAAAAAGGCTACCGTGATTGTGCCTTCAAAGAGGTTTGAATGAATAAACAACATTTTCAGATTGGTTAAGCCTCCAATGCTTTCAGTTAAAGTTCCATTAAACTTATTGATGCTCAGAAGTGATACTTTCAATGATGAAGAAAAGGACAGATCAGGCACTAGACCTGTAAGTTGGTTTGAATACAAATCTAGTGTAAGAAGATGGGGTAATTCTAGGTAGCCTTCTTGAATGGATCCATTCCATTGATTTGACTGAAGGTTCAATTCCTCCAAGGATGAAAATCTCGACATATTACAAAGAGATCCACTTATTCTATTTATATCCAATGAAAGATAATGTAGGCTTTTTCTTGTAGGCCCAGACAAATTCATCAGTAACTCAGAAAGCTCTTTATTCCACCTCAGCTCTAAATTTATTAAACTGCTCATATTCCCAAAATATTTAGGAATACCACCTTCAAGACCTGTTTGACCGAGATAGAGATGTGCAAGTGTTGTCATGTCCTCGAAAACATCAGGAATGGGACCTGGCATATTGTCACCGCTAAGATTAATAGAAGTGAGACCGGTACTGCTGAAGTTTGAGAACCAATAGATTAATGCCAAAGTGGAGACTTCAAAGGAGTTATGTGAAAGATGAGGGATGGCAAGAGGAGTGGAAGCATTAGCTGAGGGTAGCGAAAAGGGAGGGATATCTGGGAGCCAACAATTATACATATGTAATTGTTTGACGGATGTCAATTTGTTTATCGCGTGTAACCAGCTGGTTGCTTTCGAGAGGTTTGTAGTACTGAGATCAAGGTATTCGAGTGAATGAAGATGAGAGAGCCAATCAAGACTTTCACTATAGCAATTCAAATTGTATCCAAGATCAAGATCTAACAACTTAAATAGGTTCCTCAGATGATATGGAATTGGTCCACCGAAATTAGCATCCGCAAGATTCAGATGTTGTAACTCGCTGAGTAAACCAATGAACTCAAGAATGTGGGCATAATTAAAATCATTGAAATTGAGATTCAGATATTGTAAGTGTTGCAGTTCAAGTAATGAATTGCTAATAATACCTTTTAGAGGAGAACCATAGAATCCAAGTTCATTACCAAGATCCAATCGTATGACATGATCGGTTTGATTATGGCATCGTACCTCTATCTATTTGCAGCACTCCCTTGTATTTTTTTTGTTACCCCAAGAAGCGAGTCGACCATGTGTATCAATTAGGTTTTTCTTGAACTTCAAAAGAGCTTGTCTCTCCCTCTCTAAACACTTAATTCCATCACCACTGTCCACTCCTAGAGAATGTCCAAGGACGGTTCTCAAGCTCACTATCCAAAAAACTAATAATAAAGGAAGAAGTTGAAAGAACTTCATTTGAGAAATATTGTTTAAATTCATGCTTGCACAGATGAGACCAAAGCAACGTAGAGAAGGATATATGCTGAATTGTATTTGGGGATGATCTTTTCATTTCCCGTAGCCAATTATATAAGCGCTAGCTAGTATTTGCGTAGTGGAAGACATGCGTAGGAATTAACTGGACCCCAAAAGAGAACAAAAAGCAATGATAAGGAAACAAAATAATAACAGATAAAAAATAAAAATAAAAAGCACAAGGAAGACTTGAGTAGTAATTAAGTTGACCCCTAAAGAGAATATATAATTAAACAATGACGAGGAATAACAAAGGACTATGAAACAAGATCAACAATGAGGAAGAAAATAAAAGAGAAAGCCAAAAGAAAGAAAAGGGAATTTCCACAAATAGGCTAGCAACACGTTGTTTGGATCTTTTATTTTATTTTTCATTCTATTTTTTATTTTAAATTATTGTATTTATGCCAAGTGTATATAATTTTCAATCAATTATTATTGTACAAAAAAATTTAATACATATATAATATCTTCATAATATGGAATAGGATATAAAATAAGGAATAAAATAGAGAATGTAAACCAAGCAACATGCCAACACTCACCAAAATTAGACTCCATTGATTTTACATTGTTTCATCTTATTATGTTTTAAAATAGATCACAATATAATCAACTATCATTTTCTAGTAAAATTGATTCTTTTTTTATTATCCATATTCCATACATGTATTTTACTTGAATTTTTAAAATGATTAAATTTAAATAATTTATTGAATTGAATAATATTATTTGAAGCTAAGTGGGTGGAATCTTGAAATGTTAACTTCTGAAAGCCTTATAAGTTGTTTTACACTGCATGTAATTGATAATAAATAAATTTTTTTAAAAAAAGGAACAACAAATATCCTCAATAGGTAAAACAATTAGCAGCATTGATTTTTGGGAAAGCTTTCAAAACCAGACATAAAACATCCAATAACTTAGTAAAAGAAAATGGAGATGAAACACATTTTTCGTAGTGCGTGAAAATGATGATATTAGGATTGAATGGATTTCCTCATTGGTTTTATAGAACTGACTCAAACTTAGGAAAAAAATTTCTTTTCTTTCTTTTTATGTGGGAAAGAGGCATATAAAGTTGCCTTTCTAACATTACAGTTTTACTGTTCTATGGTGCATTAGTAAAATTGGATTGATTATTTTTTAGGATATCTTATAAGTTATTAAATATTTTTTTTAAATATTTTGAGAAATTTATAAGATCGATTAGTATTTTTAATTCTCCAAAGCAAGCTACGTTTCCAGTAATGAGTAGGAAAGAATCCTTGATTGATGATGGTTACGATGGTCTTTTTTGGAATTTAATTCTTGTTTGGGTTCGATGTAGTTATAGTTCTCCAAATATGTGAATTACTAGGAAAAAAGATAATTTGCATAATCAAAATTTGATTTTATAAAAAATACCCACTATTATTTTAAAAGTAATAATTTTTTTTAAAAAAAATAAGCATAAAAAAATATAAATCAACTATCTCTTCAATCCTATACCAACTCTAATAATTATTTTTCAACAATTCATCCAAACACATTTTCATTTCCATTTCAAATTATAACTGTATTTTCAACTTTTAAAAATAGTTAAAAATGGCATTAAAAAAAGGGAAAGAGTTGAAAACAAAAAAGGTAGAAGAAATCTAACGATGAGAAAAGAAAGAAAACGATTAAAAAAAATGGTGGATGGAAAAATCATTCGAAGGAAAGAAAGTAAACAAAGTAAAGAAGAAAAAGGGAAAGGAAGAAAGAGAATGAATAAAAAAAGAAGACCAAAGGAAATAAGGAGAGGGATGAAACATAAGTTGAGAAATGCGAAAAAGGAGCAAGAAACAGAAGTTCAAATCTTTTATAAAACAAGAGGTGATATTATCTGTTAAGCTCACAAATGTGCGATATTTTTGCACCAATACTCATAACTCAATGTAAACCTAGACACGTATAGGTTAATTAGACTAATTATTATTCTAATTAATTCATTGTCATTTCATGATTATAACTACATATACTTTTGAATATAAAAGTTCAAAAAACTTATAGCTGATTCATGATGTAATAATATAATCATATTTTATGACTTATAATATAAAAGTTTGAAAAAATTATAGTCGATTGATTTAATATAATCATACTTTGCGACTTATAATTCATTATTAAGGATTTAAAATTATAATGGCTATAACCCCCTCCCCACGGCCACGCTCCTAAAAGAAAGTAGTTGAAAGAATACTCAAATGACATTCACTTTATATTACAAGAAAACATAAATAATAATATGAAATGAAACATCACGTATAGTCTAAAATATAGAATGCTATATGCATTTAATTGCATTTTATATAGGGTAGTCATCCTTAACTTTTTAAATCAATAATATTTATATAGCTTGAAGCAATCATCATGCGCGATTTTTGTATGCACAAAAATAACTTTTATGTCACTCAAAATTAATGCATGACATAATTTGAATTGTAGAATAAAGTTAAGGTTGTACTGGCATTTGACATGATTAAAAAGATAATGGAGGGTGGAATTTTTCTTTTTCTCTTTTTAAATGGATGATGGAGTTTTAATTATATGAGTTTATGGAGTTTGTGAAAAGTAAAATTATGATCTTATTGAATCATAGTTTTTAAACAATAATTTAGAGGATACTTTTAGAATATTAATAAATTAGTATCCAAACTATTTTTTTATGTTGAACTCTCTATTTTATCCTTCAAATTGAATTGTTTATTTTAGTTGTTAAAATAATTAAAAGGCAAATTAGGTAAAAATACAAAATAAAAATAACTTCTCTTTTAGACACAAATAACTGTAGCCACATAAGAAGCTAGAAGAGGAATAGAAAATACGCGCTGGGCATTGCAAAGCATAACATGGTTCAATAGGTCGTTTTACAAGCAGAATAGGAAATTTTATCATAATACAAATTTTATAGAATTCCAACATCATTAAATTAGTTTGTTCAAATTTTCATACTTAATCTCTTAACTCGGTAAAAAAGAAAGTAGGTAGATGAAATAAAGAGTGAATGAGAAACATGATTCAGCTTCTAGTCATTTTGTATAATTATTTTGTGATAGCAAGTTGCCAGACTTGACCATAGATAATAAAATTGTTAGTAAATTTGCTTGTCATTCACACAATTCGACCCTCCAATAAAGTTTTTTCCACTAAATCATTTCCTTTCTAAAATATAATAAAGCATACCATACTTCTTAATAATGTCAGATGTCTCATCTGCCTGAATGTACGTAAATAATAAAACTACCATACTTCTTAATAATGTAAGTAAATAATAAAACTACCATACTTCTTAATAATGTCAGATTTCTCATCTGCCTGAATGTAAGTAAATAATAAAACTACAAATGTTTCGTTACAACTTGAAACAGAATTACAAAAGATTGGTGAAATAGTAGTCTGGCAATATTTGGCCTGAAAAATAATTATAATCCAGCACAATATTTGGTTGCCAGTCGTATCGAGATTTTAACTTTAACTTTTTCTTTTTTTGGTTAGGATATTTGAGAAATTAAGAGCTCTCCTGGTACTTTCAATTAAAAGTTGTAATAAAAGTTTATTTGAATTTTAAAATACCGCCATCCTTGTACTTTAGAGGAAAAGAAAAAGAAAAAGGAAAAGGAAAACTAACTTTCAAAGGACTGATTGGGTAATCATAAAGCATATTTTTATTAATAGAAGAAATAAGTTAGACAAAAATTTGATTTTTAACGTTAATGGTTCACATTTTCCAAATGCATGATTTTCAAAATTAAGAGAGATGCCTAAACTTAATTATAAAAAGCATCTTTAATAACATAATAATTATAATTTTGAAAAATAATAAATAAAAGGGATTATTTTCAAATGTATTATTTTTTCAATAATAAATAACATGTATTCCATGCCATAAGCGAGGTTGTTAATTATCATGGGTAGTGTTTTTTCATATTAAAATTATTATATTCTTTTTAGATATTGGAAACAATATATTTTCCATATGTTGAGCGTTGCATATTCTGTAATTACGTACCTATTAAGTTTGTGTTAATGTTAAAAAAGTGGCTGCAATATCTCTTCATATTTCAGCAGAGCTAAACTACGTTAGCCGACAGATGAATGTATCGAGACAGAATTGAATTTCTCATTGTAAATAAGAGCTAACTCTTAAGACATGAAAAACGACTTTAGTAACCTAAATTATTAATACTAGCCGACAAGAAAGGCTTCTTCTTGTGGTATTCTCCGAAGGAGCACTAACAAGCTCCTTGCAGTGGAAGGAAATCACAAATATTCAAAATGTAAAAGATAAAAAACCCAATTATTTGAGATTCTAAACTCATGAAAACCATTTCAAGTGTTGCTATTACCCGAAATCACCTGCACAGGACATAAACAGTGTAACGTAGATCAGCGTATTATTAAAAGAAAAAGTCTAGTATAATTGAAAATTGAAATAAATACCCACCTATTTGGAAAATATCTCTGCAAACGAGCCTTAGTAAGCTCCACCATGACATACACGAAGTCTTCAATAATGTTGTACACCCTGAAAGTTGATTGACCTCTCGGATAATCTATTGTTGGACCAAATTCCTAATTGTTTTGCTATTTTTCAGTTGTTAGGGTTTCTTAACCTAGCAAACAATAACCTTTCTGGGAAGACACATCACTCATGTGGCTCGCTCGATGCTCTTTCTTTGCTACATCTACGAAACAATATTTTCTTTGGAGGACTTCCCACAGCCATGGGGAATTGCACAAACTTGTGGATGATTGATCTTCAAGAGAATAGATTGACTGGAAAAATACCAGCTTGGATAGGACATAGATTTTCAAAGCTCATAGTTCTAGTCCTATTTTCAATTAAGTTTTATGGTACTACACATTCAAACTTGTGTGGTCTAGCACATGTTCACATCTTAGACCTTTCTTCCAATAACATTTCTGGAGTTATACCAAATTGCATACATCAATATACAGCCATGACTTGGGACGGAAATGAATATAAGCAACTCCCCATTGATCTGCTTAGGAGGTTGGGATATCCATTTGCCGAACCCTACCATTTAACAATGGCATATTTTATGTGGAAAGGAATGAAGTCAAGTACAGCAACGAACTACACCTAGTGAAACTAATTGATCTTTCAAGCAATAGTTTATGTGGTGAAATCCCTAGGGAGATCATGAAATTATAGTTGATTTTGGTGGATTAAACCTTTCCACGAACAATTTGTTTGGCTCCATTCCTCGTAACATTGGTCAGCTGAAGTCCTTAGATTCTCTTGATTTTTAAGTAAACCACCTTTCAGGCAGTATTCCAACAAACTTAGGCAAATTGAGCTTCCTTAAAATCTTGAATTTCTCCTACAACAACTTGTTTGGCAGAATTCCTTCAAGCCCTAAATTACTGACTTTCAATAAGTCAACATACACAGGCAATTCAGGTCTGTGTAGGATTCTACTCAATAAATCTTGTCTTGGAAATGAACCCCATCAAGATTTAAATTACAGTGCCGATAGCAATAATCCAATGTGCAAGGTGGAGTTCGATGACATTGGATTTATAACTAAAGAATTCTACATCACCATGCAACTTGGTTTTGTTGTTAGATTTTGGGGAATCTTTGGAACAATATTGTTCAACAAGACAGTGAGATATGCATTTCTCAAGGTGTACAACATTTTCAAAGGCTTCATGTATGTAAGGGTGGAGCTTACTAAGGCTCGTTTGCGAAGATACTTTCAAAATGAGTGAGTGTTTTGTTAATTTGCAATTGTGTGAACTTTGTTTTCTAATAATACATAGATCTACATTACATGATCTATGTCCTGTGCAGGTGATTTTGTGACTAGCAACACTTGAAGTGATTTTTATAAGTATAGCATCTCAAATAAATTGGTGTTTTGTAAGGGTGGAGCTTACTAAGGCTCGTTTGTTGAGATATTTTCAAAATATGCGAGTGTTTATTTCAATTCCACTTATGGTAAACTTTTTATTCTAATAATAAACTAATTACGTTATATTGTTTGTGTTCTCTGCATGTGATTTCTCTAGCAACAACATTTGAAGCAGTTTTAATGAGTTTAGCATCTCAAGTAAATGGGTGTTCTATTTTTTGCATTTTGGATATTTTGTGATTTCTTTCTACTATAAGATGCCCCTTAGTGTTCCTTAGGAAAATCCTGCAAGAAGTTGCATTTCTTGGTGGCTACTTCAATAATCTGTTGCTATAGTGTATATAATTAATCTACAATTATAATGTGGATCCGCTTAATTCTTCTGCATACCCTGACATTCTTGATTGTATTGGAAGGTCAAAATTAAGCAGACATCATTTCTGCTTAACAATCATTTTTATCTGTGAGACCATTTATTTTAATTTCTTGCCTATTTGATTCCTCTCAAAGGGACATAACATATTGATTCTTCATACAGACATGAGAAAAATGCTATGAACAGGGTGCACTCTGTTTGGTAAGGGAACATTTATTTGTGATCATTTTTGTACTTACTGGCTTTTTAGCTCTTTACATAATACTTGGAGTAAAGTGTACTGCTGGAACATGTCTCATAACAATTCTTGTTATGGTCTCTTATGGTGGTTTAAATCCTCCATTCCATTTCCTATTCCATTTATAAATATATAATACGTGTATTAAATATTTTTTTATAAAAATAATTAATTAAAAATCAGATATACTTGGCATAAATACAGTAAATTGAAATAGGAGATGAAATAGAGGATTCAAAATGGATAACACTTGTGACTTGGGTGACAATCTTTGTTCATTACTTTCCAATTTTTGTCTTGTGAGATCGTTTTATCTTAAACAAGGCCAAAGCCAATCTTCCCTGCAGTCCCAGGCTGACTTTTGCTCTAGAAATCTATTCCAAAGACATTAATGCTTGTGTAATTGGGACCAAGAAACCGAAATCGTCATCATCCCCAAATACAACTCAGCATATATGTCTCTCTACTCCATTGGACCTATCTGAGAAAGCACAATAGTTGTAAAATATGAAGTTCTTTCAGCTTATTCCTTCTTTATTATTAGTAGTAGTGATATGGGATAGTCTAACATGAAGCCCAACGTCAGTTCAATTCAGCCCAACAGGCCCACTAAGCCCAATATCAATTTTGAAGCTAACCTATTTGACAACAATTATTTAGTCGAGCAAACTATTGTAGACCGGACTCGACAGGACACGTCGCCTATTCTGGCCTGTTCCGCTATGTACCAGGTCGATTACTTAAATGGTAGACCAGCTAGGTCCAGTCAACCGTTGTCAACCTCAGATCTTTTTTTCCAGCGCTGACTCAGATCCACACCATATTTATTATTCTATCAGACACCATGCCTCCGCATAATTGACACTTGATT
Source organism: Jacaranda copaia (assembly GCA_014898725.1). NCBI lineage: Eukaryota > Viridiplantae > Streptophyta > Magnoliopsida > Lamiales > Bignoniaceae > Jacaranda > Jacaranda copaia. The sequence continues at coordinate 829,041 of JACGDI010005269.1, read as the reverse complement.
GCCAGTACAGTTGCTGCCACCAACCCTGTCACCACTTTAGGCAGAAAAGTGCCTACCAAAAATACTATTCACCCTGGAAAATAGGAGATTGTGCCACCTGGAATAATATCGAGATCTGGAATAACCATTAACCCCCCACGAGGATTAAAGTCCACTTCACCTAATAGGGACACCTTCGATAAATCGCGCACCAAGAAAAGACTATAATTACCTCATAGCTCACCCATGCTGAAGGTAGTGCCAAATACACCATAAGCTTTCTATATTCTATTCGATTACCTCATCTCGATCAGAACTAACTTGAGCGTCGGAGTGCCTTAGCCAGGGGCACCTCGCCTAGTTTAACGTATGTTGGTTGTTGCAGATCTCAGACCTCAAGAAGTATACGAATTGGATTACTCGACCTTTCTAATCGGATCAACCTCAAATAGTATTTTAATTTACTATATAAATTAGATGTATCTAATTATAATTAATTATTTTTATAAAAAAATATTTAATATATTTCACATACACACATAAACTGAAATGAGAAATGAAAAATGAAATTTAAAATACAGAACTGAAAGTAGTATTAATTACACACCTATTTGGAATTGCCAAAACACGTTGGCTGAAACTTCACAAGCTAGTTTTTCTTTCTCTTAATATTTATTTTTTCCTTTTTCTATTTTCACTTCCTCGTTTTTCATGTTTACTTGTCCTTTTCTTTCCTTCTTTGTCCCTTCCTCGTCATTACTTCTTGCTTTCTCATTTGGAGCCAACTTAATTATTACACGACTCTTGCATGCATATACTCCACTACAATGAAACTAGTGCTTAAATAATTGCCTGCCAGAAAATGAAAAGATCTCCCAAGTACATATATATAGACCGACTAGATGTTA
>JACGDI010005269.1:816589-828054 GCA_014898725.1 Jacaranda copaia | reverse complement strand
TTGAAATTCTAGAAGGTGAAATTTGAATGATTTTTGTTCAATTTTACATGAGAAATAGATAGATAGAATGAAGAACGAATGAAAGACAATACAAGTAAAGTTTTAGTCGTTTCGTGGAATATTTTTGTGATGATGAATCGCCAGACTTGATCGTAAATACATGGCAGTTTGACTTAGAAAATTATTTCTTGACTTTTTGTCATCCCTCTAACTTTTTAAAGTCTATATAACCATGTAGGATACTTCTGATTAATGTCTAATTTCTACCTCGTTTTTCATATATGAAAATAAAAAATTATATGACACGGATTGATTAAGATATTAAAGAAATCCATGCCACATACTCTTTGAATATTAGGAAAAGAAGAAGAAAACAATTAATATTCTTTTTTTATCAAAATAACATTCATTCTTTTCACTGCCTTGAGGCTTTACATAAATACATTATTTTCACCTTTCCATGTTATTTACACATTTAATGGCTTAATCCCCTATCCTTATATATTTAATATGCCTAATAACTAAGAATAAAATTTATATTAACTAAGAATAAATAAGTAAAAAATTAAGGGAATGTTTGGTCATTTTTTTGTTTGATTTTATTATATATTTTGGGAGAATGAATTATTGAAGAATGTGAAAGTTGTTTTTTGGTACATCTGTTTATATTTTGAAAGAGACATTTTTTACTGTAGCAGTCAAATTAATATTTTTTTATTGGGTTTTTGGAGTGAAAATGGGATTGAGTGGTTTTTTTTATTGTTAGAACAATAATAAAATATAATATATATATATATATATATATTGAAGAATGTGTGTTTTTTAGGGGAAATGGAGATAAGTTAGGTTATGTTTCCCCAAAACAATATTGTTTCAAGGAAATATAACCAAACAAAGCCTAAATATATGTATTTTCAATAAAAGAATTGATGTAATAATGAATAAATGTACAAAAGAAAACGAAAGGAGATTATTTTCAAATGCATTACTTTTCATAGACAAATTTCCATATATTTGTCAAAGTGTGGGTTGTTAAATAAAATTCTGAAAGAATTTTCAAATAATGTTATCCTGTGGATAGAAAATGGGAGGTGAGTGAATTTGCGAAAAAATGAAAAGAAAAAGACAACTGAACCAATACTACAAAAAGGGGTTGGGGTGGGGGGCTGGGGGGGATGAAACAAAAAGGATAGAAAAAATCCATTCAGAAGAAATAACGAAAACAATTGGAAGAAACAGTAGATGGAAAATTCACTCAAAGGAAAGAAAGAAGAAAACAGGGAAAGACAAAGAAGATAAAAGGATATATAAGGAACAAGAAACGACGGTTCAAATCTTTCATAATATACATTTTAATTTCTTTTGTTACACTCATCATTACATTAATATGTGGTGTAATATTTTTTTTGTTACATTCGCTAACGCTAAAAATGTGTATAAATATATATTTATAATTGCATAATAAGAAAGATAGCAATCACATAAAGTTTAAAAAAAATAAAAGTTATTAAAATATTGAGCTAATCTTGTGATAAAGAAATTTTTAAATAAATGATGGCTAGTTGGACATATAAATTTTATTGAATAGATAAAGATGTAAATTTTATTGTATATAGAATAAGTAAAAGGACATATTTGACATACTCTCAATTAGGGATGGCAATTTAACCCGCAACTTGGGATATCCACATGCTTCGAATCGATGGGTTTAGAGATTTTAGTTGGTGATTCAATATAGAGGCAAGGATGGGGAATATCCACTTTGTTCATGAGAAGGCAGATGCGGGTGTGGTGTAATTTTTTCCGAACCTGATAAAATTTTATGTTTTACCCTACCTTAAAAATACCCAATTAATAAGACCCTATATCCTAACATACACTGTATAACTCAATACCCATTGGGTCTAACTTCTTGAACATAACTTTTTAATGTTTTGATTATTTATTTTTGTATTAAAAAGTATATTTAATTTAATTAATTAATTAATTAAGTTATACATTTAATTTTGATATGTTAAATAAATAAAATTATAAAATCTATTATTATTTTCCTTTTGAAATTTGAATATAAAAATTAACTGCTACAATTATCAATCAAAATCAAACAACAGCAAATTGTAGCAGTGAATTTTTATTTGAATATGCTAAGTGCAAAGACTAATTTTATATTTTTCATTTTTTAATAGTTTTTCAACATAATATATTTAAACAAATATATGAAAATTTGAAAAGTATACTATTGTACAAAAAATAATAAATATTTTTTAATTTTATATATATTCAAAATCTAAAATTTGTCTATTTTTAATTTTCATATGTGTAATTTATAAATTAATTGGTTAAATTTGGATATTAGGATGATGGATAATTATTGGGTATGGGATTATGGATAATTCATGGGTATAGATCCTACCCATACCCATTATATTTTCTTTAGTGGGTATGAGCCTCGGTCTGGGTGCAAAAAATTTTTTGGGCCTTGGTAGGGTTTTACCCAACACATTTATACATAAGGTTATAAACAGATATTAAACAGTATGAACATACAATATTCATATTCGTATCCATTTGAATTTTCTAATATCCGTATTTGTATCCATATTTAACGAATATTTTTTAATAATATCCGAATTAGTATATACCGAATACTAACCGAATTTGCATATATCTGTATCCGATTACAATCATTAGAAAATATCTATTTATAAATATTCAAATATACATTTACAAATATCCAAATATCTGACTCCATTAACTTGAAATCAAATACATATTTTTTCCAATAAATTTCACTTAAAAAAGTTTATTACTTTATTTTAGAATTAAAAAAATATATCATTCTTGATTTAGTTAATTTTTTCTAATTACTGGTTGACTTTATGATTAATTGATATTAATAAAATGACACCAATACAAATTAATTATGAAGTCAAGCAATAATAATTTTATATCAATTAATTTTTCCATTCATATATTGATTTTTAAAATTTTTTTTCTTGATTTAGTAGTGTTTAATTATTATTACTGCCATCTGTCAATTCTACATAATCCTTAATTACTAAATTTTTCTTATTAATTCTTTAATTAATAATTTATATTTATATCCATTTTTGTATAGATTACAAGATTTCATATTAAAGAAATAAAAATAATTTGTTATGTATAATAACATATTATATACAATAATTTTTTAAATATTATTTATATATTAAAATATATAAAAAATTAGAATATATTATCTATAATAATTTTTTAAATATTATTTATCATATATGGATAATGAATTTAATTAAATTACGAATAATCGAATAAATAAAATGATATATCTAATGGATATGTATTCAAAGCAGATATTAAACGGATTGAATAAGCAATTACCAGATTCATATCCATTTACAGTCGAATATCTACTAATTGAATACCAATAATATGTCCAATAAATGAATTTGAATGCAAACAATAAACGAATTTTTAGAATATTCATTTATATCCCTATTTACAAACCTAAATCTTTCCCTATCCAAATCAGCCCAAATAGATATCCAATTGGAATTTGGAGATTGGGTATGGAGAATCTCCGCTTCCGACTCTGCCTTCACTTACATAATTCATAAATGTGTGTGTATGTGTATATGTTGATTTAATTAATTTTACAATTTATACTAAATAACTATTTAATTCTTAATGTTGTATTTTATTTCTTTTATCAAAATAATGATATGTGAATTTTTTGCTTTAAATCAAAATAAAGTAATAAGCATAATATTAAGTTTCAATTTCAATTGTAATCAATAACAAAACAACAATATAAATTTTTATAACAAAGTTTTATTTGTAATTTTTTTCTAGTAGGATTTTGATACTTGTTGTGAATAATTTTAAATAATTTATCTAAATATATATAAAATTTAAAATCATATATACTAACTAAAATAACACAAGTTTAAAGACTTAAAATTAATAAAATACATATATATTCTATTATAATTAAAGGAAATTTTTAAAAATCAAATTGTCTCAATAAAGAGCCATTACCTACCAAGCTAATAAGAAACAAAGACAGAAAAACCTTTTGCATGCCACAACAGCTATCCATTTGCAAGAATAGTAGTTGTTTCAAACTTGTACGATTTAATTTAATAATGCAAAGAATTGAATATCAAGGAGAATAACAAAATTGTTCATCCAACTCTTCATGATTTGAATTAGATTTAATTAGATTAATACTATTTTACTTTTGATGACCTTAGATTGCGTTTAATTTAAGCAAATTTATAATTGTAGACTTTTGAATTAATTATAATTTCTATTTAATATATTTTAAAAAACAAAACAATGAATGGGAAATGGGGAATATCTGCAAAAGTTCCCACATCCATTGGATGCGAAAATGGGTATAAGGTTCTCTTTCCTAAGAGTGTAAATGAGTCAAACTCGAGTCGAATTAGAAAAAACTTTTGAGCTCGAGCCCAAAATACTGTGCTCGAGCTCGATGAGCCTTAGTATTAATCAAGCTAAAGCTAAAGCTCAAGATCAAGAGCTCAATAAAAATAAAATTTAATTATTAATATATAATAACTATTTAATATTATATATAAAATATTTAAAAATAGAAAAAAAAAGTAAACTATTAATATAAATAGTTATTTAATTAATATATAGAAAATATTTAAAAATAAAAATTAGTAAATTATTAATATATAATAATTATTTAATTAATATAAAAAATATTTAAAAATAGAAAAAAGCTCATGAGTCGACCGACTCAAGAGCTTTTGAACAACTAAATTAAGGCTCAAGCTAGGCTCATTATAAAGTTCGAGCTAAAGTCGAGCTATAATTGAGCTACTCATCTTACACCCCTACTCTTTCCCATTGAGTATGGAGACGAGGATGAAGATTGATTGGGAAACGAGGATGGGGATTGGAACCAATAATCCCCTACCCAACCCTTCCCATTGCCATCCTTACTCTCAACAATATCTAGTCTGCCTCATTTTTTCATATATGAAAAATATAAATTATATGATACAAATTGATTAAGACATACCATAAATCCACACTACATCCTCCTTGGATATTAGATAAAGAAGAAGAAAACAATTAATAATGCTTTTTTATCAAAATAATATTCATTCTTTTCACTGCCACGATACTCTACATAAATTTATTATTTTTATCTCAGATCATGAGCTTTTGAACAATTCAATCAAAACTCAAACTTAGCTCATTACAAAGCTCAAGCTCAAATCAAGCTAACTCATATTACACCCCTACTCTTTCCTGTTGGGTATGGGGACGAGGATGAAGATTGATTGGGAAATGGGGATGAGGATGGGAATCAGTAATTCCCTACCTGATCCTCCCCATTGCCATCCCAACTCTTAATAATGTCTAATCTACCTCATTTTTTCATATATGAAAATAATAAATTATATGATACAATTGATTAAGACAATACCAAAAATCCACGCTACATCCTCTTTGGAAATTGGATGAAGAAGAAGAAAACAATTAATAATCCTTTTTATCAAAATAACATTCATTCTTTACACTGCCTTGAAACTCTACATAAATACATTATTTTCACCTTTTCATGTTATTTACACATTTTAATGACTTAACCCCTTGTCCCTTATGCATTGAATATGCCTACTAGCACGCTTGCGTTTCCATAATTGAATATGAACTCCTAATGAAAATGCATCATCTACTTATATCCTAACAAAAGAAAAAAACTTTCTTAGGTCAAATTAGAGTTGAGCATTAAATTGATATCTGTATAAAAAGTTGAGGGTTAGCTAAATATGTTGAATCATTCATTATATATGTTTTATCAAAACTCGAAATAAAGTTGTGAATGATAAAATAATAATTTTACAATACCCCCCGACACAAAAAATAATTGAAATCTAGCATTGTATTTGCTTGTCAACCTTGTCATCATGGCCAAACCAAGCATCTTGAACTAAATTATAATTTTGTTTCTTCATTAATTTGTAGAAGAGTTTGAGACTGTTTCACGTACTAAATTCAAACTTTTAATTTAACAAAATCTGCAGCATCTATACCTAGAAGGCATTTTGATTGGTTCACAATGTTATTTTCTCCGAATTTCTAGAAATGTCTTATTTATTTTAGCATCAAGTGGAAGGTAGTTACCTAGAGAAAAGGCAATTTAAGCCCTCTATTTTAATTTATATTTCATCTCCTATTTCATTTCATGAATATATGATATATGTATTAAATATTTTCTTATAAAAATACTTAACATTTGAGAATTAGATATACTTGACATACATACATCACATTCAAATAGGAGATAGAATAATGAATAAAATAGAGAATTCAAAATGGGAAAAAGGGGATGACATTATTGGCATCTCATTCATAATATCACCTATATTATAACATAAATAATATTAGGATGATATAATTTTTAAAACAATGAAAGGGGACTAGGCGTGGCCCAAAACACATTTTAATAAAGCCACATAAAGAGACCAGAAGAAGATCTCTCAGATTATGCCCATGAAAGACAGAACAAATTGTTTCTGCCCACACAGAGAGGAAAAGTTTTCCCAACACATTCTATGGCTTGAGTGGAAAGCAAATGAGAAGGGGAAATAGGAAACATGAAAAGCGAGAATGAAGTGTGAGCCCCTTTCTCGTGTTTTTATCACAAAATTTTTCTATTTCAGAATGTAATTCCAAAAAAGAAAGAGAACACACACACGCACAAACACTCACAACTGAAACAAGATAAAACAAAACAAAATGCACCACAATAAAGAGTTACCATAGCAAACAGTATATCTGGACTGCTAGGCCTTGAAGTATGCAGCAAAAAAACCGGACAGTTTCTTTACATGTCTTTATGTATTATGATCCCTCTATATGCATTGCAGTTACTGTTCTTCAATCCAACACAAATTGCATGTAATATTGTTGTACTTGTTAGGTTGAGCTATTATGGTTTGAATCACTCTGTGATGATATATACTCAGAAATCTTAGGGAGTCCACATGCATATGCTCACTTGGGGTTAGTATTACCTGCAAAGCAGGTTGCTTCTGCCAAATTGATCTGTCAACCTGGTAAAAGTTCCTACGCCCAGTTGGAGGACTCCTGAAAATGGCCAGCCAAAGCAAAGAAGTGCCTTAGTGTTGAGCATGCAAGAAGCCAGATGCTTCTTTGTCCCCAAGACCTATAACAGTAAAGCTGAAACATCTACAAAGATGAAATATGATTTGAGATGTAAGCTATATGAGTTTTTAGGAATCCAAATATTTGTTTTAGGAGTTTGATTGATTGATTGATTGAATGAAATAATGTTTGAAAAGATAGTCTGTACCTATCAATCTGCTTCCACTTTTTACCCTACAAAAGAGATCCTTTGTATGAAAAGGATGACAATCACAAAGGTCAATTTTATCGAACTTGTGCGAGGAAGGAGGATATAGAGGCCCAGTAAAAAAAAACTTAAAAAGGGATGAGGCAAATTGAAGAAGAGCATCAGATGATGCCTACCTGCATTTGATTTTGCAAAGCCCTGATGGGTTGTTTGAGGTGAAGTCAAATGCAAGAAGTGCATTGGGTTCAAGTCAGGTGTAGCCACTTGCTCTGGACAAGCACTGGGTTGCTGTAACACTGAATACTGGACAAGAGAGTTGTTAGTTTTTGTCTTGTTGAGAGGATTTCCCCAGCGAGGTCGGTGATGAAAATTAGAACAAGTAAACCAATTCAGAGTGGGTATATAATGGACGATATTTGAGGCCATGAACTTTGTAAGGAAATTCATCTGATCGATCCCCTGACAGAGAAAGGGCTTTGCTGGACCAAATGTATCAGTAGATTTTTGCAAGTCATGGCATAGCTGAGAATGCAGTTTCCCATGAGTTACCAGCCCTGAGAAGTCAAGAACTGATTGAACTTCAGAACTGAGTATGGTAGAGCTATTATCTCGCTTTGTATTTACAGATCCTGAGTTCTTTCTGATGTGAACTGCCATGTTTGATGTCACCTTGTCAGCTTCCACTAAGTCCCTACTAAGTGTAGACATTGAGTTGTGATGAGCTATCATATCATCAATTGAAATTGAGCTGTCTTCATCCAGCAAACTAATTCCAGCTTCTGAATTGACTATATCATCGCTATTATCCAAATTAATGAAGTCCACCACTACTTTAAAACTGCACTCATCAGGCAAACCAATTTCAACTTCTGGGTCAGGGGTATCATCATGGGTGGGCATAGGTGTGAGCTTTGGCTCTTGCTGCAGTTGGAGGATTTCTAATATTTCAGCCCAATAATCATCAAAAGTAAGTTGATTCTCCTCAATTATTCTCAACTCAAGCTTTTCGTTGGCACCAATTATCCCACTTCCTTCATCACCAAGTGGTGAATTTATTGAGTCATCTACACCTCCAACTGGAAATCCATAACCCGACTTCTCATTTCTTGTAGGGCCATCAGCTGAAGCTCTTTGGTCAGCCTCTACTGCAGAAAAAGAGGAATTCTGCAAGGATTCCTTTGCAAGCTCAGAAAAAGTATCCAAAGGTTGTCGCATCTTCTGCATTGAAAATGAAATTCTGTTAGCTTCATCATCATGATGAGGACATTTTGTGGAACAAACAAATAACATGTGGCTCATTCACTAGCTGCTCTGCGTTCACTTTCTTTTCTGCCCCCTTTTTTTTCCCCCTAACTTGAGATGTCCTTATACAACTATTTAGCAGAGAGCAACAATTGACAGATAAATATTGAAGCTTAATAATGAACACGAGACTCACAAACAGCACCTAGAACAGAGTATTTTGTTATGTGAACGTGTAAGCAGGTTATCAAACAGGCAAGAAAAAGGTAAATGATCTCATTAAGAATTACAAGTATTAATACATTGGCAACCCACCAATATTAATTTGCAAAGCACATGTAAAATTATTTAACATTGCTCTAAATTATTAAGCAGAAATGATCTCAGATTAGTAAAACTTATCAACCACATAACCCCATGTGGATATCTTGGAACCTACAGTACGTATAGCATTAACTGAAAGGAAATATAATATACTTATTCGCAGCCTTGTCCTTCCTCGGACTGAAATGATATTTTTACATCTGAGCAACAGGCTGAGTGCATGAATTTTCTCACTCCATCAACGCATTTTTCCTGAACTTCTTAAAGGACCATTACCCAACAAACAGAGAAATGAATCCAGTGGCATCAAAAACTTAATGTTTGAGAAACAAGCAATTTAAATGTTTTCTTCATCTGTGACAGCCAAATGAATGAACATTTCTCTGATGTGCCTGTACGCTGTTAGACGATGCCCCCAGTAGCAGGGATATAATTCAATAATCTTATAATTGGTGACAAAATAAAAATTCAAAATACATGTGGAATAGATATCAAAGGAAACGCCAGAATAATGACATTACCTTATGCGGAGGATGATAAGGGTTTCCACTCTTTCTAAGTTGAAAGTGATCACTTTTTTGGATCTTTTGAACAGAAGCCCCAGCATTATATCCATAATCTTGAGATAATTGCTGACAGACAGCATCACTTCTCTCTGCATTACAACTTAAGCAAGTTAACAAAAAATCAAAAGACGTGAACAAATGCCCTTTGTCTGAGTTATTACTAATATAGCAAGCCTCAAAATAATACAAAGAAGAACGCAAATTGGTATGACTTTTGAACCAATAAAAAGAAACAACTCTTGTGATCCTAAAAGAAGAAAAAAGCATGTTTTGCAAGGCTCATATTTGTTTAAACATTAGAACGAATGGCGATACGAAAATTTAAGGTAGTTGCCAAAATAAAAGCTCATTTAGTAATTTGAGTAGTTGCCGAATTCATTTTGTTAATCAGTAAATAGCAAATCATCCACCCGAAGTACGCCCTTCACAAAATTTGACATTTGATGTCCCGACAGCTTTTTGAAACTTTGCAATAATTTTGAATCTAACCTTACATGCAAAACAAAACCTCAATCAGTAAATGCTACTCATGTATATTTGCTTTTCTTCTTCGTATGTCTATGTGAATGCAAAGTCAACGTTATACAGAGAAGAGTCTCCAACCAAATAAAATTAGGATGCTTTGACATTTTTGAATATAGTTACAACATCAGTAAATTTATGCAAGCGTTTGATGCATATTTCTTCTATAGACAGGTTCTGGAAGTAAAATTCCTTTGTTCATCAATCCATATAATCAATTACATCATGTTCTCAACAACAACAACAACAACGAAAAAAAATAAAAGAAGCTGGACAAAAAACTAGTGAGACTAGTCCACACACGTTTAACAAGAAATTTAGCCAAATGAAATTGCAAAATGATTCATGCACTATAAAACTAGAAAATACCTGAACTAGAATTTCCTTGTGTGTAACTCCCTTTACTTGGCATCGACAGATGGTTGTCCCATCTTTCACCAGGGAAGCCCAAATTCCATCTAGTGGATGACAATGAACCATAAAGAGATGAATTTTCAGATATCCTTTCATGTTCCACTGTGCCATCAGATACTCCATCAAGTTGACTGCGTTGAAAAAAAGGCTGACTTAAAATGCACAGAATAACACTAACATTCTGTGACAATCTGACAACTCCAGCACTAGAAATCCCAGTACGAAATCTCAATAATCACTGATCAATCAAAACATTGTTCTAGTGGAATTACAGATTATCAATAAAATTATGACATTCTTAGTATAATATTAAATTCTATCTAATAGAATTTCTCAGTTTCATGCCCATTCAAAAAGCATATATCAGGCAGTTTGCTCAGAAATCCTTGACTAACTATATCGAAAGCAAATATGGAAACAGACCTCATTCACTCTGTATGTGGTAAATCGACAATGAAAAGAATGATCCACAAAGCTAGCCAGAATCAAATTACCTCATCGAGGAGAAATATTTCTTACCGCAAGATTAACAGGTCAAAATCTCCGGGTAATTTACGACAAGCCTCCACTTCAGTAAATTCCAAAAGCAAAGCTCTTGTATACTTAATTTTCGACTTTGAGCATCTGCAAATTAAACAACACAAAAGCTTTGCTAAAGAATACAACTTCAATAGAACAATCACTAACAACGCCAGCTTTTTGCTAATAAAAATAAATCACAAATTTGTATTTAAATTTGCTACAAAACAATAGAGCACCAAATTTAGCCAACAGCGATAAATAAGCCACTAAATTACTTGCAAAACTCATCTTTGGAACCTTCCAAATTCGGAGGCTCCTCCAAGCTTTGATCTTCACCTTCTTTACTCATTTCTCTGGTTCATCTACATTTTTATTTTTCAGGAAACAAAAATGTGCAAATGTTAAACCCTGGCAGCTTCAATATTTCACTAATCGTAGAAAGGATTATAAGCAGAGCAAAAAAGTTGAAAGCTTGAAATTTGTCCAAAACTCTGTTGCCAAATGCATAGAGCTGAAAATCA
>JACGDI010005269.1:790533-816489 GCA_014898725.1 Jacaranda copaia | reverse complement strand
CACAAAGTAGAGTGAAAGTTGATATCATAATAAATTAGAGGAAGTAGTGATTTTTTAGTATTTCACAAGGATAGATTTTTAAAAAAAAATAAATAGTACTTAAATATTATTTAATATTTATTGTGTAAAATAATAGATTTTCAAAAGTTAATCCGTTAGTGCTTTCTTTGGTGGAATAAAAATAACTATCAAATAGATACTTTAATTGTAAAATAAGCTTTTTATAGGTAAGCAGGTAATATTTTTTCAGAAATAATTCTAAATAGATAATTTTTTTTAGTGAAAATGTCCCATACATCATTTTTAAGACTCATCTGACATGCCATTTCAAAATAAAATTAATTACCTGTATGGTTTCATTTTCATAGTCCTTTTGTTTTTTCATTTTCTATTATTTTAAAATAAAACACATTATTTTTTACATATTTTCACCTAACGTCATTTTTATTTTTTAAAATATAGTATATAATAACCTATATATCTTTCCACAATAACTTATATATCTTCTTTCTTTATTTCATTATTTTTATCTCTCTCTACTTATAATTTATTAAAACTAACATAATCATTACTTTTTCAACAATTTATTCAAATATAAACTCATTTTTAACTCATTTTCACTAACTAATTTTTTAAATTTTAAAAATAATAAAAATAAAAATAAAACCAAACGGGGATCAAAAATTGAACATGAAAACAGCTATTACGAAAAAAAAAAAAAGATTAAATTTAAATATTTTCGAAAATATAATACTAAAATTACAATTTGTTAAATATAAAAATGAAATTCTCAACCCAACTTCAACTTTCCTTTCTATTTGAACTTTGAAGACGCGTATGGGTTATGGCTATGCTACTCTTGGGCCGGGGTCTGGTGGGATTTTTGTGGGCCTGGTTACCTTAACCTGCCTGGAAGGCCTGTATAAACAAACCCTAATCCCCAAATCTAGGGCTTTCTTTCACTTGGTCGCTGCTGCATTTTCTTCATTCGCTTCCATCTCTCTCGCCCACCGCTGAGCAGCCATGGTACAATTACCGTCTCCTCTACCCGTCGCATTTGGACGCACTTTTGTGTTTTTTCTTTTGCACATTTTTGCGCATTTATTCGACTGGAAACATGGTTTAATTGTACTTGTTTTTGTCGAATTTTTGTTTCAGATCATTCCAGAGAAGAACCGGAGAGAGATCTCCAAATACCTCTTTCAAGGTTAGACTAAATTTATTTTTTTCCCGTTTACACTTTATGTGCATGGATTTTGATTTCTGATTTACACTTTTGTGTATTGACTTGTACATTAGAGGGTGTATGTTATGCGAAGAAGGACTACAATTTGGCGAAGCACCCGGAGATTGACGTGCCTAATCTCCAGGTGATTAAGCTTATGCAGAGCTTCAAATCAAAGGAATACGTGCGTGAGACCTTCGCGTGGATGCATTATTATTGGTATCTTACTAACGATGGAATTGAGTTCCTGCGCACGTACCTCAACCTGCCATCAGAAATTGTGCCCGCCACGCTGAAGAAGTCTGCCAAGCCTCTTGGCCGTCCCATGGGTGGACCCCCAGGGGATCGTCCTCGGTAAATGAATAAATAAGTTGCTTATTTATGTGCCTGTGATATTTGATGTGTGATTTCATATGTTTTGCTTGGTTTGAAAAAATAGGATAATGTGCATGTTTCCAGTACTGGAAAATATATTTGAATGTTATGATTCCTAATGGAGATAATGAATTTCTGATGTGTATGTTTCTTCAGCCATGGTACACTAAGAATGTTTATTAGTTCAATATGTTTAGTCGGGATGTGGATTCAATATTGTGTTTTGAAGATATGCCTGGAATGTTATTTGATTAGTGTTGATTGAATAAGGTATTTCGGCTTTTTATAATGCTCGAAAAAGCTATACTGATTGAATATCTATATATGCTGTTTTATGAACTTCTGGTTTCTATGTCTTGATCTAGGATATTGGATGTGGGATTTATGGTTGGTTTGTTTTTTATTGTGGTTGTGGTCTGCGATTAACTAGCTTTTTGGATTGACATTGGTATGATTACAATTTTGGTCCCACATGCTCGTTAATTGTGTCTTATACAAGCTTTGAACTAAGAATAATTTGCATCAATTATTATTTAAAATAAACTATAATTAATTTGAGTGAAAAATAGTAATATACCTCATTGACTCGAACAAATTTAAGTTTCTATCACAGTATAATGCACTTTGAATTTGAAAATATAACTTTCTCAGCTGAAGTCCTGAAATTTAGTGAAATAGGATAGCAAGAGACTATATATGACTGAATAGCGGCATGAGGACTAAAAATGTTTTGGGCCTAAGGTATGGGACAAAGATTATAATTTTCATAAAAGGTTCTCAAATTGAGTGACATGTGAAAATTGAGGGCCAAATTGATTGAATAACAAGTTACAGAAAAAAGTACGGGCCTGAGATGTCGGGACCAAAACTACAATTTTACCTAGACCCTTTTTTTTAATATGTCTTGTATATCATTGATGCAAAATGGATATATTTTGTCAGTTCATTGTTATGTCTTGTGGTGTTAGGCTGACATTTTTTGTAATGTATTTCTGTAAATTGATTTACTTACTGCATATTTGTTTGTTGTCACAGTGGACCCCCCAGATTTGATGGTGACAGGCCACGATTTGGTGATCGAGATGGCTACCGTGGTGGACCAAGGGGGCCACCAGGTGAGTTTGGTGGTGAAAAAGGTGGAGCACCCGCAGATTACCAGCCTGCCTTCAGGGTAATTCCAATTTCTTCATGCTACGTTTTTAAGAATCAGTTTGAGCTGTTTTTGCCTCCTATTCAGTTATAGAATGTGATGTCTGTTTTTTAGTGTTGTTTGAGAACATGGTCAATCTTAATTGAGGTTGTGCTTGCCTCCAGTAAATGCAAGCAACATGTCTAATATTACCAAGAATGGGATATTTTCCCTCTTGATCAATCAAGAATTACACGTTGATTCCCATAGTTTTGTACTGTAATCTTGTTAGTATAATTTGAAATAACAGATTTATTGCTGCGGTACGAGTATGAACAACTTTCCAGCTCCCTACTCTTGTGAATGGATTATTATTGAATTTTCCAAGCGTATTTACATCCATTCAGTTTTTGAGTATTTATCTTGTCAAGCTGTGTATGTGTCTTCTATACCGAGTTAAAAGTATTGAGATCTTGGCGGTGATTACATTTTGCTGTTCGATTTTTTATGCTGTAGTTAGCGCTTTAGCATATTTAAATTGCACGTGGCAATGAAAATCATACTAAAGTTTTAAACCTCTACGTTGTTGAATTTGCAGGGTGCTGGTGGTCGTCCTGGTTTTGGCCGAGGTGCCGGTGGCTTTGGTGGAGCACCTTCAAGTTAATTTAGCTAATTGTTCTTTGCTTCATAGTTTTTGTTAGGATTTGGTATGCTGGAATTATGAATCGCATGGGACCGAAGCTCATATTTTGCATTGAGATATTGTAATGTACTCTGATGTCAGTCTACAATTTTGTTGTGTCAGGCCTTCCAAATTGTGAGTGCTTTTGGCTGCTATCAAGTATTTTTCTCTTTTGTTGTTTGCTTAGCTTGTCATCAAAGCATGGAGCTGACTTCAAAATTGAGTAATATTCTGCTTCCAAGTCCATGCATATGCATATTGCTGGTTGCTAGAGAATGTAGATATCTTTATAGGTATAAGGGCCATCTATATAGGTATAAAGTGGCCTATTTCTCTGATTGAAATTATGTTTCTCCTTTTTCAATGACTTGAATATTTTGACAGAACAATTAAGGTGATTAATCTCTAAAAACTCGATCAACTGTCTTGGCCCGTGCCGGTAGGTTTATTTGTGTTATGGGTGGGAAATATTTGTTGCCATAATTTCCTTGTCCTATGCTTTTGAGGATTGAGGAATTGCACTATTTGGTATGTCTTTTGTCCATTATTTTCGTTTTTAAACATGAGGTGGAGCTGGGCTCGGTATAGTGTGTTGAAATCCGATAGACCTATTCGTTAATCAGAAAGAAGTGAGACGCTGAAACTAAGATCAAAATTTTGTAGGCAAAGTTGAGATATGATCAAAAACGGTTAAGAATGGATTAGTTGCTGTGCGAGTTACGTGGTCTGACCTGTCCGCCACAAGGTGTACGAGGAGCAGAAATTCAAGCTGCCCTGTCATGCAATTCACCAACTTTTTGAACATGCATCCACAGGTCACTCAATTTTTTGCCTTTTGTGTACTATAAAGATTTCATTAGGATGATCCATATGTTACGAATGTATATCAGGAAAAGCATAAAAAAGGACTTTTTTTAAAAAATTATTTAAATTGTCCTTTTGTTCTGTATTTTGCCAGAATTCCCACTGACAAATGAGAATTTCATATTTTCGTCCACAGCTTAATGATGTAAATATGGCGATCCAATTAGGCTTCAGCTATACCAAGCATCCAACAGTGTCTCCCCTTTGGTTTTTAATACATAGTTGGTAGTTCGGACACTTAAAATTTAGAAACCGTTAATTAAGCAGTTGGAAAGTAAAAAGAAACACAACTGACTTGAACAGAAGGTCTCCAACACTAAATTATTAGTTTCGGCAGAGAAACATCAAGAAGGCGACAACCCAAGACAACAATCCAAAAACAGGAAGACAAAGGAAAAAACGTACAGTGACATTTGAGAGTACACAAACTTGGCTGCACTTTTTCAACTTCTCAGAATTCTTGACAATCAAACTCAGAAATTATCCACAGAGAAAATGTTCTGTTTTACCGTTTAATCAACCTCCTCCATCTTGCTCTCCTCGTTGCCCTCTTCCTCCAACGCAGGCATGTCAGCATCCTCTCCGGCTTCCTCCTCATCAATGCTCAGACCTAGCTTCAACATCCTGTGGATCCTTGATGCAAATGTATTGGGATCATCCAAACTGAAACCAGAGGTCAGTAGGGCAGTCTCGAAGAGCAGCAGCACAAGATCCTTCACTGATTTGTCATTCTTGTCGGCCTCAGCTCTCTTCCTCAATTCCTCCATGATTCCGTTGTCAGGATTGATTTCCATGGTTTTCTTGCTCGACATGTAAGAACTCATGCTGCTGTCCCTCAAAGCTTGAGCCTTCATAATTCTTTCCATGTTTGCAGTCCAGCCATACTCCCCAGTCACCAAGCAGCATGGAGAGTCAACAATCCTGTCAGAAATAACAACCTTCTCAACTTTCTCGCCAAGAATGTCCTTGATAACCTTGCAGAGGTTCTCAAATGACTTCTTTTTCTCCTCCTTTTTCTGTTTCTCTTCCTCGGTTTCATCATCCAGCTTCAATCCTTCCTTGGTCGCAGAAACTAACTTCTTTCCATCATACTCTTTCAGCTGCCCAACAGCATACTCATCAATGGCATCAATCATGTACAACACCTCATAACCTTTCTTCTTGAGCCGCTCTAAGAAGGGTGAGTTCTCCACAGCCTTCTTGCTCTCACCAGTTATGTAGTAGATATCCTTCTGCCCCTCCTTCATCCTTGTGACATAGTCCTTCAAGCTAGTCAATTCATCACCACTCTTAGTTGAGTGATACCTGAGCAAGTCAGCCAATTTAGCTCTGTTCTGGCTGTCCTCGTGGATTCCCAACTTCAAGTTCTTCGAAAAAGCCTCATAGAACTTGTTGTAATCCTCCTTGTTCTCTGCTATCTCGTTGAACATCTCAATGCACTTCTTCACAAGGTTCTTTCTAATAACCTTCAAAATCTTGTTTTGCTGCAGCATCTCACGGGAGATGTTGAGTGGCAAGTCATCAGAGTCCACAACACCTTTGACGAATCCAAGGAACTCAGGGATCAGCTCCTCGCAATTGTCCATGATGAACACTCTCCTGACATAGAGTTTGATGTTGTTCATCTTCTTGCGGGTATCAAACAGATCAAATGGAGCCCTCTTTGGAACAAAGAGGATCGCCTTGAATTCAAGCTGACCCTCAACAGAGAAGTGCTTGACAGCAAGGTGTTCCTCCCAGTCATTAGTCAAGCTCTTGTAGAAAGCGGCATACTCTTCCTTGGTGATCTCCTCTGGCTTGCGAAGCCAAATGGGTTTTTGCTTGTTGATGAGCTGCCACTCATGAGAAACCTCCTTAATCTTCTTTTTCTTTCCCTTATCTTTCTCTTTCTCCTCGTCCACCTCCTCTACATCACCTTCCTCTTCCTTCTTTGGCTCATTATCTTCATCATCGCTAATCTCTTTCTCAGTCGTCTTCTCAGTCCAGAGGTAAATAGGATAGCTAATGAACTCAGAATGCTTCTTGACAAGGTCCTTGATTCTCCTTTCCTCAAGGTATTCCAACTGCATGTTGCACAGCACACAAAATCAGTGTCAACAACTTAGGAAACATACAAACTACTTATATCAGAGACCAACCTTTCACCGATATGAAATGGGTGCCATTCAATTCCACAAAACATACATAATCCAGTATGGGTTCACTATATACCTTAGATTCCCCCAACACAATATTAACAGATATGAATTATCTTATTATTCCAACTATATTTGCTCTATTCTAACAATTCTCAATGTTCTATTTACCTGATCCTCCTTCAGAAAGAGGGTAATCTTGGTTCCTCTGCCAAGTTGCTCGCCATTAACATCCCTTGTAACAGTGAATGAACCACCAGCTTGTGATTCCCAGATGTACTGCTCATCATCATTGTGCTTGGTGGTAACAATGACCTTCTCTGCAACAAGATATGCAGAATAGAAACCCACACCAAACTGACCAATCATGCTAACATCCGCACCAGCTTGCAATGCCTCCATGAATTCCTTTGTACCAGACCTTGCGATTGTCCCCAAGTTGTTCACCAAATCTGCCATGTTTCATAACAAAACATTAGAACTCTTCAACACAAATGTAAAGGAAACAGTAAACAAGAAACAAGCAATCCAACATTAAGGTGCCTCAGAATGTATCAAAGCAGAGTCTCTATTATCAGTCGGTTCCAATTCTTCCTCCATTTTAACATTCTAGAATTAGAACACATAGATGAACTATCTACAAGACTCAGGAATAGAATGCATAAATCACGAAAACCTCAGTAAGGTAATCAAAACAAGCAGAAATGTAATCACAGCAGAAGAGCAAAACAAAACAAATGCATTACCTGCTTTGGTCATGCCGATACCGCTATCGATAATCTCGAGAGTCTTGTTAACCTTATCAGGCACGAGGCGAATAAACAACTCCGGCTGAGCGTCGAGCTTGCTCTTATCAGTCAAGCTCTCAAATCGGATCTTGTCCAAGGCGTCAGAGGCATTGCTGATCAACTCTCGGAGAAAAATTTCCTTGTTGCTGTAAAATGTATTAATGATCAAGCTGAGAAGCTGGTTGATCTCAGCCTGGAAGGCGAAGGTCTCTGCATCAGCCATCTGCACTTCCGCCATTTGAATTCTAAACAAAGACTATCTAAACAAGAACAAAAAACTTTGGATGATTCTAGAGAGCTAGAGCGACAGCCAAAGAGGGAATTTTTCACTGATTTCTTCAGAGTTGAGGGACGAATACTGGGGAGGCTGCTTATATAGCTGAGGAAAGAATTCTAGGAGGTTCCATTGGTTAACGTTAGAATCAGGTGAGAAGCAAAGGACAAGCGAAGACTCGCGGCATTCTGGAGCCTTCTACTCCTATCTGGATTCTCCACCACTTTTCGTTTTTCCTTCCCCGCGTATATTTCAAGTTCCACGCTTTTAGTGTTTAAACTGAAATCGCGTTTACACTAAATATCGAACGGAATAACGTGACTACTTTAGTAGTTTAATTTACTCTTTGATTCATTTATTTGTTTTAACATGAAACGAGAAGATATATAACATAATGACCTTCAAAGAAATAATTTCTTTTCTTTTAGGAAAAAAAATAAATGGAAAAAAAATTTCATAATCTTATGTAGAGAAAAAGGTTGGTTCTAATAAATTTTGTTGATATTAAAATGTTAATTATCAAAATTCAATTATAATTTAATTTTCATCAATAAAAAATATCGAGACTTTATCATATAAGACTAATCACAATTTTATATATTTCATTTTCTTATATACGTAATCAGTTTTATTAAGATATTCACAAATTTCATCTCTCATCGTGCAAAAATAGGTTATATTTTACTTGCAAAAGAAAATGAAAAAAAATAAATTATTGTTGGGATAGAAAGTATAATCCAAATCAATAGTAGGAGGAGAAATCTAAAGTCACTTAATCCATAATGATTAACATCAAGAGAGAAAATCATTGTTACGTTTGGTTTGGATCTTGCGTACTTTAAAAATAAAATAAAATAAGTTAAAAATAAAATATATACTATTATTGAAATAGTTTTTTTTTCTTTTGGTTAAAATTAAGAACCAAGTATAAGAGATGATATGGGATAATTCAATAAGCTCAACATCAAATGAGACAATTCAGGAGGCCCAACGATAAGTTTGTTTGGTCAACCGATATTGACCTTACTTGATAGGATATGTGGTTGATCCGTATCGACCTCAGGACCACTCTAGAAGTTCGAGTATTTGAGTCTGATCGACATGTATCGATCTCAAAACCCACTCCGACGTTGACTTGAATTCCTGCAGTATTTATTAGTCTAACAGGCTATATGCCTCCGCATTAATA
This sequence comes from Jacaranda copaia, assembly GCA_014898725.1. NCBI lineage: Eukaryota > Viridiplantae > Streptophyta > Magnoliopsida > Lamiales > Bignoniaceae > Jacaranda > Jacaranda copaia. Next base: position 807,828 of record JACGDI010005269.1, on the reverse strand, counting down.
ACGCGTGACAGCTAGTACAACCACTGCCACAACTCTAACAATCCTACCAACAACTTTGGCAGAGACAAGTGTCCACTGGCATTGTTCATCCGAGAAGAGATTTGGCCACCTAGCACAGTACTAGGATCTGGACATGGAATGATCCCCAACCCCTGGTAAAGACAAAAGTCGGTACACCTGATAAGGATACTAGGGTCAAATCACGCCTACAGAAAGCTATAAATACTCCAGGCTCAATTACGCTCAAGGTAATGCCCCATACACTATAAGCTTTGCATTCTCTATATTCTGTTTGATTTTTTCATCTCGACCAGAACTAACTTGAGTGTCGGAGTGCTTTAGCCGGGGGCACCTCGACTAGTTTAACGTGTTGTGATTGCAGATCTCAAACCCCAAGTTATACACAATCCTAAGTACTCGACCTCTATGATCGTTTTACTAGTAGCACAACTCCATTTTTCTCTATACATAGCTTTCAGCAGCATTAAGATAATTTTGTGCTTAAATTGCAAGTTTTGGTAAGAAAATAAAAGGATTCGTCTAAATTTCATTTCGGAGGAAAGATATTAATACTTTTAAAATGTTATTAAATATAATGAAAATGAATATAAAAAGCAATAATTTGTTTATGATCAAGTAGAAAAATAGTATTTTCTCAGTTGTGTAAAACACATAATATGTTAAAGCAATTTGAAATTATCAGTGTTGTTGCAAAAGGCATGATTTAATAATTTTTTGTGAATTTACTCATTTTTTTATCTAAAATTTTGTATTATATAAAAAAATTTAAGACTATTTTGTACTATATAATTTAGTCTATAGATTACTAGATGCCTAAATTATAATGAAATTGTAATATAATATTTTAATATTATTGCACTGTACAGTCCCCAACAATAAATAAGCTCAAATGGCAATTTTGAGGGGCAAAAGGCCAAGCGCCTCTCATTTCTACAGTCAAGCCAGAGCCACCGGTTGACCAACAAACTGAAACGCCGCCCGCCGCCCGCCGCTTCACCAACACTTCACCGTCCGCCGATAACCACTGTATTCCTCCACCAATGAGTGCTCTATTCTTCCCATGGCTGTTAAATCTATGAGGAAGAAATCTAGCAAGCGTTCATCAAACTCAAACCTCACCAATCCCCACAACAATTCCATGGCGCCTTGTGCGCCATCGTTTTATTCGAATTATAGGATTGTCCCTTTACTGATTTCAGCTGTTATGTTTGTATTTGTTCTGATTGTTGTAAGGATTTCGTCCAACATGCAGAGCGCGCTTGGTTCGGACCCAAACATTGATCGAATTTATAGTGTTGAAGTTGTGAATGAGTTCCCCCATGATCCCAATGCCTTCACTCAGGTTAGTCTCATTTGGATTAAGTTTTTTATCTCAATTTTGGAATATTGATCATTTTTGTACTTTGATGAATTACTGATTGACAAAGATCCGTCTTTCTAAAAGGTTTTTAGGTTATGTATAACAATGAACTTGTATTTCTTGCTAAATTTTGATGCACGAGCATTTTCTGGCCTCCATTTGTTTTCATTTCTATTTTTAGTGGGTTATTTGTTTGTAACTTCTGATCAATTGTTAATACTCATTTTTATGTTGCGCTAAAACCCAAGGTGCTTAAAAATTAAAGTCACCAATTTTAACATGAAAAACCGATTACGACAATTAAGTGGAATTGACGCTTGGAAAAATAATTATAATCTCGAAAATCCATTTCTCATCCGGTTTGAGGAAAAAAAAAATTGTTTCCATTGCCTCGGTTTAATGGCACCTCCTCCCACAAGAGTAATCTGGGTCGAAGTCATAAATTTCTCTATGCACACTTGTATTCTTATACATCTAATCGTCTATGAATTTTAATGTGGTCTGCCTTATGTTAAGGTACTTTGTATAGTTTATGTAAATAATGTTTAGAATTTTTAAATACTGAACTTTCTGGATGTACTTGAAAAGACCTTTAGTCTCTTACTAAGATTTTTCTGAATGATCAAGTTAAATTTGATGAGTCATGAGAAATTATGGTAAGTCTGTGGTCTTCCACAATTGTTTTCCATCTGGACCTTCTTTTCCAGTTTTCTTCAAAAGCTGCGAGTTAAGGCAGTTGCTGAAATGTGGAAATTTATTGCCCCATATTAGATATTGACAATATTGCTTTTCAGGGGCTTTTATATGCAGGGAATGACACCCTTTTTGAATCAACTGGACTTAACGGACATGTGAGTTTCTCATTTCTTTTTTAAGACTACCTTAAATATGCATTAATGTGTATTAGGCATATTGTTCCAAGTTGCAAATCTAGTTCACAGTAGCATATTCTGATATATACCCAAACCCTGTAATAGACGAGTGGCAAGTGTCTGAGCAATATCAATTTTTAAAAGAACCCCTTAAACCTACAGCTGACACACTGGAGATATGGTCAACATATTGGAATTACCAGCTTTATAGAATGGACAGTTAAAACAGTCAACTGCCAAAATGTGGTACATGATATTCTGTATGTCAGGAACAATTAGTGGTACCTTTGGAAGTGAACTAAAAGTACTGGAAAGGGTCCCATGAATTAGTTGTTCATAGATCAGTCCTATTCCCCAGGTAGTTTTGTCAATAGCCCTCTCTGTGATTTCCATTTAAGATGATGCTAAATCATGCTTATAAGTCTCGTTACACCTAAACATAAAATTAAACTTCTAAAGTGCATACTGCTATAGGCATAAGGCACTCCCTTGAAATTTCTCGCTGGTTATACATATCTTACTGCTGTATGCATTTACTTTTCACGAGTTATGTTTAAATATGCAGAGTTATCTTAAAGTGATATGTTTCTGCTTTCTTATCTTGCAGTCATCTGTTCGGAGAGTTGCTCTTGGGACAGGGAAGGTACAAAAGTATAGGTCAACAGCAGATCCAGAATTTATTTTTCTTGGATTTTAACTAACTTAGCTCAACTACAATTTTCTCAATGAATATTTATCCTTTTATTTCATTTGGAATTTCTTTAAAGTTTACTAACTTGACCTTCTTGACAGATCATCTTTGGAGAAGAAAAACTTTGTATCTGAATTTTGAGCATTAGGAAACATTAGTTTAATCTAGTTACAGGTATGTTTAATTAACCTCTGTTTGTTGTTTATAGGTTGAGGCTATTCACCAAATGGAGAGCTCATACTTTGGGGAGGGTTTGACTCTTCTTGGTGACAGGTTTGTGTGCAAATATGTGTATGTTTTTCTTATTGTGTTTCATCTTTATTCATTAGATGAGGATCAATTGTTTTTCTTATTGTGTTTTACCTTTATTCAGTAGATAAGGATCAATACAGTACAATCATTATTGAGAATAAATACAACATAAACTGGAGAAAGCTTATCTTGAATATTCTGCATCTGTGAACAGCTGTTTTCGTAATTGTTTATTCCCTATTTTATGCGCGGCTTATGTTTTAAGAGTTTTGTCTACCTTTATGTTTACTAGTTGTCACTATTCTTGTTATGCTGTGTCAATTTACAATGGTAAAACTTCTATTTTAAATTATTTTATTATGTTAATTTTAGAATGGGTCTCTGGTTCTAATGTATTAATCCCATGTACTTTTGTAGGTTGTTTCAAGTTACTTGGTTGACGAAAACTGGTTTCGTATATGACCGAAATAACTTGAGAAAAGTTTGTGCTTCACCTTCATTTATTCCTTTCTGAGTCATTCTACCTTATACGCTCCAATTTCAGTTTGATAATTTTTATGCATATGAATTCTATTGCATTTTATTGCTGTTACTTTTCATATGAAGGTGTTCCCCAACATGTGTTCCGATGTTGCATTGGCTGAATTTTGCATGCTAACTTCTGTCACCATGCATCTGGAAATTTAGAAGGTTACAAATTACAGCACCTTGGGGACTGAATATAGCAACATTTCTGAACATCTGATAGTGTAATATAAGTTTCCAAGTTCTTATTTTATGTATATATTGGCACCACAAAACTCTCTTAGTGCAGATAGTGAGTATCCAATGTAATTATTCATTTTAAGTTCTATGGCTATGCTATGCTAGTTTATGTGCTTAATAATAAATAATACAGTGTCATAGGGATTAGATCTTTTTCCTTTCCTAAAGCTGTTCATGTCATAACTTTATTCTCATTCTAGCTTGGATTATGAACCTGATCTCACTGATACTTTAACAAAGACATATTCAGTTGCATAAAGGCATTCTGCTTCTTCAAAAGCAATTGCATCTTAGGCTGTTTGAGCGCCATCTTTCTTACTTAGTTATTGCAGCAATGTCCTGTGGTCTTTTATCCCCATTAGATTAGTTACCGAACTGATAATATGCATCTCAGTGTTGATCAATTTATTTAGGTGGCTAAATTAGCATAGTTCCATCAACTTTTAGTAGTTCAAGGTCTCAATGTTGGTCGCTCTATTTAGGTATAGAAGTCTGTATCTCTGAATATATCTCCATCTTCTGCAGATTAAGACGTTCACTAATCAAATGCAAGATGGTTGGGGGTTGGCAACTAATGGAAAAGTTCTATTTGGAAGTGATGGAACCTCAACCTTGTATCAGATTGACCCTACGACGTTGAAAGGTTTGCATCACCTGAAAGTCGGTGCATTTAGTTTTTTACCTAATCTGTCTTTCCCCACCTACCTAGCTCATGCTGTCATAAGTCATTGCTTCAACTCCAGTATCAACATTTTAGAAGGAAATATTAGGAATGATCCTTTGAATCCCGAAATGAATGTCAACATTACTAATCCATTCTCCCCTTATGATTTTGTATTCTATATCCCAACTTCCTTGGTTAAGAGACATTAGTTGGCTGAGGATCTGATAACATAGATATGATGCTTTTTTGTATATTTTCCTCATCTCCTTTTGTTCTACTTTTATTTCTTTCAAATCAATGCAGTTGTTGAAAAGCATATCGTCAAGTACGAAGGACATGAAGTACACAACCTTAATGAACTGGAGTATGTGAATGGTGAAGTGTGGGCGAACGTCTGGCAGGTATGCCCAGAACTTCCACTTTCCTCTTCTTCAATTGTGCATATCTGTTTTCCCTTCGGAGTAGGACATTACTAACCTTGGATTTATGTATATATTTCCTTGCTCTATAGACTGACTGCATTGCAAGAATATCGGGTAAAGATGGTGCCGTATTGGGATGGATATACCTTCCAAATCTGAGGTTCTTTCTTCTGTTTGTATTTTGTAATATATTCATAAAATAAGATATATCATTTTCTCCCTCCAATAGTCAATTTTCTTTGGAGTTCAATCCACTCATCACTTATTAATCCTTTTACAGGAAAGAATTGATAGCAGCCGGATACACGGTAAAATATTTCACTCGATAAGTAGCTATCTGAATATATGTGTATGGAAAATTGTTTCTGCAAACATAACAATTTAAAATTCTGAATCATGATTTTCAGAGAATTGATGTTTTGAACGGCATAGCATGGGATCAAGAACAGAACCGCCTCTTTGGTAAGTTCCACCATTATCTCTTGGTATGTGTGTGTTTGGTGACTTTTGAGCCGAATATCATCTGCCAGAGCAATACTGGCATAAACTTCTAAATCACGATTTTAATTTATTTATTTTTTGCAGTCACTGGAAAGCTATGGCCAAAGCTATATGAGATCAAGCTGCACCCAATTAACAAGCCGTTGAATGGTGACATTGAGGGGCTCTGCATGGCGCCTCCATTCCATTTCTGAAAACCATAGAATAGAAACACGTTTTCTGGAAATTTTTGTAATTGTTGAAAAGGTGTAGTTTTCTTGTAAATATACCGGAGAATTATGAATCTAAATCTGTGCCGAATGGATCTCATGGATTGCCTTTCTTACAACAGCTGAATTAGTTAACATTAACTAATCTTAATTTGTTCAGGTTATTTATTTTTTGGATATAAATCTTTGTTGTAAAACGATAGGTTCAAGGATAATTATATGATTGAGATAATCTGAACAATTTTGTCCTCAAGGAAGATAATACTCTTGCTTGTTTCTTGGAGAACGCTTTTTAGGAAAATTAATAGTAAAAACATGCAATAACGAAGTTGGGGATTTTTACTTTAGGAACTAATTAAATTTTTATAAAATATGAAAGAAAATTTAATTATTATCACAGGATAACAATTTGAATTTTAATAAAAGTACGTGCACAATGTGATTTGCTTTCAATTGATTAAGAACTCTACTAGTCATGGTGTACTCAATACATGTATACGATAAAATTTTCAATTTTAAAAAATAAAAACATTTAAAATTTTTATACAACGATATATTTTATCAAGTATTTGACTACCTATTCAATTTATTATGTGAAACAATATATTTGAATAAAAAATTGATGAAAAGAATAAAGAAATGAGAGAATAACAATAAATAATAGAATTAGGAGGGGGGGAAATAGAGATAGAAAACGCAAAAGAAAAAACGATGATAACAAGTTTTTTGTATTTATTATAAAATAAAGTTAATTAAATCAATATAATGAAAATATATCAAATAATTATTGTAGCACCCTACTTCTATGAATAATAGAAGTCTGGACAGAAAAACAAGAAAATCCATATGTCCCACGACTTCATGTAACTCAGTTAGTTATCCGGCGGTTTGAATTTGAAAAAGAGTTATAATTCAACACAACTTCTACAAAGAAAAACAACTCCAATATACTCCCCTTCATCTCTTCCAATCCAACAATGAACTAATCAATCATGGCAATCGATGGATCCTCCATCATGCACAGCCTCTCCAGGCCAACACCAATTCTTGGACTCAAATTATGGACTGCAATAGTGATGTTCATAATTTTAGCCCTCTTGCTTCTTCTAATCTTTGTTCTTCTTTTCATCTTTTGTAGATTTAGAAGAAACAAGAAAAGACACGTGGCATCGAAGAATCACGACAATGTCTATAGCAATTGTTCCATGGACCGGAGGCTGTTGTCCCAGAAAAACGACCGGGACATAGAGATGAGTATTGAGACCCCGGAGAAACAAGTAATGTACTCGGATCGTTGTTCTAGTAATGGAAAAATAAACGAAGTTGGTACCAATAATATTGTGGTTGATGTGGAGTGTGTGGCCTCGGAGTCAAGGCCTGTGGGCTGGTATAGTCTGATGGAGATTGAAGCAGCCACAAACGGATTGGCGTATCAAAATATGATTGGGAGTGGAGAATTTGGAGTCGTTTTTCATGGTTTGTTGAAAGATAACATTCGAGTTGCTGTCAAGAAGTTGTTTAGTAATAGGTATATTTGTGTTAGAGCTTCAAAATCTGCAATTTTTTTATTTTTTTTTCTGTTGGAAATTAAATTCTTTTAATTTTTCCTGTTCTTTTTAATGGAGTAATTCTGGGGTTTGCTAAATTGACAGGAGGGAAAAGAGAGACTTTGTGAGAGAAGCAGAAGCTCTGATGTTGATTAGGCATAGGAATTTGGTGAAGCTGCTGGGATATTGTGCTGAAGGAACATGCAGGTAATTAGCCCTTTGTCTGATTGATTATTCAGAAATTTAAGCTTTAAATACAAGAATTTTGCATGTATGCTAATCAGAAACATACATGCATTATATTTCATGTGAATTTTATATGACAACGGAAATAAAATTAAATTTTGTCTCTTACCTTATTTAAAACGAATGTGACCTTATTCTCATGTCTTCTTGAATAGTCGTAAATTTGATTGCAAATAATTTCAATCCAAAATAACCCTACCACAATAGTGCATAATTTTATTTCAAATTGCACATTATAGACTTGATCCAATGAACTATTGAAAAATTTCTCTACATAAAGAAAAACTACCTTTTAAAAAAGTCACATACAATCCAAATATAAATTTTAATATGATTGCTATTTCCCTTCAGAATTGACCTCTTTAATGCAGTTCATATGATACTATAATATATAAATATATAGAGGCTATAAATTTTTACATAAAGCACTCATAAGAAAGATTTCTTATTTTCTTTTTCTTTTTCTCATTGATCAGGATGGTAGTGTGTGAATATGCGGACAATGGAAATCTAAGTCAATGGCTTCACAATTGTGCAAGTCAAGTGAGCCCTCTAACATGGAACATCCGGATGAGGATAATCATAGGAATCGCCAAAGGGTTCGATGTTCTTCACTCGATCTCCTCATTTCATGTGTTGTTAACACAAATTTGGCTTAATATAACCTTTCTTGCTTCCTCAGTTTAATTTATCTCCACGAAGATACTGAGCCCCCACTTATCCATGGACACTTGAAGTCAAGCAACATCCTACTCGATAAACAATGGAATCCCAAGATCTCCAACACCGGGATCACCAAGCTATCAGGTCCCGAGTGGGATCACGCTACATCTCCTCCATCAGGAATGTCCGGGTAAATCAACTACATTTTCCTCATTAATCTATAAATAGTATATATTGATTTTACTGATTTGCCCATGTCCGATATCTAGTTATACTGCTCCAGAATACAAATGCATTCGCACTCTAGGCAAGAAGGGCGATGTTTACAGCTTTGGGATGCTTATAATGGAGATTGTCTCAGGGAAAACTACCATAGAATCAACTGAATGTGGAATAGAAGTTAATATCTCTTAACTCAACTCTAGTGAACTGCTTATAGTCAAAGATTCTTGAATGAACAACTTTTTGATCGCAGGAATATTTGGTTTATTGGGTAAAATCCATGGTAGCAGAGCAGAATTTTGATGCTATACTTGATCCCAAGTTGCCTGAATTTCCAACGACGAAGGAACTAAAAAGAATTCTGCTCATCGCTCTTCGTTGTGTGGATTTTGAAGTTGAAAAGAGGCCTAAAATGGGAGAAATCATCCATATGCTTGAGCCTCGGGACTTGCTGCTTAGTGATGTAAGAATGCTTCATGTCTTAATTATAAAAAGGTTTTTAGATCATCTGCACTTTTATTACATCCATTTTTTCTGGTTTTTTTCTGCAGGAAAATGTGGTTAAGAGACACAGTTTTAGGTGTATTCTTTGAAAGAAGATCAGCTAGCTTAGTTATTACATCCAAATTTTTTCAGATTTTGACTCAGCATTATTCTTCCCATATATATTCCAATGCCTTATTATTTGAGTACTGGATTTTTGTTATTCATGTTGGGAGGATGATATGATCCTATTTTGTTTCCATGTTTTTCTGAAATTTTACATGGACAAAGTATAGTTTTTGATCTATAAAGACTACCCTGGCATTGCCAACAAAATTTTTGTGGATCTTCTTTTTAATATTAATATTATATCACAAAAATTAACAGGCAGTTAGGGATTTTTTTCAGTGAGAATCCTTCGATATTTAAGTCGGAATACAAATTGTATTTGTCAAGAAAATATAAAATTTTCTTGAAAATAATTAATGTAATTGCATTAGAAACAATAGTTCTTATACCTTATACTGTCCATGCATCATAGACATTTATCTATAATTATTGAAAATTATGTTTGAATGATCTCAACTGTTGTTAATATATATTCCATTTGAAAATACATGTCATATTGAAAAAATATTTTTTGAATAAATCACTTATCTGTAGTATTATTTTCAAGGATAGTCAAATCTTTTCGTTTAATCATATTTATTTTTTTATACGAATATGTCTTTTTATAATTTTCTGAAGTCTTTTGTTCTAATTTTTATTCACTCAACCTACTTCGAAAAGAGCTTTCAAAAGATCAATTGAACTTTTGAGCTTTCGAGATTAGCTAAACAATAACTTTAGCTTTATCTTATATCCAAAATCCATGTTGGTATCACATATATAAACTTGAATGCCAAGAACTCAAAAGTTCTTCATTAAAATTAGCACGATATATCACACAAAGTTCCCCAAACTCAAAACCTTAAAAGAACTTCAAACTTAGTTCAGTTTCTAACTTCATATCACTACATCAAACTCTAAAACATTATTGCCCTTCAGATATAGGCAAGACTCACAGAACATGTCTTCAACTCAACAGTATCAATCGCCAGAACATCCCCCGGAAAAGCACAACTCACTTCTTTCTCCGGCAGCAAATCACAAGCCTGAGGCACCACTCGACTCGACACACCTCCAACATCCGTACAATTCCACGGCGACTTCCTCGTCCTTCCATAAATATGAAAACCCGACAGCTTTGGGGACAACCCAATTGTGACATTCGATACACAAATCCCTCTAAACGGATCATCCTTAATCCCCGCAAGATTCCCAACAATCGAAACATTCGTCCCAACAAAATCCTTAAAATTTATGTTGGTTATCACCGGAAGTGCTTTCGGGTCGTACCCATTATCCGGGTGGGAGCCATAAGCCCCCGTCATCCAGAAGACATATTTCATCGTATTCAAGTTCATGTTTCTGACATATATGTCTTTCACATAAGCTCCTCTTCCGGGCGCTGTCTTGATTCTTACGCCTGATTGTGAGTTTATGGCGTAGATTTCTTCGGCCCGGACGTTTTGAATCCCGCCGGACATCTCGCTGCCGAGGGCGATGACGGCGCTGTCGGGTGAAATGCATGTAAATCTTTTGATGCTGAGGTTTTGTGTGGGCTGTCCGAATTTTATGCCATATTGGTCCCAGCCGCTCTTTACGGCTATGCAGTCGTCGCCTGAGACGACGTAGCTGTCCCTTATGCGTGTGTTCACGCAAGAATCTGCAAGAAAGCATGAAGAAAGCTAAATTCGATGTGGTATTCCCAAACAAATTAATCAAATTGTAGGACGGTATGGTTCTCAAGAAGGTTCAGGCAGCCCATGGATTCACAAGTTGTTTGAATAAACTTATTAAAAAAAATATGATAAATTTATATATTTTATAAAATATTTTTTTATAGTTCATAACATGTAAGGAATTTTGTTTGGATAAATTAACAACTTATAATTTATAAAATATTAATAATGATAATTTTAATTAAAATTAAAGAAATTTTTAAAAAAAATTAAAAATAAGTTAGAAACTTATTGCTTTTTCATATTAAAACTTATTAGATCCTAAATAAGATTATAGGATTTTAAGTTCTTTTTAAAAGTAGTAAGGAGCTCCTAGCATATTTTTAACACTTTAAAACGTTATTTAATTTTTATTATATTGATTACAAAATTATTGTTATTGACATTTTATAAGTTTCATTACCTTCTATATCCAAACACTTTAACATCCTATTTTAAAATAAAATATAGTATCTTACAAGCTCCCAAAAAAATAAATTATAAAATATTATACTTTATAAGATTTTTTAAATAAGTTTATTCAAACAACTTAGTGAAGGATAGAGGACTCAAATAAGGTTATGCATGCTTGGCCAATGGCCAACCACTATTTACTCACTATAAATAATTTTTGAAGTATGCTAATATTGTTCATCATATTTGCTCTTTTTTCCCCTTTAATATTGAGTTAGTATCGAATGATTTTCTTTAAGCAACCGCAACGACCTCAATATTTCTGTAGATTTTAGATTTGGAGTCGAATAAAGAACTCAACCCAAACATTTAGATCAAATTAGGAAAAATTCTCAATGCTCACATCAAAATTCAAATCACATACGTTATTTGTCACCATCAAAAATGACCTCTCCCCATCCAAAATGGGGCCTAGAGCAAACATATTATTGAGTAAAATACAATGATAATTTGAACTTTAAAGTGAACCTGGATTGATCCCATCTGTGTTTGGAGAATCAACTGGTGCAGTAATTGTTATGTTCTCAATTATGACATCCCTATTATTTATCAATCCAAGAAAAATGTTAAAAGTACATAATCTCAGTTAGAAAAAATAAAAAATTCACAAGTCACATCCTTGGAGTCAGAAAATGACTTATAGATACCTGCAGTATGTAGGATGGATATGCCAGGAGGGAGAGTTGATGAGGGTAAGATGAGAAACCTGAACCTGATTTGAGAACAAGATTTCAATCAAGTAAGGCCTAGTGTTCTTAAGTTGATGGCTCTTGAATTTTTTCCACCAGGTTTCTCCCTGGCCATCTATAGTTCCATTTCCCCCTGAAAACACATTAAATTAAAATTTTTAAATAAATTGATTTGCTACCCAATTATTACATTAATTTTGAGAATTTTCAGGATTATTGTCAACAGTGACTATTGAATTAGAAGTACCTGTAACTATGACATCAGTTAGGTTTGTGCCAAAAATAAGACTGGCAAACCTTTTGCCTTTAGCATCTCTTCCTCTTCCATATGAGGGCAATGGATCAATTAGGGGATAATCTGACTCTTCCTGTGATAATTATTCATACATATCATTGCCACCGTCAGATTCTCCAAGAAAAAAAAAAGGAAAAAGAAAAGGAGAGGGGAAAAAACACCATAAACTCGATGTTAATCATATATAGGAAATAGTAATTTAGGGGGGTTGTGCTGCCAAGCTTGAAAATGCCCATTTTGCCCATGTTAATTTTTTTTCAGAAAAAATTATAATTGTCCATGTTACATATTACTTAAATGTAATTTTTTTATATTTTAGGACTGTATCTTTTTCAATAATGGGATTCAATCTAAATATGACTACAACTATCCTCACAAAAATTAATTAAAAAGAATCCAATTTTTTTTAAAAGCGAATCAAATGTGATATGACCAAAACCCAAGTGTGACCGATAATTTAAGCACTCATAATATTTCATAATAGGAGACCTAAAATTGACATGACCGATCACTTCAAACCCCAAAATATAAATATCACCATCCATTTGCCATTAAAAATATGCACATGCGCACACTCACATACATATATATGTATTTCAATTTATTACACTTATTTACAATGACTCGATCTTAACTTACTAGAGGGTAATTATTAGAATTTCCCTAATAACCCTAATCTTTTGTGGTTTCATATTTAGATATCAAATTTAATTCAAATAGAATAGAACGAAATCCTAATCATCAAATCATAAATAGAATGATTTGGACCGACAGACCAGACCAATGTGACGATCCACATGAAAGAAGAATCCGAGGTTAATTTCTCGAGGGCAGAGAACCTCTATCTTCTCACAGGCACAACATCCACTAAAACGTAAGAAACTAATGAAAAAGAGTACAACCTGAGATGCAAGAAGAACAGCCTCCTTGTGTATATAAAGTGTGAAATGGCTAATAAGATTAAAGGACCCTGTCAGCCATTTTCCAGGGGGAACAACAAGCTGAGCCCCACCATCAGATGCAACATTGCTCAGATTAGCAATGGCTGCCTTAAATGCTGCTGTATTTGATGTTATTCCATCCCCTTTACCTCCGAAATCTGTCAAAATCGCACTGTGTTTTCTACAATTTATTGCAGAATATTGGATTGCTTCTGCCCGGCTGTAATAATCTCTACATTCTGCTGCCTTCAGACATAGAAATCCCAGTACGAAACAGACCAAGAACTTCTCCATAGCCTGCAAGAATTTCCAAAAGGAAAGGAAAAATGTATCAAGAAATAGGGTTTTGAAAATTGCAGAAGATTGCAGATTCAAATTTTGTAAGAATTCTTACATGGGATTTCCACATTATTGAGATTAATATTGTGTTTGTGTGATCCCAAAAGGCATGGTCCATGGGATTATATAGCAAAAGATTGTAATAAATTTCATATAATCATTATATTCCGAGAAAATTAATGAAATTTGTTTATAAGGTAAGTCAAAGATAATCAATGTAAATTGACAAAATCTGGATATTGGATTGCACGCTACCTTTAAGAAGGAATGGAGCCACATGCTTGGCTGAGGGGGCAATCGCCCTCTCTCTCTTAAATTTCAAAACTTAATTATGATATTTATAATTTTGTCATGATAAAATTATTCTTCATTTAATTAAAAATATATATTTTACTTCTCAAAATAAATAAAAAATATTTATATTTTTGATAATTTAATTTCGTTTCTAAAAATAATTCTAATTTAATGGCTATTTAAAGAGGTAAGAAATTGAAAATATGAAGCGTATAAGGAAATTAACCCTTTTGAAATGGGAGATTATGATTATCTAATCTTGGATTTTCGTTAATGATTTAATACCCCATTAGGCAATAAATCATTTTTTTTTTTGGGATACTGTAAAAGGTTCTTTTGTTAGTATCTTTTTCTTTTGCAATAAAAGGGTAAGAAAAGTTATTCACGTACAACCCATTTTGGTTTGGTGAATTATTTTGCTTTCGATATTAATGTACAGATAAAGGGATATAATTACTTAGAAAAATGAATTGAAAATTGGGTCCATTTTTTATGATTCTTGTAATTTTGTATGCATAATTTAGGTTCATTTTTTAAAATATTACCATTTAAGCTCATTCTTGAATATATTTACTAATTGAACTATTAAACGTGCATGCATAATTACTTGGAATTAAAATTTAATTGAAATTATATATTTAATTTTTGTTTAATTTAATATCTTGTTTTTGGAAGAATTCGGATTCTTATTGAAATTAAAAAAAAAAAGGTCATATGTTATGTTGATTTTGTATTTCTTTCCATTTTTTTCCTTATTTTTTTGGGCACGAGATTTATACTAGTTCATATATTTTTTTAAACTGATATAAGTATGAGTGGAATAATTGAAGTAAATAAATATACTATCAAAAAAAAATTTTTATTTGAATTTTTTAAGTTAACTATTACCTACATAATTCAAATTTAAAGTGGAATAATTAGTTGTATCTATTTAAAATTTAAAAAATAAATACCTTTCGATTTTTGTTGGAAATATGGGCCTCAATGAAGTTATTTAGGAACAACATTAAACTTGGAATTAAAATTTAATTTAAATAGTACTGTGTTTTTTTTTCCTTTAACCTTTATTTTTAGGGAATCATCAAACTCAATTTGTAAAGTAATTATACTATTCATAATATTAAAATATGAAATGCTTAGGCCCCGTTTGTTTGCCAAGGAAATGACACCCAATTTGGAAATAAAATTCTAGCAATCAAATCTTTCATAATCAGATTATATGATAGTGTTAATTTGGTTGTCACTAGAAAATTGGGTAAGAAAATAAATCAAATTCCTTTTTTTCTATGTTTGGATTGTTACCCTAAAAAAAATTAAATATCCAAACTCAAATTCATATACATTAAAAATAATAAAATTGATTTGGTCAATTATATTCGAAAAAATTACCATATAATTTAGACATTCGAATAGTGTAACTTTTTTATTTTTATATTCTAGGACGTAATTACTTCTTGATTTACTATTTTAAAATTTTTTGCACTAATACTTAATATTTAAATGTTAAGTATTAAAATATTTAAAGTAAATCAGCTATAAAAGATATAGAAAAAAAATGCAAAAATAATGACTTCAAAAGATGGATAAGAGACACGAGAGAGGCAAAGTCATGTGATACGAGCCAAAACATATTCATACTTTTTAAAATATAATGAAAATAAAAATAAATTTATATGATTAAGCATCAAGAACTATAATGTATAAACAAAATTCAAATATTGTAACATATTTTAGTAGGTTTTTAGCTCATAATTTCATTTTATCTCTTAAGAATATTAATCATATTTCAATAAAAATGAAGAGAGATTTAAAAGAAGTAATCCCCAATAATTTAAAATTGCTTTCATAATATTATTTTATTTTATTTTTAGCTTGACCCACAAAAATATTTCAAAAATTAAAATAAAGTATTTTATTGATGTGGGATAAATAAAATAGGTTTATCAGAGCCTTCAAATGAGATTTCGCATATTAACCTTAATAAGTAAACTGGAAAAGAATATTCGAATTTTAAGAAAAATGAACCACTCAAATAATACTAAATAAATAGGTCAAAATGATCTTCCACTACACTATAAATAGCCTCATATACATCATTTGGAGGTATGCAATTTGAGAGCTTTTTATCTTAATTTTGCATCTTATTTATTCTTATTCACGAACCTTACAATAATTTGTACTTCGAATATTTTTACTAACTTCCCAACACCCTAACACAATATAAATTTCAGCAGTAGATTGAGTGGAGATTTGTCAACCGCTTAAACTCGAATTAAAAGAGAAATTTTTCATATTCACACTGCTCGTGTTTTTCAAGACATACAGAATATTAGTATGAGGTAAATTTGTTCAATCAAGAATTTCAATTTTCAAAAATTGCAAAGAAATATCATTATTTGGTTGATCTAATCATATTTTATTATTTATTATTAACTAATTTAATTTTTAGATAGTCCCTAGGCCCACGTGATAAAATTGCAAAGAAATATCATAATTTCGCATCATACTTGACAAACATGCCCAAATCCAATGTTCAGCCTCGGGCTTCGTAATGGGCCGCATTGTCCACGTACAATGTTACATTTGCACATAATGCTTCAACGTAATATTAATTTAGGATGACCCAAAAAAACAATTATTAATATTTTTGACCTATGAATGTGCAATGAATCTTAAGTCTTAAGACACCAAAATTTGTTACCCTAATATGGGCAAGAATCTGTAATTGGTTGCATCAATAGTCTTGTTTTATAGTTCATTTTTGTTTTTCATATAAGGATTATTGATGATATCATGCTGGTTTTTCACGATATAATATTTAATAATTTTTTTAATTTATGAAATTCGAATTTAAAGTCATTATTTGATGTTATAATGTCGAAAAGATGTTAGATATATTTCTCAAAGAAATGGACATTTCTTTTTTTCAGGTCAACTTGATTTTATTTGTAAATATAAGAAAAGTTGTTTTGATTAATTGCTTACGATCAGTTATATCTAATAAAATAATTTAGAATATACGAATTTTAATATACTAATTTGGAAATATGATTTATTTCCAAAGAAATACTAAAAAAAATTAATAATATTAATTATTAGGAATAAGATTTTTTTATTGAATTATGTATGGTTTAAACTCCCCAGCCATTGATAATTTTAGAACCGCCTGTGCACTTTCTCCATGCCACCACGTGGACCATAACTATGCCCACAAATCAAGAATTAAGGAATTCGAAACTCACTATAGTAATTTGTTTGTATTTATTTAAATATCTTTTAGTTATTATCAATTTTAAATTACTTAAAATTTTATTTTGACTAATTTTTTCTGGTATTTCCATTAATTTGAAAACCTGTCCATATTGAGATTATTTTAACTTCAGTCCTTAAACCCAAAAAATGCAATATATAGAAACTTAATCTTAATAATTTTTCTTAATTTAGTGATTGTCAAATGTGAGTTTAGACCCTATTGTGTGGCATCAGTCTCTCTTATTGATGCTGCAATGAGTTGAATGGTCT
>JACGDI010005269.1:756375-788360 GCA_014898725.1 Jacaranda copaia | reverse complement strand
ACGCAGTAGTCACATCTGCCACCACGTGTGATCACTTATTACGTGGGAAGTCTCATGTCCGACTCGAATTGGTGTCATTGTGCACATTATGTGTATTTGATTATATAATTTGTACTCTAATTTACTTAATTTAAAAATAGAATAATATTAATTTATTAAAAAAATAATTTTTATCATTTATAATATTCTCTTTAAAAAAATAAAAATTTATACACTATTTTTCGATTGTGTCACAACTGACATGCATCTTTAAAAGTTGGGGTGGCTTCATTCATGTTCATGTACTATTTTACTCGATTGGGAGAAACAAAAGGTTAGTTGTACTATGATGTGCATTATGCAAATCACCCAATTTATGAGCGACGAAAAAAGAGCTACCCTCCTACCAATAGCATGATCATGCTATATTAACAATAGGCAATAAATAAATAAATGGACGTGTTAAATGTTATTCACTTTGGTATTAAAAAATTTGTATTTGTATATGATGTTTTTGCGGTAAAAAAAAATGATGATACTTGCGAAAATTTCTCTATATAAATGAATTTTCTTATAAATATTGTATTGTAATTTATTATTGATAATTATTTAATCGGTCTTTTGTGATTAGTCAAATAAGGCCCTTCAAGCCAGGCTGATGAAGTCTTAATTGATTTGATAGGATGATGAGAACTAATATGAAATTTAAATAAAATTATGGTATTGAAAGTATTTCAATGAAAATTATTTGAAATTTAAATTTATAAGGATTCAACGGATCGTTTAAAATATTTTTTAAAAAAATGCTAGACAGGAGAGAATATCACTTTTTTAATTTCATTATTAAGAATATTTATAAGAAGGATGTTATTACAGGCTTATTCGTTCAGCCTCACAACATTGTAAAATGATGTTTGGTGCATTATTATAAATGATTTTAATAATAAATTATATTCTAATTGTAATTAAATCATATTGAATACAAAATATAAAATTATCTTTTTAACATATTTTATTAGATCGGTATTAATATTTTAATTTGTAATAGTACTTGAAAAAATAATAATGAGTACCCAATATGCACGCAATTTCCCAATTTGTGATTGTGAAAATATTAGGAGAGGGGGTGGCGGTAGGGGTGTCAATTCGTGTGAGTTGGGTTGAAGTAAGGATGTAACATAAAAATACTAAATGAAAATTCAATTCAATCCAATGTTAAATCCAAAAGACTCAATTCTAATCTAACCCATAAAATTTTGTGTTTAATTCAAGTTGACTTGATTTTTAGTTAGGTCACCCAATAACTTAATAAACTTGACCCAACTCAACCTGATTTATTTATTTTATTTTTTATATTTATAAATTTCAAAATTATAATTGAGTAAAATTTGACCTAATAATTAAAGGGACGAATGGCAAATGGTAGTAGTGCGACAGGAGCGCACGGCGACAAAGGAGGCTAGGGTTTCTCTAGTTTGTTGGAGTAGAAGATGAGAAGGGTTATACTTAGTAATTACCAGTTGCACAGCGACAAAGAAGGTTGGGGTTTCTCTATTTTTTTAGAGTAGAAGGTGTGAGGATTGTGTTTGGTGATTTGGTTGATTGTCTTTGAATTTAAAAAATAAAAGTGTTATTACTTATTTGTTAATAATATTATTGTAATTTGTAAATTGTAATTAAATTTTCAAAATTTAGATTTTTGAATATATATTATTTATATTTTATTTTAATTAGTTGAAATTTTCAGGTGGGTTGGGTCAAGTTTATTGGATTATAGGGTCACCTACTTATTTTTTTTCAAATTACGTGGATTGACCCAAAATCAATTCAACCTTTTTTTTTTTTCCGTTAGGTCATTTTCGGGTCTAACCCAATTTAACCCAAACTTAAACATAATTTTTTTTAGATAGATTATTATCGAATAATCAAGATGGGTTTGATTTTTAATTTGTAATATTACTTGTAAAAATAATAATGAGTACACAATATGCACGCAATTTCCCAATTTGTGAGTGTGAAAATACTAGGAGAGGGGTGGACGGCCTCCTTTTAATTTGCTTAAGGCCAAAATGGGAAAAGGCACGATATAAAATGGGGGACCAAAATGCAAGCAAGGCTCGGACAAAGTACAAAGCATTAAGCACGTGTCAAAAATGTGCCCAAGCCGTGTTTTATGTAATAACATCTCATCCCCAAAAAAAAGATAAAGAAAAAGAAAAAGGTCGAGACGTGGCCGCTTCCACGCGGTGAGAAAATATAAAGATCAAAGACCCCCACGGCGGAAGATGACGTCATCCTGTTAAGTGGGAGATTGGGTGTACGCTCCCATGCGATCCAATATTTACAAAATCGGATCCAATAAAAAATATGTGAGTTATTGATTATTGATTTAATTAGTTCAATAAATTTAATTATTAATTAAATTTGTATAATATCATAATAATATAATAAGTATATATAATTTATAAATATGTATAATATTTTAATATTAATAAAAAATAAAATTTTCAATTATATAGAAATAAAATCTTTTAAAAAATTTTCAACTTACTTGTTTTTAAATATATGTTTTAGAAAATTATCCTGTTTCACAATTAGTTAATTATAAATAAATAAAAAATAATATTTTATATTAATTTAAGTAGTCACTTATTTCATACTTCAACTCTAAATAAAAAATAAATTTTTTTACACTAAATATTCAATATAATCTAAGAAAAATTAAACAAAATAAAATAATAAATTAAACATAAATATTTGGACATAACTACCATTTTATAAAATTTTAAAAAAATAAATTTATATTTTAAAAATTACATGTCTAAAATCTTTAATTATCATCTTCACAACTCATAATTTATCTTTTTCTTTTTACTCTTTTATTCAAAAAACTAATTTTTAAATTTAAAAAAAATTAAATTGATTGAACCGACACTAATTTTGATTATTATTAATTTTTATACTTTAATCATATTAGACTGAATTAGATTGACTTTTGATCATCAATTGGATCTGTTGATTCCATCAGATTTTCAAAATTTTGTTGCGATCGGAGGAGTGGACTGTCCACCTGCAGACCTTCCTGAAATCTTGACACGTGTCATCGTACTACTGTCCTTTATCACCTGCTCGCCTCCTACCACTACTCGAATTGGCCACAACGTAATGTATTTATAACAAAAATGCCATCATGCCCCCGAAAACCTCATATTGTTTGAACGGGCAATTAAATAGTGATGGTAATCGGGTCAAAACTTGGATTATATGAAATATCTTGCAAAGTACAAGAATTTATAAAATATTTATAAATTTATAATGTGTTTGGTAAAGTTTTTATAAAAGAATTTCATTAACTCCAAAAAAAATGATCTTATAAGCTCTTTTAAAGAAACAAATAATTAGTAATTTATTTTTAAGATCATAATAATTTTTTTTAATTTTAATCATATTAATTATGAAATTATTATTATTAATATCTTATAAGTTTTTAAATTTATTTTATTCAAATATTTCAAGTACTTATTTTTTCTGCTATCCAATTTACTGACCCAACTTGGGGATTAATAATGCATGCATCAGAAGAACCATCCAAACTACTCTTAAATTTGGTCATAATGACTAAATATTTCATTAGATCGATCCATGCCTTTTTTCTTGGATCAAAGTTTCACCCGACCCAACCTACATCAATGTCATTCAAACCCTTAATCTTCAAATGATAATACATGAATGAATCCAAATCGCCACATAGAATGAATAGTGCTTGGCAATCTCAATATATAATTATGAATATCTCATATCAAATACAAACAATCAAGTCAGAGATAATGCCTACACACAAATAATCAAGTTAAAAAGATCATATCAATCCTACGAGTGACCTATCCTAAAAATCTATGACCTATTCGACTTAAACTCACTTAGTGCTACCTTATTGTTCATTATCCCTCATAGTGCTACAATAGAAATTCCATAGGACCCATCCAACAAAATTAACTGAATTATAAGTTTATCCCAAATTTAATTACTGATTAAAATATTGACGCCATTATATCTAACATCATACATAAAGTTTTGATGTTGGTTTTTTTATTTATATAAATCCAAATGTGATTATTGAAATTCAAAAGAATAGGTTACATAAATGAAAAGATGCTATCTCATTTTTTTAAATTAAAGTAATTAATCATAAAATATAATGTCACATGGAAAAAAATGAGAAGCCGAAGAATATTATAGAAATAGTATAATGACATAGGAGCAAAATCTCATTTCAACTTGATGTATTAAACATAACAAATAAAATTTGAATATATTTTTATTTAATAGTTTTAAAATTTAATTCGAGCTCAACTTGATTGGTAAAGTATTTATAAAAATATCAAGTTACTAAAACTCAACTCGAGTAAAATTATTTAATTTCAAATAATTAAATCAAATTCAAATATAAATTATAGAACTCGATAAATTTTAAATAAATTCAAGATAGTAATATGTTTTACTTAATATGATCCTTGTTGTTAATCTATTAGGAAGTGTGGCCACATTTAATCAAATCCTACAATTTTTTTGGCTTTTATCGCAATGGCAATTTAGTAATTTAGTAAAAGTCCAAAACTACTCTGAAACGACTGCAAAGAAAATAAATGAAAAGCAATCACGTTAATCTTTCGGCGCAGAGCGTCCCCAGTCTGTATATATAATCAGAATCAGAAACGAATCCATGTGGTCTACGTCCTTTTGATTTTGGTTAGGTTGTTGAAACTCTCTCAGAAAAACGTACACAAAAGCTGAAACCTCCTCAAAAGTCATCCGTCGCCGCAGAGGCACCGTCCATGGCGGCCAGAATTTCTGTCTCCACCACCTCCAGAGCCACCGCCGTCCATTTCAAGCATATCCCATTTCTTAGTCCCAAGTCGACCTCAATAGTCTCACCTACTTCACTGCTTCCCCCATCCGTCCTGAAATTCCACAGGATTTTGAGGTTCAAAAGGAAGAAGCCTGATTCGACGGTTTGTTTTGTACTGGAGAATGACGAGAAATTGAGAAGTGGAACGCAAGTGGGGATTCGAGATTCAGAAAAGGAAAGTGGAGAAGAGAGTGAGAAGCAAATCGCCGCCGCGGAGACGGCCGCGCGAGTGGCGGACAAAGTAGCAAGGAAGAAATCGGAGAGATTTACCTATTTGGTTGCTGCTGTTATGTCCAGCTTCGGGATTACTTCCATGGCTGTCATGGCTGTTTATTACAGATTTTCCTG
The DNA here is from genome assembly GCA_014898725.1 of Jacaranda copaia. Classification (NCBI taxonomy): domain Eukaryota; kingdom Viridiplantae; phylum Streptophyta; class Magnoliopsida; order Lamiales; family Bignoniaceae; genus Jacaranda; species Jacaranda copaia. The sequence continues at coordinate 783,124 of JACGDI010005269.1, read as the reverse complement.
GCAAATGGAGGTAATTTATTAATTTAATTACTATTTTGGGTTTATATGAAATAATTTAATTATTGAACAATAATATTCACACATATTTATAGTATCTGGAAATTTTTTATAAAAGAACTGGGACATGAATTTTCACGACAGCTAACAAGTCATTCATGTCCCAAGGGCGACACACAATTCTCTAATTTTTGTCAGTTTTTCTTTTAATTATAATAAAATTTATTATTAGTTATATTTTGTAAAAATTATTTCTGATTCTAGATACTTAGCTATATGAATTCTCATTAAAAATTTTAGTCAATGCACTATATTATTGTGATTCTGACGGATACTATTTTTGACTACCATTTAACTATTTAAATAATGTTTTCAGAAAATACTAAATTTTATTGATTGGACACAAAATATTATAATATTTGGTCGACAAAAACACAACTAATTAATTATCCAATTATGTTTTTTTCTTTAATATAATCAAATAAATACATCATAAATAACACGTGATTTACGCCAATGATTTTGCATTTATTTGTGGTGCAGGGCGGAGAGATACCTTATGCAGAAATGTTTGGTACATTTGCTCTTTCTGTTGGCGCAGCGGTGGGTCTTCTTTCCATTAATTTATCATTTCTTTTTTGTATTCACTCAAACATATTTATTAATTATTCATTATAATTCAAATTCTACCTTTTATAATTATATATATACGACAATATTATTGAAATAATTGACCACATTATTATTAATTTATCATTTTCAAAATTAACCAATCGAACGTTATTACATTCCAGCAATAATTTTCTTACATTCTTTTCGTTTTGTTCAATTTTGCCCTTCCCTTTTATGTCTTGATGGAATTAGGTGGGAATGGAGCTGTGGGCAAGATGGGCACACAGGGCATTGTGGCATGCTTCGTTATGGCACATGCACGAGGTCGGTAATTTGGTAGTCAACCTACTAATAATAGAGTTAAAGAAAACATGCCAATTTAATTGGAAGAGTTGGGGAAAAAAAAGTCAAAAAAAAATTTCATTTTCTTTTCTTTTCTTTTTTTTTTTTTTTAAATTTTTAATTGCAGTCGCATCATAGACCGAGAGAAGGGCCTTTCGAGTTGAACGATGTTTTTGCCATAATTAATGCTATCCCAGCCATAGCCCTTCTCTCCTATGGTTTCTTCCACAAGGGCCTCATTCCCGGACTCTGCTTTGGCGCTGTAAGTATTAATTTGTGTCTTTAATTCTTTGTTATCACCCACAAATAAATGGTTTAGTTAATTAATTCGAGTGTGTTGAATCGAGTTTTTTTAAAAAAAGAAATTGTAAAAAATTTCAAGTATGTATACAAATTTTAATTTTAGGAAGTTTATTATTTTGTATTGGAGTGAAGTAAGAAAATATTAAAATTGAAAATACTTGTTTATTTGAACTATTAAGGATGATGTTTGGTCTTATTGGTCAAATTTTAAATAATTTATAAATCATTTTATCTTCTAAAAATTTTTAGGATTAAATTATCCATTAATATATATAATAAGACAATATTTTAATGATACTATATCTTATATTTGATGATAGATCTTATCGTTATTAATTAACACCATATTAAATAAATCAGAACTTGGTTTGATTTATGCTGAGAAAAATTAAAAACAAAATTGTGGTAATGTGTGTGTATATGTATTATTTTGAAAAGGACTGTCAATCACGGGAATCTCACCAGCTTCATTGGCCCAGGGTCTTGGAATTACGGTTTTTGGGATAGCCTATATGTTCGTCCACGATGGTCTCGTCCACAGAAGATTTCCTGTGGGGCCCATCGCGAATGTACCCTATTTTAGAAAAATAGCCGCAGCTCATCAGGTACATATAATACTGTAACAATGTTGACCGCGTTATACTAATATTAGCTAATCTATCTAATTCACTTTTAGGATTATTATTTTTAAATTTTTTTTTCTTAATTATAAAATTCAATAGGGGAATTTTTATTTAATATTATTTGATGACGTATGTGATTTCAGCTCCATCATTCGGACAAGTTCAACGGAGTTCCATATGGGTTATTCTTAGGACATAAGGTTGTCTGTTCATTCTGACAGTACATAATTTTTCTCTTATTGTAATATGCTTTTAAATATAATTTTTTTCAATTTTATTGGTAATGGTGTAGGAACTTGATGAAGTGGGAGGATTGGAAGAGCTGGAAAAGGAAGTTAACAGAAGAATTAAATTTTCCAAGAGTTTGTGATGGTTTTTTGGAGATATTTGTGAGAATATTATATATGGAGTGATTTTTTTCATTGCTTTTCATGCTTTTGGTGAATTGAAGGATATGTATATGAATATTGGGGGCTGTTGTGTATATTTTTTGCCCCATTTATGATTGATTCTATAAATATATGGAAAAAGAAATTCAGCTGGTTTTGTGGGATTGAAAAAAAAGAATGAGGAATGCCACGCCAAAATGTCAACATGAGTGTGTCATGCATGACAGCGTGTACGTATAGTCTACATGCGTTTTGACATGCATGCGTGTATCACATAAACAAGCGAATATGCGTATATACATATAACACACCCCCACGCAGCACGCACGCCCACACACTCACGGAACGCACACATGACACACCCCCACACAGCACACATGTCACACCTGGTGCCCTCAACATCAAATAAATCCTCTGCACTTCACATACTTTATGTATTAGATTAATACAATTGAATCAAAAGTTATTTAATATCTTTAATTTATTTATATTGATATTGATATAGATATATTCTAATCAATTCATTAAGTTTTATCAAATTATAAAAGGTTATCAGGCCTAATAAATATGTCACTTAGAGGACTGTTCCCAAAGCGTATTCTTATTTTTATCGTTTTTATATAAATACCTCTTGTTTATTCATTTAAGATCTACCGAAAAGTCTGGTAAAACAAAGAAATAATAATATTTTTGTTGAGTTAAATTAAATGATTCTATTTATTCATGTCAGACTTAAAAATTTAATTTTGATTTTGTTAACCATTTGAATTGAGAATTTACATCAAACATGTAAATGATTAATTGAAAGAATTGATGCTAGTAAAGTCATTGTCTTAAAATGTCTAGAAGTAGAAGCAAGTTGTTTCTTGGGAAATACATAATGATCTTGAGTTTTTCAACCAATGCCTCCAAAAAGTCAAAATTAATTTGGACTAAGAATTGTCTTGTGCCAAACTTTGTTGTGTACATGTGGGGCTTGATTTTCTTATATTGTGAGCTTCATTCGTATTCGCTTTGTGTGTTTGCTTGTACATTTGTATTTCGCATGTTTGCTTGCTTGTGCGTGTAGCTTTACCTCTTCTTAGGTTGTCTATTTGTAAAATGATGTATTGCGATATTGGAAAGGTGAAGGGAAAGGGAAAAGGAAAAGGAAAAGGAAAAGATGGGATTGGATTGCTTAGGAAAATTCTTGCACTCAACTCATCCCATTTATTTACATATTATGTTAGCATAAAATAATATTTGTATATATTTGGATCCTTAATCATGTTGAAAATGTTATGGAAACATTATGCTATATGTAAATTTGAAGTACTTCATTATTTTCATGTGAGATTTATTTAGTTTGATCGCATATTGTAAGTGAATTGTACCAACAAAAAAAGATAAAATTATCATACATATTTAAATTAATAATTTTTTTTATAGGAACCACTAAATTCATTGTAAAAAAATCAACAGAAATCAAAGTATACAAGCACATAATATTCAAAGATAAAATAGAAGAATTTAATTGGAAAGCCAGAGAGCATTTTTGCTAGAAAAATTATATAGAAGAAATTGATATTTTGAACGAACTCATGACTGTGTTGAATAATTGGAACGATTGAAGAGTAATTTAGTTCAACGACTTTAGATTTTTGGACAATACCAAGGGAATTAATTTCAAGTTGGATACTGAACTAACAGCAACTAATTTAAGCATTATTTGAGCTACAACTGCCTTTACAATTCAAGTTGAAACAAAAAATATGAGAGCACAAAGTAAGATGGGGCCACTAGCATTTCTAACAATAATACTAACCTAAATCTTCCAAACAAATCAATCATAAATTTGAGTTCTATAGAGATCAATTGGGAAACTAACAAAAATTTTCTTTAAAAAAAGAAATAATACAGATCTCACCTGTATCTTTGAAGATTGACCAATATAATATTTATGAATTGAAATAAATATTTAATCTAATCATAAAAGACATAGACATATAATCAAATTAGTCATGGTGAAATCACGTGGTCATATGATTCAATGGCATTGTCTTAAATTTATTTACGTAAAGTATTTTTTTCTTTACGTATACGTATAAATCAAGATTTGTTGATGCTTGAACCAGTCCCGAGACTGTACATTTATATTTATGAGAATGATGCTGTTGGACCAACACTCAAGAAAATTATGAGTTTTGAACCATTAGTATATGCATGTTTTAATAAAAAAAAATTAGTCATGATGGAGGCCTAACATTAATTATTCCAAGGTATTGACCTTGATTGACATGAAGAGAGAGAGAACAATAAAAAAAATCATTTAGCCTCACCAATCTACGTACACATTAAGAAAGTCAATACCATTTGCAATGTAAATAATCTCCCAATAGCATGCATGCTTGTCTATCCTTAAATAGTTAAATCACTAATTTTCTTTAATTTTAATTTATTGAAAGCTCCTCCCACTTTGTATTGGTCTCTAATTTACCTAACAATCCTTCCTTCTATCCACGTTAAGCCATACGTGTAAAATGTTTGACTAATCAATTCCACATACCAAAAAGAAAACAAATAAAAAACCTTTGCATCTTAATCCATCAATTAAAGTGGATGATCCATTTATACTTACTTTTGGGATAAAATTTTGTCCCATCAAAAATAATTTAATAATGTACAAAGGGACAGGTTTCGCAATCCCATGGGTTCTTGAAAAGGTTTTGGTATTAACTAATCTTACATCATTTTAATGGTACCATTGATAATGTGCCATTGATGCCTAGCCTTGAGGCCCATTATGCTTCCTAATGTCCAAGTGCATGCCTCACTAAGCATATAAATAGAGAAATAAATAGAAACAATAAATCTTGAAAAAATAAAATAAAACCTTGGAGTATTAGGATAATGAATATTAAAAATACAAAAACTTTGTGATGCGTGGATATTAAAAAAAACACAAAAGAGGGTCGGCCCGTCTCCATAAAAGAAGAAGAATTTATAAATGACAAAAACCATTCAACTTCGTATGTTTTTATCTATGTGTTATGAGTGAGAAAGCCTTCTTAGAATGAATCATTCTATAACTGTCACAATCATTGCACACATGATTTTCCGTGCCAACAAGGCCAAAAGTCTCACGTAGCACAAAATGCTATTTTTAGAAAAACTTACAAGATAGTTTTATATATTCCAACACAACTTAAAAAAGTTTCATAGGTCTTGTAATGAAATAACATAGAGTCATAAATATATATAGGCAATTTTGTAACTTGCAAATTAATTCCCACTATTCCTCAATAATACACCACTCTTCTCATTTTTAAATAAGATGCACCTCTACATGTACTTGAATAAATAAACTATTACTGCATATTCCCCCTCTATTTCATGATTAGTACACCACTTTCTTCCTCATTCTTAAATAATGCCACTTCATATTCCACTTGTAATTAATTTATAACCATAATTTCAAGAATAAAAGTCCACAAATTGTCATCACTTAATTGAGTTAGTAAATCAATTATTTATTATTATTATTATTATTATTATTATTATTATTATATGGTTATTACACACCCCTTAGAAGAATCAAAATTGAAAAGATTTAACCCTAGTCCTTACTCCTACTAATCACATAGTGCGAAAGTTTTAATGATATTGTCTTTAATAATTACTCCATTCGTTTTTACAATATTGATAACCTAAACACTTGATAAAAATAAAAATATATATGTATATACACACACTTATGTTACCTCAGAATTAATTCACATGCAAAAAAATTATCCTTTCTTAGTAGTTATTTTCAAGCATAGCAATCTCAAAATCTCAAATACGTCAAATAAAGAAACGTCATAAAAACAATCTTTGATAGTTAATTATCATACACATACATTGGACTCTCGTTCAAATTCCTTTGCCATTGAACCTAACCAAACATTTTAGACCAATTTCTTCATGCCAAGTCCCCAAAAGCAATTTTTCACAAAGAAAAAGTGAACAAAACTTAGAAAAATGTTATGCAGTTGACTCAATTTCAATTGGCCCCCAAACCCTTTGTTGTCTCGGACACGTGGTACTTTCATGGCTGCCATTGCCCAACTTTTGTATTGTTGTCCTGCCGACGAGGATAAGGCAATTTCTTGGTCTTCCACTTTATCATCATGTTGTGCGGTTATAGTGAAATTCATGCACATTGCACCAAGATTTGTACCTAACTATTACAAAATTTCTTTGCTTTGCCTTTTCATGTAGATATATATATATATATATATATTTACTTGCTAGAGTAAACTTGACTTTAGAACTAGGAAAAATATTTGTTCTATTTATGATTGGACCAGTAAAGTTTTGATTGATCAATTCGATCCTGAATTTTATAATTAGAAAAAAAGTTGGATTCATTAGAGGTTGTTCAGCGAGAACCCTCCAGTGTTCGAGTCAGTATTCGAGAAAAATGAAGTATAAAAGTTGTGAGAGAATTTAAGACGAAAATTGTGGTTGTCAATTCGTAAATATTAAGGCATGAGAAATTTACAAGTGTCATTTGGTAAGGGGGTCTTAGGTTCTTAAATGATGTGGTTTAATTTAAATCCTTCAATATGAGTTTAATTCAACAAGTAGGATCCTTTAAATTATGGTTCACGTAAAACGCACCAGCTTGACCTTAATAAAAGAACACAAATCCGAAACATCCTATCAAAATATTCAATTTTATTAAGGGTACATTTGAAATATCACCATTTATATTTTTTTGAAACTAAAATCAGCATAATGATTATCTTATACAAATTATATGACAAATGTTAATGCACTTATCTTGTCATTAATAGTTTTTGGTTGGCCGACAACAAAGAATTTGTTTGCTTCTTGAAATTGGCTTTAGAGAATATTGAACATGTTAAGCACTTTTTTGAACATAGTTCATCAAGTGTCTCAAACAAATGTATTATTGATATGGTCTTTGAACTACTTCTTGGAAAAGTGATGCAATTTTCAAGATAGAGTTCAATCAAAATGAACTTGGAGACACAATAAAGGTTGATGGGAATCTTTGTTGGGATATATTTTTGAATGGAGAGGTCTCAAATTCCTTTGTCAATCAATTGCTTGAGTTGTAGGGCCTCTTAAGCTTGCGTCTAAAATTGCTTCAATTTGCTCATTTTGATAAGATAAAAATAAGTCTCATTTGGGTGAATAAAATTGATAAGAATTACATTTATTTCAAGGAAAGTAAAAGTGATTTTTTTTATTTTTTTAATTCTTTGGCAGAAAGTGCACATTACTTTTATTTATCCGCTCATGTTGTAATCACTTCAAATCATTAATGATATCGAAATATATATATATATATATATTCATACCTTTTTATTTTTTGCAATAAATATATATATTTTAATCATTATCTTACTATAAAATTAACATATAGTATTATAGAAGCTTGATATGTCACCATCAACGACAAAAATTTACTTTAACATTTCCTTAAATTTGTCACCCACAAAATAAAATTAAATATCTATTTCACATATTTTTCAACATTGTTATAAAAAAATATTATTTCAAAATCATTATTATAAAACATCAAAAACAAAACCAAAACGTTGTCTTAACTTTGCATTATTATAAAACAGGCTGCACAAAATGGATCCAAAGAGACTGCGGAAAATGGATAGCTTGGATCAAATTCCCAAACTCACACTTAAAATGAGTCTATTCAATTTTCTAATAGACTTAATTAATTATTGACCAAATTATTAGTTCTACGTTAATCCTAGATTTAAAATCCACTTGTACTTTTGTTGGACCCAAACCCCAATTGAATCCCAACCCATGCGATCCAACTTCAACAAATCAAGATCCAATAGCGGATCAAATCCGACCCACATATTAATCCAATACAAAATTCACAACCCCTGGCTTTGTATCTCACTTTACAGTAATAAATACACCACCATTATTGGATATTGTTTTGACACTCAAATGACAAATCCATCATGTCTGGGCTCAAAAATAGTTTAAGACAAATAGATTAAAAGTGAAGCCCATTGGACTCAGGCCCACAATTGAATTCTGCATTTTTGCATTTGTGTTAATTGGGCTTCATGACAATTATTACCTGAAAGCCAATAGATTCCAAGTTCATCGAGGAGACCCATTTGCCCAATGGCATTCATTAGAGTTTGAACTACAAAACTCTACAATGTTGGGCTTCAAAATCCAGCTCCCGCTCGAAATTCACTCATGCAAATGGGACCGTCGGTGTCGAATTTTCCGGCGACAGCTTGCCGTTCCTCGAAACCGTTACCTCTGGTGAACTTGCACTTCAGATCTGGGATACTGTGGCGCGGAAGCAAAGACAGATCGCCTTATTTCCTCCCAATTCGAAAACTCCCTCGCAAAATCTCGGTCTCTGCTAACTTTCCCTCCGGAAAAAGTGAGGAAAATTCTGAATTGGTTAGTTTTGGAAAGAAGAGATGGATTCACTTCATCGGCGTCGGGGGCTGTGGATTATCTGCTCTTGCTATGCTTGCGCTCAGGCAGGTAATTTTATTTCCTCTTATACCCAAAGTTTGTTGTTTGCATTATGCAGTGTGCTTATTTGACGTAAAAAGTGAAACTTCAAGTAACGAAATGTTGATAGGGTTACGAGGTTAGTGGTTCGGATATAGCGTGGGGCAGCTACATGAATGCGTTGAAAGAAGCTGGCGTGTCACTGTATATAGGTCATTCAGAATCGAATTTGCTGCGCTACGGCGATAAATCGATTCTGCCTGATGCAGTTGTTATTTCGAGCGCGATTCCACCAGAAAATGTGGAGATTATGTTTGCCAAATCTTGTGGAGTACCTGTGTGAGCCATTTGATTTTTGGAATAGTAAACTTGATTATACTTGTGGAGTTTTTGGTCTTTTTCTATTGTCATCTGTACGTATGCATTTGTGCTTAGCGGGTGGCACCTTGTGCTGTAGGTATAAGCGAGGTGCGTGGCTGGGGAAGATAACCAAGGATTACAATTTGATTGCTGTCAGCGGGACCCATGGTAATCTTATTCTTGCTTGGATTTAGTCAGTGCAGTTAATGCAGGAGTATGCATGCATACACATTTGTAAGCTGTATGCATCTTGAAATCAGAAAAGGAGGCCATGATAACATGTGACTAGGAGGAGACATTCATGTTTGTGAGGCTAGATCCTGGGATGGACTGGGAAGTGATATAGTCATGGCTAAATTCAATGGGATAAGAGTAAGTGTGATTTCCAGATGCACTCGAAATGAGACATTAAAATGTAATTATGAAGTTATGTTGAGGCTGTATGTTTATTAGGCTCAGACATCTAAGTCTTGGTGATATGAGAGTGTGAGAGGGGGTAGAGAAGGAACCACACTTTGATAGAACTGTTAATAATGGAAGAAGATAGTATGGGAGGGATATGCCCATGCCCTTTCACTTGTAATAATTCAGTTGAAGAAGACTGAAATTAGTTGCATTTACATCTGGTGAATGGATGATGGTGTCTTATTGGATTCTAGTTCTGGATTTTGTAGGCAAAAGATAATCTAAAATGAGTGCACTGATTGTCCCACATTGGCTCAGTTGGGGAGGAATTCTGCTTACTTGCATTGCAGTCCTCTTTTGGTTGCATGATTTGGTATTTCACTTACAAAAAATCGACTCAGCTTTTTACACTTACAGGAAAGAGTACCACAACAAGTATGCTGGCATATGTATTGAAGGCTATGGGAGATGATCTTACAGCTGTGATTGGCGCACAAGTTCCACAGGTACTGTATTTGGTTAGATTAAGTAGGCAAGTGGATCTTGTGATACTTGAAACTGTCCTTTCTTAATCTTTTCCGCCATTTAGATGACACGCACCTTTTATTTAACTGGTGGTTAAATATGATATTGGATACTTTATGGGTCTGTCTGTGTGTTTTCCTATTTTGCATGCTGAACCTCCACTTGATGATTCTGCAGTTTTCTGGAAGTAATGTTATTTATGGGAATGGTGACAACTTTGTCCTGGAGGTATGGCAGTCAATTTTTTACCAAGATCCATTGTATGCAATATAAATGGAGTGGTTTTGTCTGTAAATATATGGTAGGATGAGTACTGATGAGTATACAATGAACTTGATGTCAGAAAATTGTTGTTTTACTCCTATGGTTTGTTTTAGTGAAAACAATGTAAATTTGGTAATTCTCCTAGATGAGCTGAGAGCTGGATATATTCCTGTTTTCCCATCTTCTTCATAAACAATCACAAAGCTCTTTGATGGAAAGTCTACTCTCATATTTTCTTTACGGAAACTGTAGAGTTCTACTTGAACTTGCTACTAAAAAAATTCTCAACTTATGTGGGCTAACTTTCCATTATTATGCTTGATGCAGGCTGATGAATATGATGCTTGCTTCCTTGGATTATCACCTCATATAGCCATAGTAACAAATGTTGAGTGGGAGCATGTTGATATATTTCAAGATGAGGTCCAGCTCAGTTAGTTTGACAATTCAACAGAAATTATTGACATTTTAGCTTTGGTCTATGATCTTATAAAATCTTTTCTCCCAATTAGGAGGCTGTTAGAACGGTTTTCAGGAAGTTCCTTGGGCAAATAAGACCTGACGGGCATCTTATTTTGTATGGGGATAGGTATATACTGAAATACTATCATATATGATTTTATCATTCAATCTCTCCAGTTTGCTGTTAAGTAACACCAAAGTAAAGTGTTGTAGCACTGAATGAACATCTTGCAGGCATGACCAAAACCTAGGTGCTCTTTCTCTGCTCAATCACCCCAAAGAAGTATCTGATACTCCCAATGATATTAAGTTTCTCTCTGAGCAGCTATGCAGCAACAGATACAAAGTTACAACTTATGGAATGTCAAGTTACAATGACTGGCAGGCATCATCACTTTCTACAAACTCTCATGGTGGTTATGACTACAAATTGGTGGGATTTTGCTTTTGTGATTTAAAATAGACCATCTTAGAAAATGCAGAGCAACTGATATTAAGCGCTAGACCATAGTTCTCTCCTAGAACTTTTTTACCATTTCTTAATGCAAAAACTCTTTTTGGGTTCCTCTCTGCATGTTGTTCCATGCTTATTGTCCAGTTATTTAAATGAAATCTTGTGGCTTTAGGATCTCTCTCTCTCTCTCTCTCCCCTTTTTGTTTATGCTGTATCAAAATTTAATTTCTACTTCTTGGAAAAAATTGTATTGCATTTCATGGATGATTTCGTCTATTCTGGCTCTTCACAGTGTCACAAGGGGCAACCTGCCTATGAAATCAGCTTGCAAATACCTGGAGTTCATAATGTTCTTAATTCATTAGCGGTGAGTAAGAATGCTAAGAAAATTCCCAAGTATTTGTGGTATTAATTTGAAGCTTCTCCTGGAGTTATAGCTCTGATTTTTTACGTCTATTGAACTGTGTGCCATTGAATTCATTTTCACGGAGATTTGAATTGAGCGAACCAAAATTTTCGTATTTAAAGTTTAATCTTCTTCTCATTGTTTCTCTTGTAGTTCCTGGGGGGTAAAATGTTTTGGTATTTTTGCTGGATGTGATTGCTTTCTAATTCACTGTACATTTTCAACCCTGCAGGTTATTGCTGCATTGAGTGCTATATTTGGTGATGAAAGACAACTTTATGAATCAATTGATATGGTGAAGTCACATTTAAAGAACTTCAAAGGTGTTTCCAGACGTTTTGAGTTGATTGGTACAATTCAGGGCTACCATATTTTTGACGACTACGCTCACCACCCCACTGAAGTCCGTGCTGTTCTTCAAGCAGCAAGAAATATGTTTCCCTCAAAAGAGATTTTGGTAGTTTTTCAGGCTAATACTTACAGGTTTCTATTTCGCACTGCATTTGTGTCTACAGTTTGTTTGATTATCTTTTAGAGTACTTCTGCTTAATGGTGTTGTTTTCAGTCGCCTAGCAGCAATGAAGAGTGAGTTTGCGTCTTCTTTTACTGAAGCAGATCGAGTTGTAATTACAGAGGTATGAAGTTTTAGTACTAAAAAATATTATCAAGCAACATCAGTGGCAAGTCAAATCTTGATTCAATGACAACAGATCTATGGTGGCAGAGAAACTAATAACATCTGGAGTATCAGCGGAAAGGATCTGGCTATATCTATAACCAGCCCACCATGTGATTTTATTCCATGCCTGGTAAGGAAAGCTTTCGTTTTCAGCACATTCCTGCACTTATGGCTTCAGATACTATTTCTAGCAATATGTCTTTGTTTCAAATGCATAGTTACACTCTTGGGATGTGCTGGACCTTGTGAAATTTAGCATGGCATCCTCAGTGTGAGGAAATAACTATGAAACACTTGGAATAGCACAGTAATTGATAATGAAGAATCAGACAATTCAATTTAACAAGTTCATTAGCTTAAAATCAAAACCTACGTGTAACTATTTGTTCGGGTGGTGTAAACTATTTTTGACACCTTCAACCGGTTTTAAATGCTTAATAAAAGTAAACTGGCTCATGATTCTCTTCAGCCTGCATATGCATATTTAAACCAAGTTTTGGGAATTGATGTTCTAGATTATGGCATTGCCTCTAAGGAGATGTGCGCTTGGCCCACCTCTTGAGGTTGCACTCCATACCGCCATTCACTTCAGGGTGTCCAGTGCTTTAGGCACAGTTTCAGAAGGACCTTTTTGTTGATAATTAACTTGAAGTCATTGCGAAGAATTGCCTTACCACCACCTACAGATGTTGATTTAGTTCTCACAGTTCTCTGTTGGTTTATCAGGAGGATGTGGTTGATAAGTTGGTGGATATGGTATCCAAGAACCCTGTTCGTGAGATGGTCATCTTGACAGTTGGATCAGGTAGGCAGGCTGTTTGTGCAACTTATCTATAGCAAAGTATCATCTATCAATATAACACACACAAGGTTAAGCTTTCATGCATTTCGCTTTTGGTTGAATAGGTGATATAACTATGGTGGGACGGAAGCTGCTCCAAGAATTGCGGCAAATTTTACATTAGTTTTATTCAAGTCGGAGTCAATCCAGCAGTTGTTCAACAAATTCATCTGACAAGTTCTGCCACAATTCACTTGGTAACATAAGGAAGCGGCTTGTTCATCTTCATAATATAAGCAGTTCTTCGCAGCAGCTGTGTATAATTGTAAAATTTAACACTGCATTTTCATAAAGAAATGCATACTATGATAACCATCTTGTGCTTGCTCTGCATTTTATTTTTTTTTTCAAAACTTTTAAACAAGGAGCACATCAGCTTTCCATGCATTTAAGACAAATTGGCACACACACAAACATGTATATATGTTTGAATCAAATCCTGAAGGAACAAGAATAATCAATGTATGGAGCACTAATCCTCCCTGCTTTGCCCACACTGAATTTCCTTTGCCAAGTTCACTCGCAATCATTAAATGGAAGCACTCTCTGACTTTCTGAGAAGGGAATGTTGGAGATTTAGTTATTTTATGTTCAAACGCACTCAGGTTAACGGATCACATATGTCTAACTGTGGGCTAATACAAGCAGACGAGAGTGAGAAACATGGCGTTAGTTAAAATGTCATGGTAGGACAAAGCAAGTGAACCTCAAGCATGAATTGTACTTCTCATGGCAACAGCTAACAGTTAAAAGAAAATAAAGACCATAATAAGACTCTGAATATATGTTGCAGAATATCAATTCCGAAACAAGCAACCATGAAATAAATGAGAGAAAGCAAAACAGAATTCCAAAAAAAAAAATAAAGTCTTGGATAACAGATACAATGGAAAACAAGGCAGAACAACTGCAAGAGCTAAAGAATGAAGCATATATATATATATATATATATAAAGAAACCAAAATGTATCAAGCTCTCTCCAATCAACATAATCATCCAAGAAGAACTTGTTGCTTCTGAGCACAAGATACACTTAAGACAACATTGATCACAACTAAAAGTATCAAGTTCTAATCTTAAACCAAGACCTCTAGCTTTCAAACAAAAAACCATGAAATAATCAAAAACAAGGGAAAACAATGAGCAAAACTTCACTTCCTACTATACAAATTATTCAACTGGAAACCCCTCAAAATGGTGTCATCACAGTATCTACCCTCCAAAAAAGGAGAAAAAACCACGTTTCTTGGGTTCCTCCTCCACCATCACAGCCTTCATACTATCCTGCTCCACCAGCCGCCAGGCCGCCTGCTCGAATGCCAATCCTGCCAATGCAGGCGGCTTATTCAGAACCAACGGATATCCTCTATTCGTGCTCCTAATCACTTCCGTATCCTCAGGAATCACCCCCAACAAAGGCAACCCCAGCATTTCCTGAACATCCAAAACTGACATCATATCCTCCCCTTTGATCATATCAGTTCTTACCCTATTCACGATCATCTTGATATCCCTAATCCCATCGCATTCCAACAATCCAGTCACTCTATCAGCGTCCCGGAGGCTCGTGATGTCTGGGGTTGTCACCAAAACCGCCTCATTGGCGGGTGTAATAGCAGTGATAAACCCTGCGTCAATTCCCGCCGGACAGTCAATGAGTATGAAATCCGGTGCGCCCTCTTCGCGGTTTTTAAGAGCTTCAACTAGCCAAATTAGGGCCTTTCCACCAAACCCCAAGGGGAGTTTGGAGCGGGGTTTGGAAATGCATAGAAGTTCGAAATTTGACCACCGCTTGTCCCGAACTAGAGCTTGATCGAGGCGGCAATCTCCGTTGAGCACCTCGACGACAGTGTAATTGACGCGATTTTCGAGGCCGAGTAGGAGGTCGAGGTTGCGGAGGCCAACGTCGGCGTCAATGGCGACGGCGGAGAAGCCAAGACGCGCGAGGGAGAGGCCGATGTTGGCGGTGGTGGTTGTTTTGCCGACACCACCTTTTCCGGAGGTGATGACCACCACACGCGGCGTTTCTCCGGCGATCTGCGGCTTGCGGTTGTACTGAAGGAGGCAGTGGACCCGGGTTAGGGCAGTCGCCGGTCTTTTGAGGGGCTTTTTGGGCCTGTATTGGAGTGGGCAAGGTTTAGCGATGGACTGAAGGGATATCATTGCTTGGCTCCGCCTTCGCCGGGAAATCTGGCACAGTGGGCGTCGCAATATGCTGAATCTGAAGTAGTGATGAGTGGAAATGGAAATCGGCGATTGAATTCTTGGAGTAGGAGAGGAAGTGAAAAGCTACTAAACAGTGGAATATCTAGTCTAGGGAAATTATGAGCGTAAATATCATATCAGTACCTTTATTTTGCCAATATTGCCATTTTAGCATCTAAATATTTGCAAATGATTTAACTTTCTGTTGGATTTTACCAATAGCATCATAATGGTGCCAATTTTAAAAAAGGTCCATCAAGTGTTTGGTTTTATTATTTTAAGTTCCTGATATATAAAGGATCTGATTCATAATTCGTCTAACAATTGATAAATAATTCATATAATTTGATTAAAATTGTGTAATCTTTATTATTGAAAGAAAAAAGAGTTAGTTATTTGAATTTCACTATGTGTAATCACAATCACCAAATACAGTATTGTCTTATTTTCAACAATATAATTTCATTATATCATTATAATTTTATCAATTATATCTATATGTCCAAATGTGCCTAATATAAGATAGTCCAACAGACCCAATCCAACAAATTTTTTACTTCAAAGAAGGCCCCCAGACCTACTGAACATATATAATCCAGCGTCGCTCCTAGGGCCAGTTGGCCAAAATCACTAGACCACAGTCATTTGGTCGAGCGGATAGCCCTCGACCACATCTAACAAGAGGCTTCAAACTGCTTCATCTGTTCAACCATCCCTTTGGTCGATCGCCTTATCTGTTCAATGATTTGTCGACTAAAGTGCTCACTCCGACGTTGACTCATATCCTTGCTACATTTAATTTCTGACAAATAACATGTCTCCGCATTAATAGCGCGTGACACCCGGTACAGTCTCTACCACCAACTTTGGCAGAGAGACACCTACCTAGAGTACTGTTCATCCTGGAAACCAAGAGATGAGGCCACCTGGAATAGTACTTGGATTGAAAATGACCAATAACACCCGGGAAAGGACAAGAGCCCTTTACACTTGATAGGGGCATCTTAGACATATCATCAACAAAGAGAAGGCTATAAATTTCTCACTGCTAGCCACTCTCCAAGTAATGCAAAATACATTATACGTTCCTAATCTTCTATTCGATTATTTTCTTTGGACCAGAACTAACTTGAGTATCGTAGTGCCTTCACCAAAAACACCTCAGCTAGTTTGACGTTCGCTGTTGTTGCAAATCTCAGATCTTGAGAAATATTGTTGTTAAACCATTCGACCTCCCTGGTCGAATTAGTCCAAACACACTCTTTTTCACTAAATATAACTTTCAACCTTATCATTTTGACGCCGTCTATGGGAAACCTTGAGATTGCAACTGAAAGATGGTGAACACATGTAGAGCTGCATCCAAGAGGAAGGATAACAGAAGATCCGTATCTCCGCCTCCCCCTTCGCCCCAGCAAGGTTCACATGCTCCAGGCTTCAGCACCCCCAAGAGCAAGTTGTGACATTAACTATGCCCTAGTTAATGCAGTTGATAAGCGAGAAAATCTCTGTTTAAATTTCTGCCCAACTCTCCACCGCATTAAATAGGCACACCACTATGCCAGCCCCAACTGGTAGTGCCACCCCATAATCACCTCTACCAAAAGAAAGATCCCCCAGGGATAGCCGCGGTCGCCAAGAGTTTAGGCGGCCACTAACTAGACGTAAAGCCAGTCCCATCACCCCCAAGGAGAAAAGAGGCGATCGCAGCTAAGAGAGAAAATTGCTGACTCCATTGATCATCATGTTCAACCTAATCAAGCCCTGCAGTGTGATAGGATCGAACAATTCAAACAAGACCATCACAAAGAAATGAAAGAATCTACAAACCTCGTGAATCAGCTTATTTGAACCCCACAATGCATAAGGCCTTATTTTGATTGAAATGCCACCCAAATTGATCGAGAGGAGTAGAAAGTCTTCCATCAAGTTCAACAATTAAACAGACATCTTGACGAGATCTCGAGGAAAAATACTAAGAGAGTGCCTAATCTTTAGGGCCTCTATAGGTCTCATCGAGAGAGAAGCTCCCCCTTTATTCAGGAGATTATTGACGAGCACATTGCTGTCAATGTAAAAATCCCAATCGGACTACCCAAATACGACGACTCAACAGACCCCAATGAGCACTTGATGTAGTTCGAGCATATGATGCAGTTGCCCGGCCACCATGAGTATATCTATGCCAAGATATTGGTGATAACTTTTCAAGGCATCGCGCTCGATTGGTTTGTAAAGCTGGAGCCCTCATTAGTATACTCCTACGACTAGCTTTGTGATAAGTTTTTACACTAGTTTGCTAGCCAGAGAAAGGCAAAACTCTCCCACACCCATCTCTATACCGTCAAGAAGAATAAGGGGGAGTCCCTCCATGACTTCTTCACAAGGTTCAACATGGAGGTCCTCAAAATAGATAATCTTAGGATTGAGTTCTTGATTGATGTGTTGTTCCTGGGACTTAAACATAAGAAATGCACCAATGCATTGGTGCGTGAGTGCCCCAGGTCAATGGAGAAACTGCTTAACCTGGCGGAGAGGTACATGACCCAAGAGGAAATGAACAAGTTTAAGTTCAGATCCTCTGAGGTCGATAAAAAGAATAAGGAGAGAGATGACTAGAAACATAAAGAAAGAGGTTAATCTCCAATAAAATGCTTCCACTACTATATCCCATTGAACATTCTGATGAGAGAAGTCCTGCTCACCATTCAACATGACAATCTCCTCAAAAAATTGAGGAAGTTGACAGAGACTGAAGCGATGAAAAAATTGAAAAAGTATTGCCGCTTCCACGAATAGAAGGGATATAACACTGATGAATGCTTCAATCGTCAAGACGAGATTCACAGGCTCATCAGATATGGCCATCTCAAGAAATATGTAGCCGTGGATGTGCAGGTTAAAAAGGGCAAAACTGACCAAAATTCTTGTAGAGAAAGGTTAGTTAGCTTAAGAAGAGAGGACAAAGGAACAAAATCCGCCCACAAATATCGCTCGCCCATTCGAGGAGTGATTGAAATGATTGCAGAGGGTCCTATTGGGAGGACTCAAAATCAGCTAAAAGGTAAACTCAGAGGAGGCTGGAGTCGACCAAAGCCTCACCCATCGAAATAATATTCCATTTATCAACGAGCGCAAAGCCCATTTTCTTTACCAATAAAGACTTAGCCCACATCGAGGGAAAGAATATCGATAGTAAAGCTGATTAGCCTATGGTAGTCTATGTGGAGATTGCCAATTTTGAAGTAATGAAGGTTTTGGTCAATAATGGTAGCTTAGCCAACATCATCTTCTTCTCAATCTTGAAAAGAATGAACATGGGGTAGTTGAAGTTCAAGCCTATGCAAACCCCTCTGGTCGTGTTTAGGGGGTCAGAAATTATTCTAGAAAGATCTATCAATCTATCAACGTCATTTGGGGAGGCGTCCTAAAGAAGGACATTAATGGTTAATTATCTGGTGGTTGATGTCCCATTTGCTTATGTTATCATTGGTCGACCAGCCCTAAATAATTTTCGTGCTATTGTGCCGACCTACCACATGAAGATTAAATTTCCAACCCCAGCAGGCACAGGTGAACTATTGTGCAACATCAAGGAGGCTGGAGGTGCTATAATATTTCAGTTGAGTCAAACGAGCAGAAGACTTGACCACAATTGAAGACCTTAGGGGATGCCTTCGTAGTGGAACTCGAGGAGATCTAAGTTAATAAGAAGAGAAAGTTGGAGGATACTCAAGTGGAGCCCATTGAGGAATTTAAAACTATCAAGCTGGAATAAAAAAACCTAACAAGATAACTTACATCGGATCAGATATGGTCCCCCACTTAGAGTGCCTTATGGTCTATTTCCTGAGAAGAAATATTGACGTCTTTACATGAAAAACATCCAACCTCCAAGGAATCAATCCAAACGTGATTGTGCACCACCTTAATTTTGACCCCTCATACAAACTGATTAAACAGAAGACAAGGATGTTCAATACCGAGAGGACTTAGATCATCGAGAAGAAGATTAGAAAACTCTTAGATGCAAGTTATATTGTAGAAATTCAATATTCTTCTTGGCTTTGTAATGTTGTACTCGTCCTAAAAAATGAGGGATAATAGCGTATACGTAACGAATTTACAGATTTAAATAAAGCATACCCTAAAGATCCTTACCCTCTACCTCGAAAAGATTTATTAGTAGACTCCACCGCTAGTTGTGAGTTGTTAAGCATGATAGATGCATTTCAAGGCTACCATCAGATATTCATAGCTCCCAAGGATAGGGATAAAATCTCTTTTGCTGTTCCCAATGAGGTATATTACTTTTTGGTCATGCCTTTTAGGCTGAAAAATGCGAGAACAACTTATCAAAGGCTAGTTAACTTTATGTTTAAAAATGAAATTGGCAAGCCAATGGAGGTGTATGTCAATGACATGATTGTAAAGACAGAGAAGGCCTAGGACCATTTGCTCGACCTCAATCATACTTTTATAATTTTGAGAGCATTTGGTCTAAAGCTGAATCAGAATAAATGTATGTTTGGGATCTGCGAAGGTAAATTTTTGGGCTACATGGTTAGTTAACGAGGCATTGAGGGTAATTTGCGGAAAATTTAGGCCATTCTCGGCATTGCTCCTCCTCGAACAGTTAGAGGCATACAGAGGCTAGTTGGGAGGATCATCGCCTTAGGCAGATTCATCTCAAGATTGACAGACAAAACTTGCCCTTCTTCAAAATTCTCAAAAATGCTAAGAAGTTGGGTTTCAAGTGGAGTGAACAATGTGATCAGGCATTGGTTGAGTTGAAGTAGTACTTATCCTTGCCCCCTATGTTGGCAAAACTTGAACTGGGAGAGGTACTTCAGATATACTTAGCTGTCTCCGAAGCATTGATTAGCTCAATCTTAGTCTCGATCGGAGATGGCAACCATCGACCAGTCTATTATTGCAGTAAGTCACTCCAAGGATCGAAGCATAATTACTTGGAGATCAAGAATTTGCCTTAGCACTCGTCATCACAGCTCAAAAGTTGCGTCCATACTTCCAATCTCATGCCATTATAGTACTGACTAACCAACCGCTGAAGCAAGTGTTGTTGAAGCCAGACACATCCAGGAGGCTGACCAAATAGGCCATCGACCTAGGAGAATTTGACATTACATTCCAGTCGAGAATAGCCATCAAAACACAAGTTTTAGCAGACTTCATCGCCGAGCGAGTTGACCTTCTGAAAAAGAATTGGGAAGCCCTTCTTATTTAGACTTTGCACGTCGATAGATCATCAACCACATCTGGAGAGAGAGTAGGAGTGGCTCTCTGATCCTTAGCATAAGAGAAATACAATTTTGCAATAAAATTGGATTATACAGTCATAAATAATAAGGCAGAGTATGAGGCCCTCCTCGCTAGAATGAGGATGGCGCTTGATTGAGGAATCAAACACCTGATTGCTATTATAGACTCTCAGCTAGTAGCAGAATAGGTTGAAGAAAATTTTGAAGTTAAAGATTCCAAAATGAACTGGTACCTAGCCGAGGTTAGAAAACTACAGCAGTCATTCAAAAAGTTCACCCTCAGTTAGGTACTCAATCGGAGAATGACCATGCAAATGCCCTGTCCAAATTTGCTAGCTCGACCAAGGGCATGAGAGGTAGGATAACAACATTTTTGGTCATCAATAGGCCATCGACCGGCCAATTCAAGGTGAACCTAGTAGGAAGCATTGAGGAGACAGTCCCCTCTTGGCTGGATCCAATTAAACTCTACTTGAGCTATGGCACAGTCCTCGAGGACAAAAGTGAGGCTTGATGCCTTCGAGGATAAACAACTAAGTTTGCCCTAGATGAGCATGGCCAATTATATAAGAGGTCAATCTCTAGACCCCCTTGAGGTATCTGGATCCTGACCAGGCTTTTGAAGTATTACAGGACATTCACGTAGGCATGTGTGGCAACCATTCTGGAGGAAGATCCCTTGCATACAAAATAATAAGGCACGGATACTTTTGGCCAATATTATTGAAGAACTTAGTGGATTTTTCTCGAAAGTATACATCATGCCAGGTCCATTTAAACCTGCCGCATCAACTCACTGTGCCAATGGTCAATGTTCAAATTTCTTAGTTGTTCGACTAGTAGGGGATCAACATTTTGGTTTCACTGCCGAAGTTGACTGGTTAGCAAAAATTCATAATTATGGTACTCGAATATTTTACTAAATAGGTTAAGGTTGAGGTTGTTTCAAAGATAATAGATGCAGCCATTAAGAGCTTCATCTGGAAAATAGCATCTGCCGTTTTGGCCTACCTAACATCCTTATTTCAAATAATGGGACTTAGTTCTAGAACAGGAGTACCAGAGGTTGGTGTAAAGCCTTGGGGATCACTTAATACTTTACTTCAGTAGGCAATCCTCAATTGAATAACCAGACGGAAGTAATAAACAAAATAATTCTCAATCATCTAAAAGCCAGGATACAGGATATTGGCTCGAACTAGGCAGACGACCTCCCAGTAGTGCTATGGGCGTACAAGATAACTCTTCGAACAGCTACAAGTCACAGCCTTTATAGTCTAGTCTTCAGGTCTGAGGTAGTCATCTCTTAAAAACTCATTCAACATATGGCTCAATTCATTCACTTCTACCCGCTCAGAAACACATCAGCAAGAAAGCTCAAGCTTGATACTATCGATGAGCGCAGGCAAAAAGCTTACAACACTATACAACACTACAATCGAGATGGCTGAGAACTATAACAAAGGGGTCAAGCCGTGCTATTTTAAGGTTGGAGACCTCATTCTCAAAAAGGTGGAAGTTTCTAAGAATGTTGGCAAACTCAACCTAAAATTGGAGGGACCTTACACCGTGGTAAAAGTGTCAAAGCATAATGCTTACAAGCTTGCTAATATGGATGGGGATGAACTCCCTTGCCTGTGGAACACCATCAACTTGAGAAAATTCTACATCTGAAAATTATATTGTAATCGTCCTCATATTCCGTGATATGAATAAAGGTTTAGTAACACTGCCATCATTGGTTTGCATAATCACAACCAAATCTACCTTACATCATTCCAAGATTTAAGTTGACCCCGTAGTCGACAAATAAGCAGCTTCACACTGCCATTCAAGATTTAAGTCAAACCCATAGTTGACGAATAAGCATCTTCACATTGCCACTCAAGATTTAAGTCAATGAATAAGCAGTTTCATGCTGCCACTCAAGTCTTGCGTTGACCCCACCATTGACGCAAAAGTAGATTCACATGGCCAAACCAAAATCCTAAATCGACTATGCTGTCAACTCAAAACAACTACACGGTACAAACTCAAGGCTTTTTAGCCCAAACTAAATAAGTGACCCAGTAGTCAATGAACAAGTCAACCATAAAATAATGAAAATCGACTGTAATGATGGATTTTGGTGAAACCATGCATTTCTCAGTATTAAGTGAAATCGAAGATAATATCGATGAATTTTCTTGATAATTATCTTGATAACTGACTAGGTTGTCAACTATTCACCTATAGACAAGAAGCATTAAACTCATTTCATTCAACAACACAGATGAGGGACAAGATTTTTCATTCATTGAAAAATTTGTTACAATTCTATTACCAAAAAAGAAAAAGAAAAGAAAGAAAAAAAATAACATCAAGCTCCAGGATTAAGTTTGGTTGTACCCGGCCTGGTCACCTTCTAGCCAGTCTAAATCAGGCTCTAGCAGTGCAGGCACGAGTGGCTAAATCTCTTGAGGAGGTCAAGAAGACTCCGCAACGTCACTCATAAAGTTAGTTGATCACTGAGAGCAAAGCTTATTTTAGTCTTGTCATCAAGCCAAAAAGCATAGCCTAGGCACTCAAGCTACTTAACCACCATACGGAATGCGTCATGAGCTTCATTGATTAACATGATTACACTCGTGTCCTGAAAGGCTGGGCTCAATATGAATTATTCCACTGTCTCGCACCGCAAGATAGGGAGTTATCAAGAGAAGGCCTCTTAAGCCTCCTCGAGCATATCCACGCGACCAGTCACTCTACCCGAGGTGTTGGTCATCTGCAAGTCCAAGTGCACCTTTTTCAGTACGAAGCCCATTCAACTCCTCTCTTTGACTGCCTGCATAAGTTGTTGATCCTTAGAGTTCAACTGCTCCTTAAGCTTAGTCACCTCTTTTGTTAACTGATCAACCTAGAGTTGGGAGGACTTGAGCTAAACCTTGAGGGCTTTGACATCCCCTCCTCCTTGCAGCTCCTCTCGATCAACCAAGGGCAATTCTAAGTGGCGATAGAGGTTGTAACCCACTTGGCCCACCTAAAACACAAAACATCAGTGAACAATATTTCTTCAAAAAGGCACTCGACAAGAAATAGTCGACCTCCCACTTACTAGATTATAGTGATAAGCCAAAGCCCTGAGCGCCCCAACCTGACTCAGGTTCATCAATTTGCACTAATCCAAGAAAAACAGCCTAGTTATCATCCATTTGAGGGCATCACCACCCGTCATCCCCCTCTAAAGAATAGAGATTGAATCGATTACCTCTATGGTAAGGTCAGGCCTAAAATGGGGCGATTGCAATCGAGGAATTTGAAATAGTACCCCATCGCTGCGCTTACCAAATAGGTCATAATATGTCACCGTTTTTCATTTCCCCTTATTGCTCGTTGTCCTGTTAGGCATCGAGCCTCCCTGCTCGATTGTCTACCTTTTGCCTCAACCTACGAGGCTGCTTTACACAAGTTCTTTTGGTTAAATGGATCGGGGATCGGGCGCTTGTTTGATTTGAGGTGCGACGGGAATTATGGTCGATTAGGTCGAGATGGCCGGCTTTGCTGTGTAGGCCTTTTGTCGAGCAGCCACTCGATGGCACTCCTCATTCCTTATTGCTCTAACTTGAGCTTTTGCTCAACTTCAGGCCATAACTTCTTCTTAATTTGCTAATAAAGACAAAATAAATCAATCAAAATTGAGCAGAAAAAATCAAACAAAAATAAAATATTTCACAGATAACTTAATCGATGAAGATCTCTACCTAGCCAATTGCCCACGAGCAGGTGGAGCTCTGCCGGTGATAGGCCAGCTAGCATAAGACACCTTTCTTCGATCAAAACTGAGGCCTCTATATGCCCAAATTCAACTAGATCCCTAATAAAGGTGTTTGATCAACTAGGTGTTTGGTTTCTTGGCATCTTCACATGCCCCCTCCACCACCCCCTCAGAATGTTAAAACCTCTAGGTCCTCAAACGTAAAAAAAGTATTTTTTTCAATCCTGGTCATATGAGGAAGAAGAGGCTACTAAGAACTTTCGACGTAAGCGCGCTGTCAAATAATAGAAGCCGAAATATTTTGTACTACCCGACTTTCAAGACATCGATAAATGAAATAAGTTTGAAAAATTGACAAAGGAGGTAGGCTAGTCGAACATGTGCATCAGTATGGCAAAACTATAAATGATGGCAAAATAGTTGGGAAAGAGTTAGGTTATGCAGACCTTAAGGCCCGCCAGGAGGTCGACTATTACTTGGGCTACAGAAAATCTAAGGCCACACTTCAACCCCTCCTCAAACACCGTTATGCATCCCCTAGGAGATCGATGCATCCCACCCCGAGCCCCAAGTACCAAAAGCTTGTATTCTTCAAGGATATGGTACATCTCTCTCTCTAATTCGCACTAAGTCGACTGGGGATATTTTAGAGACTATTTCGATATAGTGGTTTGGTGTGAATAGTCAATCGTGTAATGCAGGCACTTCACTCGGACCAGCCTCGCCCTCAGACATAACCCTCTCAATGCTTGAGCTGCTCGAGCTCGAGTTATCGCTTGACGAATTATCAGGACTACTCTCATAGGTTGTTTCAGACACGCTTTCAACCCCAATTTCCCCCTAAAATGCTACACCCTTAGACCTAGTATTTTCAATATCTGAGGCACTAGACATCTTTGCACAGAAAAATGAAAAAACAAACACAAACGAGTAGAAGAGCTTATAGTGGATATCCTGAAAACTCTAAGTGTAGAAAAGATCTAGAAAGCTTGGAAGTCAAGAACTCAATTGAGAATAATGTCAGCAAAAGTGTAAATAGATGTCTCCACCCCCTATATTTATAGGCATCTGGACGCAAGAACCAAAGCAACAGTAATAATTGCACTGCCACCCCTTGGCGCTTTCTATTCTGTGATGTAACCGGTGCATTAAATGAGAGAAAACCATCGAAAACCCAGATTAAGTATTCAAAAACCTTAGTCAAAAGGATAGAACCTTGGTCAAATATGCATAACAAACATAAAACTATCATAACTGCCATAACTGTCATTCAGTTATCTACTCCCTACTTCTGCTCGTTGACGAGCTCGATTAGGACTGCTAGTGAGGGGGACTCACGATATGGGATAGTCCAACAGGCCCAGCCCAACAAGTTTTCAACCTCAAAGAAAGCCCCCAGGCCCACTTAACATGCATGGCCCAACGTCGCTCTTGGAGCCAATTAGGCTAGAATCACTCAACCACAGTCGTCTGGTCAAGCAGATAGCCCCTCAACCACATCTAACAGGAAGCTTCAAGCTGCTTCATCCATTCAATCATCCCTCTAGTCATTGTCTTATCTGTTCGATGATTTGTCGATCAGAGTGCTCACTCCAGCATTAACTCATATTCTTGCAGCGTTTAATGTACTGACAAGTAGCATATATCCGTATTAATAACGCATGACACCCGGTACAGTCTCTGTCACCAATTTTGGGAGGAAGGCGCCTACCTAGAGTACTATTTATCCTGGAAACCAAGAGATGAGGCCACTTGAAATAGTGCTTAAATTGAAAATAACAAATAACACCCAGGCAAGGATAAGAGCCCTCTACACTTAATAGGGGCATCTTAGACATACCATCCATCAGGAGAAGGCTATAAATATTTCACTGCCAGCCACTCTCTAATTAATGCAAAATACACTATACGCTCATAATCTTCTGTTCAGTTATCTTCTTTCGATCAAAACTAACTTAAGTGTCCGAGTGCCTTCGCTGGGGGCACCTTGACTAGTTTGACGTTTGCTGTTGTTGCAAATCTCATAGCTTAAAAAATATTACTGTTGGATCATTCAACCTCTATGATCGAATTAGCCCAAACACACCCCTTTTCACTAAATACGACTTTCAACCTCATCAGTGACCTTTTAACGTGAATTGCGATCACTATTATTTTTTATCTCTTATCTTCTATGGCCACTGAAAGAGAGAGGGAGAAAATATATTTCTGTGTATATTATTTTCAGAATTTGTACAAAGAGTGGCACCTATATATATACAAGAGTTGTGATAAAACAAAAAAGGAAATATGCTATCTACCATTAACAGTCCTATAATCCAGCCTCAAATCATGCTAACAGCCTCAA
>JACGDI010005269.1:696578-743655 GCA_014898725.1 Jacaranda copaia | reverse complement strand
AATAGGATATAAGTTTAACATAAGCTTGAAATGACAAGAGAAAAGAAGGTCAATTCAACCAATTTTTAGGGAGATTTCAACATCACTTAATATAGAGCAGTAGAGGCTGCATAAAACACTTATAAGATATAATTGGAAACCTTTTGAGTGGTACAACTGCAGAAATTATGGGATCCTGCACTCTATCTTATCTCTATTACAACGTAGTCAAAAGATTAACATCTTCATAAGACAACAAAACAGTTCAAAGCTGTCAAAAAATAGCAAGTAATAAGCAAAATATAGGTGCTTCTGATTCCTAGGAAGCAATCCAGCAGGATCAATAAGTGGTAACTATTTATTCATCCCTTCAATTTGTCATCCTATCTATCTACCTTCATTGGTTATCAGCTGGGAGAAAACTCGGCTCGTTGATATGTCTGAAATCCCATCATCACTCTCCCCATGGATCCTGGCTCGGCTTGATGGAACGACAGGTGCTCGTGGATCATCAGAAGTAGCATCATCTGTCACTCTCTGTTGTTGTTCCCTTTGCCTTTCATTTGTTTGTAGCTGATAGGCATACTCCAAGTTCCACAAAACGTCACCCATAGTCGGCCTATCGACACCATACTCAGCCAAACATTTCTCAGCCGTTTCGACAAATTTCTTCAGAGAGCTTGGTTTTATTTGACCTATGAGATGAGGATCCACAATTTGCTCAATCATCCCTTTCCTTTGCCACTCCATTGCCCATTCGGCTAAGTTCACTTGCTCCCGGTCGAGCAACAGATCGACGGCTGGTCTAGCACAAAGAACTTCAAAAAGAACCACCCCAAAAGAATACACATCGGACTTATCAGTTAGCTGCTGTCGACGAAAGTATTCAGGATCTAAGTATCCAAAACTGCCTTTCACACCAGTGCTCACATGACTCTCATTGAGACATGGCCCGGGCTTTGAGAGACCAAAATCAGCAACTTTAGCAACATAGTTTTCATCGAGCAGAATGTTGGTTGATTTGATGTCTCTATGGATTATACCTTGAGCTGAACCGGTGTGCAGATAGTGAAGACCTCTAGCTGCTCCGACGCATATTTCAAGCCGTTGCTTCCAAGACAAGGGCGGTAAATCTGTGCCGTACAAATGGTGTCTTAATGGGCCCTTTTCCATGTACTCATAAACAAGTATCATTTCAGATTGATCCCCACAATAGCCAACAAGTGAAACAAGATGCCGGTGGCGAATTTTGGATAGAACAGTAATTTCAGTTTGGAATTCTGGAAGTCCTTGCCTGGAACCAGGTACGCCTCTTTTCACAGCAACTTTTATGTTGTCTCCAAGAATCCCTTTGTAGACCAAACCAAAGCCACCCGAGCCAATGATCAGATTCTTGTCGAAATTATTTGTAGCCAACCGTAGATCAGCAAAGGGAATCTTCAAACCGTAATATCCGTAGGGGCCGGGAGAAGCAAGGGCCATCCCTTCAGATATCGTGGCCTGGGAACTAGCACCATATGCACGCAAAGAATTCCAACCTTCACTTTCAGCCCGTCCTGATTTAGGTTTTGGTTTTCTCTTCCTGCATTTGAGTACGGCTAAGATTGCCAGAAACGCCAAACTCAGGACAAAAAATCCTCCAATGATCGAACCAACCAAAATCCATTTACTTTTCTTCTTAGATTTCCTTGGTGAAGCCACAAAGTTCACCATTTTCATGATCTCCACCCCATTAAGAATAGCATTCTTCCTCAAAGTATTACTTAAATCAGAAGGACCAACACTAATCCGTATAACACGAGAATCCTTCATGGTTTTAGCAACAAAATCCATGTAATAAGGAGAGGCAAGCTGATGAAATGCAAGAACAGACAAATCCACATCTTTGTATGCTGACACCCCATTTATATATATGTTGAAGTATAATGTGTTAAGTGCAACACTAACAATATCACAGAAATGCAAACGGACCAAGTGCATAGAATCCTCAGGTCTAACAGGAAAATCCCATGTAATATTGAACAAAAAAGACAAACTCCTATTAACAATATTCATTTGCTGTGCAGTCATATATACATTATCAGGGGCATCTTCCTTAGTAGCACCACCTAGTTGGTAATTAGGGGGATCAGTTGTCCAAGCAATTTTAGCAGCAGATTTCAAGACAAGAAAATCTTCATCTGGAATCCAAGTCCTCCAAAGTGTGTCATTAAATGGGGTTAACATAGAACCCCCAACATTAATCCTATGAATAGTTTCCAAAATTTGTGAAGAAACATTCTGCTTAAACTCTCGAATCCCATCAGGGCTAATCAAAGCTACCCCACCAGTACCTATGAAGAAATCTTTGGGTGCAGAAAAAACTTCAATTGCATTCACGTAAGCAAAACTTGAACCACTAGCTGGTGTGAACAAAATCTCAAGCTCTTCTTTATCTATCATCAAGAAGAACTCCTTAAGAACAGTAAAATTAGCACTAAAACTGCTCAAAAGGGAAAACCCATTTGCAGAAACATCAAATCTTCCATTCTTGAGATCATAATTCTGAGAACTAAAAGGGGAGAGATGCAAACGCACCAAATGGGTCCCAATATTCTTGATATTGAATACATAGCTTGAAGCTGAAATGAAAACTCTGGCTGTTCTGTAAAGTACAGAAGAACTGGGAGATGGGTTTGGATTTGTGAGGGGAAATGATTTACCTCCTGATAGATGAGATGAACCATTTTTTGATGAATCCCCAACAAAGTGTCTGTTGTCAACAACTACAGTGCTAGTGTCTGATCCACAGTTGATAAGGTAATTATCTTGGGGTGTGAAAGCAGATGAAAAAAGGAAAACAGAGAAAGCTAAAGACAGAAAGTGAAGAAATTTTGCCTCCATAAGTGCTAAAATGTTGTGAGTTTTTGAAGAAAACTCAAATAATGTATTATATTGAGCAGATGGAGTGGGAGACTGAAAAAAAGTGTTCCTTTTTATGAACAAGAATCAGAGAAATTCTTGGAAAATGACCCAAGAATTGAACTTTAAGAAAAAGGATGCTAATAGCTGGAGCAAGAAAAGATTCTGCAGCTCAGATAAAAGCAACATCTTGGCGTTCTTCAAGAGGATATAGTGACAGAAATTTTTAGTGGGAATTCTTGAAAAAGTGGAGAAGTTGAGGAAACAAGAAAAGATGAAGGACTTGTTCTTACAAGTCCAAGATTTCATTTGATTTGGACATAACTGTTGTAATGGACCATCTTCGCACTGAAAACCCAAAATTTGTTGTTTCAAATAGACAAAAATGCTTATTCAAGAAGCAGCAGAAAGTTTGACCTATGAAGCTTTTGCATGTGCTGATGTTAATTGACATTAAATGAGATTACCCCAGAAGTTCTTCAAATTTTTTCTTGGGCTCCAATTTTTTATGAATTTGTGATAATTTAAGTAAGTTCTTCAGATTGGCGAACTTTTTTCCCCTTTGGATGTCAGTATGATAAGCAGCAGAAGTTCAAGGAATTTGTCAAAAACAGTAATGTGCCTACTTATCATGGACTGTTACAACTGCTTTATTTATTACCCTGAATTAGGTTAACTACATTTTGCATCTTCAGAAAAGTATATATAATTCTGCAATTTGCATAGATAAATAAGATGTAACAAAGCGAGACAAATTTATTCATAATTTAATCATATATACAGAAAGAGCAACGTTAATTAAGGGCTTGTGGGCAGTATTCGTGTATTGATGACAAGAAGCAATCTTCTTTACCTTACTACAATCTTGTGAAGGAAGGCCAGTTGTTCATCCCTCGAGAAAAAACAAGAAGTGCAAATAATGAAGCAATCCGCCTCCAACTATCGTTCATACGATTCATTATAGATCAAATGAGTTGTCCATCTTATCTTTTTTATGTTCTTGACAATTCATTTGTACCTTAATAAAGTCTTTTTCAATGATATATTTTGATTTTCTTCTTCATTTTAAAAAAGGAATACCAGTTCAGATATAAGATACTATCATTGTTATCTAGAAAATTAATGCAACCGCAATGACCCGATTCGCAAGAATCAAGGTCTACCAATTGAGTCATATCTCAAGTCAAGTGGAGCATGTATGAAGTAGTTGAGTACTTCTTCTGTTATTTTCATCAAGTTTAATTATCTGGATATGAGTAAACCATTGCATCTATGATGACCAATTAATGAAAAAAAATAGTAGATTCCTCATCTCTAATTATTAATAAATATTTACGCCAAACACATTGATAAACTCTTATATCTCATTTATTAATCAAATAAAAGCTTTCAACAAAATCTATGGCTATGTTTGATTACATTCTCCCAAAACAATTTGGCTATGTTTGGTTACATTCTCCCAAAACAAATTGTAAGGATAATTTGATCATTTTAGGGGCCATTTTGAGAGAATGTAACCAAACATATGCCTTCATTTTCTCTCAAAATGGCCCCTAAAATGATCAAATTATCCTTACAATTAATTTATTTTGGGAGAATGTAACCAAACATATGTCTTCATTTTCTCTCAAAATGGCCCCTAAAATGATCAAATTATCCTTACAATTTAATTAGCAAATTACCAAAAACCCCATGTTCTTTACTTCACAATTATTACCATCACATATACATACATTTATATATTATAATATTTTATTATTATATCATAATAAAAAATACTACTAAAATCCATTTACACCCTCAAAATTCAATAAAAAGATATTGATTTGACTGTTACAGTAGAACTTGTCTCATCCCAAAACAACAAAAATGCATTAATTTGATTGCTATAGTAGAATTTGTCTCCCCTCAAAACATAACAAATATACCAAATTTTTCCAAAATAATTTTTTTATTATTCTCAAATCATAAACAAACATACATCACATTATCCAATACAAATTGCACATTCCCCAACCCCACTATCAAAATTCATTCTTCTAAAATATATAATTCAAAACACATAATTTATAAACAAACATTACATATCTTATTCATAGCACATTTAAGTGATTGTGAAGATTATGATTGTAGCAATTTGTACTCATTATAGTCTAAAGCAAAAAAATTGATCTTTTCTGCATATGATGTGGTCCTTAAGTACAACAAAACCCACATTTCCTGCACAAATGAATTGAGTCTTGGGTCATGCTAATCTTGACCAACTTGGGTAAGATTTCCTTTAAAAAGAAAATGTACGCTTAGAATAGGGCAAATATACTTTTGCATTTGTTGATATAATTTGTAAAGAAAGCAGTACTCTTAATTCATACTTCCATAAATATATTTTGGATTCTTTTATAATGGGAGAAGGACTATTTGTTTCGCATTCTGTTTTTAATTGTAAAACTATTGTTATGTGATTATAGATCAATACAATTTGTATTAAATTCCCACCTACCAATCGTTTATTATTAAGAAAAAAAATTTTAAAAATGAAATGCCATTCTCTAGCTTGTTATTTCTATACTGCAAAATCAATCATGAGGTTAGTTGAAATTGCATGATTTGAGTTCAATAAGTGGCAACTTATGCCACTCAACCCTTCTCTAGAAGTCATTTAGTAGGGATAGTTGGGTAGGTAACATTGTTTGTTTGGCATGGGTTAGGAATGAGATTTGGATGGATCTTGAAATGGGGCCATTTAGTCCTATTTTCAAAATTTACACAACACAAACACACACTTGAAATGGGACCAAATACATTGAAACTCTTAGTTGCCTTAGAATCATTTCAAAATATTCACTCCAAACATTTGATATGGGACCAAATACATTTCAAACTCTCCTAAAAATCACTAATCAATAACATAGATTAATTATTCACTACTAAATTGATAAAAGCAGTACTACTTTTATTTTATCGAGTGTCTTCAATATGAATTTACATTTTGTGTGGATATATTTTTAGATTTTTTTTTATTATTTGAGAACTCGAAAATTGATTGTGTGTACTTGTTTTTACTTAAAATATCACTTATTTTGATTTTTCATTTTTCTTACACCTATCCTACCATCCCATATTACATTAATCAAAATAAAATTAATTTTTACATAGAGTATCCCCTCATCACTTCAAAACAATTAAAATGTACATATATATTTTTTCTTTAAAAAATAAATACTCAATCAATTTTCATCCTTATATTTTAAATAATCTATTCAAATATATTTTTATTCTTAAATTTAAATTAATAATTACTTCTTCACTTTTTAAAAATGCTAAAAATTGAAAAATGAAATAGAAACACAACCAAACTAGCTTCTAGTTGCCTCCAGTCCAATCCCATTTAAAGAACAGTTTCTTATTACTAAGAAAATAATGCACATGTCTTTTCTGCATAATGTCTTGGGTGCCACCAACTATCTCATAGGTGCAAAATCAAAGCAAGTCAACTCATCCCACAATCTATATATATGCACACATAAAGAGAAAAAAAATAAAAAAAACACCATCAACCCAAAAAAAAAAAGAAAAATAAAAGAAAAAAAGAAAAAAAATATCCCACAATTTTAATTTAGCATTGTTTTTGATAGGGTTTAGTATGTTGACTTGTTGGACTTTGTTGGTAATGCTTTCAAGCTAAGCACATTTAATATTAGCTATACTATCCTTTTCCCTTATCCCATTTCCTCAAATTTTCATTATGATGGAAGGCTTATCTATCTTTTGGTGGTGGGCCCTAGCTAATGAAATTCTCTAGATTGTGGTGTGATGGTGTCATTTTGTATGTGACATAAAATGGATGAATTTGGGACATTGCACATGATGTCAACTTGACCATTGATTGTTTAATGAATAAAGAATAAGGATAAAAAAGACAAAAATGAATTAATAATATCACTCTTCTTTGTGAAAAACCACAAGATGATGCACTATAATTGCTATTTCCATTTTTAGGGTTTTTTTTAGGGTTTTTTTTTTTATGAATTAACACTTGTAGTTCAGGATATGTGATTCAAATCCCATGAAATATGAGGGTTTGCATCTACTTTTATAGTGTTTAATTAATTGATTATTGATAGCTATTAATATTTTGCTGGAGAAAGCATTTTTTGTTTTTTATATTATTATTCATGCATGTATGTATTTTTGAATTTATTTGAATTTGAACTCCATACTTTATACATACCCATGTAAGTGCGATGTTGCTCACTCAATTGATCAATGATTTAATGGTGATTGGTAGATTTCTTGAATGAAAGGGTTATATATCTTATACAAAGAAAATCAATAATTAAAAGATAATTAAACATTAATATATAATAAACCAATTAATCTATTTCAATAACAATTAATAATCAATTAATCAATCATTATGAATGTGAACAAATATTGACATTTGAATAATCGCTAATTAATTTCTAATAATTGATAATTTTAATCTAATAATACATTTAAATGATTTACTAAAAACTCATTCACTGAATCAGTTTGGGTAGTGACTTATGAGAAATTTGTAATTGAATTTGGCGGAGGAAAATAAATCTAGAATTAATCTAATCCATTAGCAGCCCTATTAGTTGAGAATTTCATTTATTGCTGAATGGGCTTGGGCCCATTACAACACATGGACTTTTACTGTTGCTTCCGGCCCATTCCTCCATTGTTATTACTATTTGCAATTTTGCACCTTCAATTTTCATTTAAAATCGCAATTGCAATTAAGTTGTAGGTACTGATATAACGCTTTTAAAAATCTCCGCCCGTTTTGAAACTGCCATCTGTTCTATAAACTGAATGGCCAAAGCCGTGGCAATGAATATGAAATCCATCTTTAGCTGGGTACGATCGCGTCGGCGGATCGGCGTTGCCTCTCATCGCATGCAAAAATTTTAATTTTTGGGAATTTCGGTTGCCTTCTTGCTTTTTGAGCAGTTCTTTTTCGGCCTTTTGCCTGCAGTTTGTTGAACTCTAGGGGTTAATATCTCATTTGCTAGCATGATTATGCATTGGCAACGTTGATCTGGGGATAACATAGTAAGGCGGCAATTTGTGCTTGCAGTTCTTTTGGATATATAGTTCTGTTGGCCAGTGGCCTCAATAGAATCATTGTCTTCAAATTTCTGCAGAGCTGCTCAAGTTTAAATTGTTTTCTCTACATGGGATGTTAATATCTGTGGACTTCCTGTGGCATACTCATTGCCCGTGTAGTCGTGCTTTCATCTTGTTCAGTACTAAAGAGGTACATAGCTCACTTTCTGATGTCTGCATATAATCGCAATTGCTGATTCTAATGCTGACCTTAGTATAGAGCTGGAATTGCTATGGATTTGATGCCAGAAATAGACCAATTTGCACAAAGGTTGCAGGGAGATAGTGATCAAGATGTACATGATGACCAATTCGATCATCTTCCTAGGGATATTTGATGAGGGAACTTAGGAGAGTCGCCAACTCTAATTATCATCTAGGTCTACCTCCTTTACGTTCTTGACAGTCCATCTTTGTTTCAATAGAATTTTTAATGGTGTATTTTGAATATCACTCTTTAATTTGAATTAACAAAAAATAATATTTTCTTGCATAACATGAATTCTAGACATTTATGATGTGGATATAAATGTAATGAGTTGAGTTACTTATCCTCGATTTATTGGTGAACTGGTTTTGGGATTTCCGAGGTTTTACTACCGCATTTAAAGTGAGCATTGAGGAAACCATACTGGGCAAGGAGAAGATGCATGGACTATGGCATCTGGCAGGCCTTTGGTTGTCTTCTTGCCAGTGGGAATTACCGTGGTTCAACCAGCTAATTCTTCCTAGAGTCTTGGTGAAGGACGGGATCCAGCTTTCTGGTGGCGTACGTTGTGGACAAATAAGTCCAAGTGCTAAAATAGCTGCAACAAAAAGCAAATCAAAGACCATGGAGGTATAGATCCATAAAGATTTGAAAAAAAGAGGCATAGGCGCTAGAATTCTTCTCCTGCTCAAAGATATTATGCCAGACCAGCCAACTGATAGTCTTGTATGTTATTATAGTGACAGGATAAATAGGATAAATATTGTTAAATATTTTTTGAACTTTTTCTAAAGAAATTTATAGCAAAAGAAAATGTTTCGCCCAGCTCAAAACAGATTACTTTTTTAATAATATATCAAATCTGTGCAAGGATCCCAACTATCTATACTCTAACTTCCCATCTAAAAGCATGAGAACTGAGAAGATGTGAAAAACCTTATTTTAGTGTCTGGAAAATCATGAAGTTGTAGAAAAATCAAAGAAGTTAAGGCATAGGCATATCCATCAGAATCAGTCCCGCCGCGGACGGTTTTGTCGCCGAGTTAGCGCACACTGTCACCTTCAGACAAGCTGTCCTCGTGCAACAAACAAAATCTTCCAAATCTTTTCCGACAACTTAACTGTAAGCTGTCTTTAATTCTCCTTCAATCAACTCACCGGCTGCGCCAGAGGAATGGCCGCAAAGATTCTTTTCTTCCAGCCCATTTGCTACCCTCCGCCGGCGGCCCAACGGTCATGTCTCCCCGCCCGCCAGCGGACCTCCCAAACTCCAACTATTTGCAGCCCATTATTTCAAGATTCCTCGCTAGTAACTTACTCATTTAACAAAGACAAATCCCTGAACTCACCCCTGAGAGCAACTTCCAAGAATTTAGCTAGAAGTGTAGTTGTCAGGTCACAGTTGAATTTCCCAATCATTTCTCCACAAGATCAGTGGGGCACCTGGACCGCCCTTTTTGCCGCCGGTGCTTTTGGCATATGGTAGATACTATCTGCTTTTAAGAGAAAATGGGACTAATTATTATTAATTTCATTAATTTCTTCTTCTTCCTCTTCTTTTTTTTTTGTTTCCATTTCTTTTTAAAAATTTTGTGCTTATATATTGAAGGTCAGAGAAGACCAGGATTGGGAGTACATTGAGCGGTGCACTAGTGAGTGTTTTGGTGGGTCTTGCGGCGAGTAATTTGGGAATCATAGCAAGTGAAGCGCCAGCTTATAATGTTGTGTTGGAGTTTCTGCTGCCGTTGGCTGTTCCTTTACTTCTCTACAGGGCTGATATGCGCCGGGTTGTGCGCTCAACTGGCACACTGCTATTAGCTTTCTTGCTTGGATCAGGTAATTTTCAAGTATTCAGGTGAAACTAAATTAAACTTTGGAAAGTTGTGATCTTTTTGTGAGGGTGGGCAGTAGCCCTTTTGCTTATTGTTTTACTAATCTGAATAATGGGATCAACCCTGGGCTTCTGTTTCCTTGTGACACAGTTGCAACAACAGTGGGAACAGCTGTGGCTTTCCTGATGGTGCCTATGAGATCACTTGGTCAAGATGGTTGGAAGATAGCAGCTGCTCTGATGGGAAGGCATATCGGTGGAGGTAGTATAGAAGTAGATAGTCTTAATTTTAATTCTTCCATTGTAATTTTGTCTGATCTCAGGAAGTTAATGTGGATGTGTTGTTGAAAATATATAGTCATACTTTATACCCTTTTTTGCCATATGATGCAGCATAGTTACTGTGTTGACTATATAAATGGAATTGAAATCATAGGACTAATGATTTCCCTACTGTAAGATATAGCTAGATATTTCAATGTATCTCTTTGAATTCCTCTCTAAATGAAAGTAGGTCGTACTGAGGTTCTCTTTGGAGATTTTTGGATATCCTATTGTTTTTATATTTCTAGTCAGAACATATTTCGATAAATGATTTATAGTAGCTGTTACGTTATCTTCAAATTCATTTTGAAATAGCTTTTTGCCTACATATGGTGAAATTGCTGTTTGCTGTGGTTTCTGCTGCTGTCATTTATTTTGGATGATGATAGCTTAACTTACTCCACATAGTTCTTCCAATGTGGCCGTGGATGAAGATTTATGCTTATCTTTCTGATATTGTTACTGAGCATTCTATTCTGTCGTGTAGCTGTCAATTATGTTGCCATTTCCGAAGCTCTTGAAGTCTCTCCTTCAGTTTTAGCTGCTGGACTAGCAGCAGATAATGTTATTTGTGCAATATACTTTGCCACATTATTTGCATTGGCATCTAAAATACCTGCCGAATCCTCAACTTCAACAGATGGTGCGTGGTACTCTTCTAAAGCCATTAAATCCTTCCGCACTTTTGAGTGCATGATTTTGATCTTTTGGTTTCTTGAGCCACAGAACTATCATCTTATTGCTTAATGACTCTGATGATTCATAACATGTTGTAGATGCCAGACTGAATGAGGGATCAGAATCTGGCAACAAGCTACCTGTACTGCAGACTGCAATGGCCCTTTCTGTGTCCTTCATAATATGCAAAAGTGCCAATTTTCTGACAAAATATTTTGGGATTCAAGGAGGCAGCCTCCCAGCCATTACAGCTATCGTTGTTATTCTAGCAACCGTGTTTCCAAATCAGTTTGCATACCTTGCACCTTCTGGTGAAGCTATGGCACTGATATTGTTGCAGGTCAGCAATCACAAACCTACTTCTCCTTGCATTATAAGTTGGTTTCTTTATGGAGATTCTATATTTTCCTAACTATAGAAATTTTAAATTTTTAATCTTTTTTTTCATTTCTTCCTTTGCTAAACTATCACATCCTTATGGGATGCAGCACAACATGACCAGTATAGTGATGGGATTGTCTTAAGGTTATATTGGAGTAGATGGCCAAGCCAAAGTCCAATTACCAAAATTGAAAATGAATATCAGTGGACAGTGGGGATATGTTAGGTTCACATTACCAAAATTAAAAATCAATATCAGCAAATAGGGCTTCCTGTATACGTCAAGATATACAGAAACTACAGTGCAGTCAAAGAAGCCTTGCTTGCACTTAAGATGCATCTTTTCATATCTGGATTTCTAATTATCTTAAATTTATCTAGTCGAGCCATACTCGGAACTTTTCTTTTCATTCTACTTCAAAACTGAAGTTCAATGTTGATGTGCCTTACTGCGAGCCTGAAATTCATTTATGCATATAGGAGTTCAATAGGCCAATAGTTGTGGACCCAATGAAATAGAGAATTGGATCCTAAAGGCCCATCTTCAGAGAATAGACTCTACCATAGAGAATTGAATCCTCCATCTCAGTCACCTATGGTGAAATAGCCCCATTCACCAATAACGACAATCTTATCTTCTCTAGTTTTGGTCTGTTGTGTCGAAGCCGTAAATCCACATTAAATATATTTTTCTTGAATCATTTATGTTCTGGCATCAGGTGTTTTTTGCTGTCATTGGTGCAAGTGGCAACCTCAGGAATGTTATCAGCACAGCGCCCAGTATTTTCTTGTTCGCTCTAGTCCAAATTGGCGTCCATCTTGCCGTCATCCTTGGATTGGGGAAGTTGTTGCGCTTTGACCTCAGGCTATTGCTTCTTGCATCAAATGCAAATGTGGGAGGTCCTACAACAGCTTGTGGCATGGCCACTGCCAAAGGGTGGAATTCTTTAGTTGTTCCTGGCATTCTTGCGGGCATCTTTGGCATTGCAATAGCAACTTTTCTTGGTATTGCTTTCGGACAAGCTGTTCTGAGATTCATGTGAACTGCAAATACTATATGCATACGCAACTTTTTACGCTTTTAGAGCAGGAAAATTACGAGGAAGTTGGGGTCCTTTTATTGGCTAGACAAAGTGTTCATGTACTGAAACCTTCCAGCTCTGATTATGAATAAGCTGCATTCAGATGCCTTCAACTGGAACTGTATGCTGAGTGTTTTGCCATTTTCTGGAATGTCATTTTTACATGCTATCTCCAGTGGTGAAATGTCAATTATCAGAGGACTCAGGCTAATCTACTGTTATTGACATTGTTGTATTTTTGCACTCATAATAGCCTTTCCCCAATGTCAAAGCAGAAGACTTGGGAGTAAAGTACTTGAGATTATTCCTCGACAATATGAACTTCTTGTTTTAAAGATGGATTCATCAAATTTGAATAATTTAACTCATTTTTTCACTCAATAAAGGACATGTATATCGCTCATTGTTCATCAATTATGTCTTTTGACGTTGTTGATCATTTTTTCACCTGCCATCGTAATCAAATTAGATTTTAAACTTAAATTGCACAAGATCATTTAATCAACGAATTTAATGATAGAATAAGAGCGAGTCAAATAATAATAAATAAATAAAAATTCTTTCAAATGAAATAAAATTTAATTATATTAAAATTAGATATCCAATTAAAGATTACGATGACTATGAGGAAGCATAACAAATAATCCTAATATAAATAGATTTGATTTAACACTTCAGACAACACATATATTAGATACACTCAAGTTGAAAACTTTAAACCTAAAGATGAAACGATTATCACTTTTATCACAAAGATAAATGCTCAATCCAGACGGACAATCTTATCAAAAAACATAAAATACGGGCAAAAAAGGATTATCAGAAGTGGGAGATTAATGTATTCCAATCACTATATCAATGTAAGAATAGTACCCGTTAGCACTATGTCAGAAAATACTTTCTTTTTCTTGTCTCTTTTTTCCCCCTTATAGTTTTCTGTCATTATCACCGTAATCCTCTGGCAAAGGCAGCTAGACTAATGATGAATTAGCTTTCTGATCCTACGATTCCTATATGATCCTCAACACTTTCTTAGAATCATTATACTGATATATTTACCAATTAGATTCTAACAACAATCCACGTGGCCCAGTTGAAAT
Source organism: Jacaranda copaia (assembly GCA_014898725.1). NCBI lineage: Eukaryota > Viridiplantae > Streptophyta > Magnoliopsida > Lamiales > Bignoniaceae > Jacaranda > Jacaranda copaia. Next base: position 730,038 of record JACGDI010005269.1, on the reverse strand, counting down.
TGTCTGAATCCCGCGACGCCTGACGAGTTGATAAACTAGAACTAAAATTCCCAACCTCGGACAAGTCGCTGAATTGTCACAAGCTCGCTGCTAATGGCGTCCTCAGCTTTGCCGCTACATCTGACAACAATCTCAGTTTCTTCTCCGCCACAGCCAACTTTTTTTAGAATCTCTAATGGCTGCAAGTTTCTATGCAAACAACCATCAAATACTGTGTCTCATTTATCCAAGGGGATGTTTCATAGGAACAGAACTTTTAACGGCTCTTTAACTGTTCATTCTCATTTGAACAACTCACCATTGGTTTCTCCTGATGATCACTGGGGTATGTGGGCTGCCCTTTTGGCTACCGGCACGTTTGGTCTCTGGTAATCTAAATCTGTTTTCTTGGGTCTGCTTTGTTTGGATATTGCCTGCATTTTTTAATATTTTCTTGTAAAATTCTAAGTTTTCGCTTTTGGGTTTCATGTGTGTTGATTCTTGTTGGTTTTCTTGAAAAATGGATATTGAAATTGCTTCTTCGATGTGGGATTGATGGACTGAAGGTCTGAGAAGACTAAGATTGGGAGTATGGTTAGTGCTGCACTAGTGAGTATTCTAGTGGGGCTTGCAGCCAGTAATCTGGGGATTATTCCGCATGATGCGCCGGCGTACTCTGTGGTATTTCAGTATCTTCTGCCATTAACAATACCATTGCTGCTATTTAGGGCTGATCTGAGGCAAGTGATACAGACTACAGGGACTTTGTTCTTGGCTTTCTTGTTAGGATCAGGTGTATTTCTTCACTTCCGAGGCTTCTTTCTTCATATCTGTGTCCAATTAATGTTCCCATGGTTTAATTGTTATTGAAGCTTTAGAATGTTAAGTATAAAAGTTCAGTATCTTGTGAATCCCATTGGTAAAATTTCAACGCCGTTGTTGATGTTCCTTTTTGGATCTGTTCCTCTGCTCAATTCTCTATCATTGTTTGCACCCTTTTCAAGAGCTTTACCTCATGCTACAGTGCCTTGTGATTCTTGATTAGAGGCAAATAAGTTTTCTGCCGAGCAGTTAAACATATTTCAGAAGGACCAAAAAAAAAAAAAAAGATTAGTAAAATGGTATTGTAGAATAAAGGGTTGAAACTGCTTTCTTCCCCTTGTACCTACATAATCTGAGTTATCCAAAAGTAGGCTACTCTTTTGGGCAGTTGCACATATTTCGAAGGAACAAAAGAGATTAGTAAACTGTCTAAACGGGTTAAAGGATGGAAAGTGCTTTCTTCTCCTTATAGTTTATAAATCTGAGTTAATCTGACATGAGTGTCTTTAATGTCGCCTAGGCCGGGTGATCAGCAGGCTAGACTTGTAGATGTGAGTGGAGCTTTACTTGGAATCATGGTCATGGTAATGGTGCAGAGGTTGACATACTTTTCAAAGTAATTACTTGTAAGTTTAGTTGTTCAAGAACTGGTCTTGCAAGCTGGCCATATTTGCCTACAGAATGAACTTAGGCAGCAATAACTATTGACGGTTTAGTATCTACAGTTCTGGATTGCATTCCGTAAAAATGAACTTTAGAACAATTTTTTTTGCTGCTTAAGTGAAAGTAGACTCTTTAGCCTTTTCTTTTCTTTCTTAGCACAAGAAGAAATGGTGTTATATTTGTTGACAGAGCACTTTTTTCATTCTTGATCTGTGCTTTAATGAGCCTTTTGATCTGGAGAATATAAATCTACACAGAGAGTTTAAAGTCTTTATATTTTTATTAATTTCCTTTCTTTCGTTTGATGTTTCAGTGGCAACAGTTATTGGGACAACGGTGGCGTTCCTGCTGGTGCCCATGCACTCCCTTGGTCAGGATAACTGGAAAATAGCTGCTGCTCTCATGGGTAGTTATATTGGTGGAGGCAAGTAATTTTAGAATTGCATTGTGATCTTACAACCTTCTCAAATATCCTGAAGTCCTAGAATGTCGGAAAGTGAGGAAAAAGAAGAGAAAACTACATTTCTGCTTCCCCTAGGAGTTCCTCAGATAACTGACAATACATGTCGACCCATCTTCCTACCCTTTTTACCCATTTTTGTACCAAAAAACGTATTTGCAGGAACATTTAGGCTTGCTGCTGCCATTTTGGTACTTGTTAACTTTCCTTTTTGGTCCCTTATGCTCATATCTGTTTGTTCCAATAAATGTTTCTCCTCGCCATTCGTCTAATAGCAGTTTGTTTCTGGTTCATGCAGCAATAAATTATGTTGCAATATCTGAGGCTCTCAGTGTTTCCCCATCAGTTATTGCTGCAGGTGTAGCAGCAGACAATGTCATATGTGCTTTATATTTTGTTCTCTTGTTTGCATTGGCCTCCAAAATACCTCCAGAGGCTGCAAATGTGACCGATGGTATGTAAAATTAATAAGTCAGGGTCAAAGCTACATATTCCCCACATGCACTAGCTAGTCCACAATTCGTTGGACATTCTTGATCATGAATATATGAGATATAGGGGGTGTTTGCAACAATTTCAAAAAAGTGATTTTCAATGTTAGCTATTTTGGAATTCCTGGAAGTGGTACTTCTGCTTTTAGTCCTCTAAAGTTAAGCAAAAAAGGCTAAAAGCAACCTTCACCCAACTTCTGCAACTTTTTCATGCTTTTCACTTCTATTTTCAAACACTTAAACTTTTAGAATAACTTTCTTTATAATGTTTTACTTCTTCAAAAGCAAAAACTCTTGCAAGCACTTCCCTAGTATGTCTACCATGTTTTGTGCTAAAAAAATGTGTGTTTCTGTTCTACTTTCCTCATACTTCTATAGAAACTTAGTCAGTTCAATCTACGCAGCTGATTCTTCAAGTCTGGCACCCAATGAGAGCAAACTTTCCGTGCTCCAGATTGCTACAGCACTTGCCATATCCTTTGCCATGTGCAAAGCTGCCACTTTTCTCTCCAAACTTTTTGGAATTCAAGGAGGCGAACTTCCTATAGTTACAGCAATTGTTGTCTTTTTAGCAACTTTGGTTCCAAGTTACTTCCGCCACCTTGCACCTGCTGGTGATGCTTTTGCTCTAGTATTAATGCAGGTAACTACTTTATATACTTTGTAAAACATGAGATTCTGCCTGAACCTCAAACTTTTCCTTAGTACATAGTTAAACAACATTGTACAGATGAAAAAATACAATGTGTCGTCGGAAAGCTAATAATTCTATCAGATGTAACAAGTTTTGAGCACTGGCTTATTCTTTTCTGAACAGGTGTTTTTTGCTGTTCTGGGTGCCAGCGGAAGCGTGTGGAACGTGATCAACACAGCTCCAAGTATTTTCTTATTTGCCTTTGTTCAAGTAATTGTTCATCTCATTGTGATTTTTGGACTGGGAAAGTTGTTTCGGATCGATCAGAAACTGCTACTAATAGCATCAAATGCTAACATTGGGGGTCCTACGACAGCCTGTGGAATGGCCACAGCAAAAGGATGGGGCAGCTTAGTTGTACCTGGAATTCTAGTAGGGATATTTGGAATAGCAATTGCAACATTTTTGGGAATTGGATTTGGAATGCTAGTTCTTAGATACATGTAATATTTCTCTTCTTTTTTCTCCTTCACTTGTATTGATATGGGCTGCCATCCCATTAGCCACATTTCTAAGCATTCCTCTTGTATAGTTACTTATATTCAATTTTGTAAGTTAAGTATCGTGAGTATAGCATTATAGTTTATCTTTTTCTTCTTCACTTCTCTTGATATGGGGTATCCCATTTGCCATGTTTCTGAGCATTCTTCCTGTATAGTTACTTATATTCAATTTTGTAAGTAATTACATATATTCAATTTTGTAAGTTAAGTATAGTGAGAATGGGATTATATAGTCTATCATTTGGTGCATTTTGCACTGTCAATTCCAATGTTCTCTTTATTGTTTCATCCTAAAAGCGAGGGAGACGAGGTTTAGCAGTCAAGATATCCCCATCTTTCAAGAAGTTTGCTGTAATCTATTTGCTCCATATAGAGTCTTAAGCCCTTGGATGGAATATCCTAAATGTGCGTGGTCATTGATGCTTTATTCCTCTCACAATCCTTCATCTCAGGACAAGGAACCTTATTTTATTCAATGTTGTTATCTATGATATTTTATGCCTAATGATCTATATATAACTACAAAATTACAACAAATCATGTTCAAGAGAAATCCATTTTTTACAGTTAATGTTTGTTAAGTCTCCACATTATGATCCCATCTATCCTGCCAATATAGCGACTTCTGCTTATATATTGCAATTTGTTCTCTTTCTTCTTCATTCTTGCCTTTGACACGAACCATAATTGGACATTTAAATATTGATAGGGGAGAATGAAGTATATTACATTGAAGTAGCCAAATATGTACTGCTATGATTTGAAAAACCAGAAGTCAACTGTACTTGCATGGTACTATATATCATACCAATAGCAATGGTACTATTAATTTACATCATAATTTCGACTTAAATTAAGCAAAAGTAGGACAGGATATACATTAAATCAACAGTGAAAGACAAGTTTGTTGTGTATATGACTCCTCCTGAGCATAAAAGACATCCTGGATAAACATGGGAGTTTTTGACTTCTGTGAAACAAAAAATAAATGACTACATTAATCCTCTAGCTTAGAGTTTTGCAAACCTGCAAAATGAAATTCAGTACAGATATCTCAGTATTTGTGCATGAATCACGCCTTTTCTTCGATTTAATACATGTTGACCTATAAGGTTACAGCATTTCCACACATTATACAGATACATGTGTGTATATATGCCTCATACCGTATATACATACCAGCCAAGAAAATTTGATTATTATAGTTCTGAACTTCAAAGGAAAAGATCATAGGACTGCAGCCACTGCATTTGAAGAGGGAAGATGAAATTTCGTCCATTATGGCAGATTTTCTTCCTTTTGGTGTTTGTGGGATATCTGTTCATGTGGATCATGCTGCCTACAGAAACTTACAAGAATTCGTGGACTCCCAAATTGCAAGAAAAGCTCAACTCCACATACTTCCGGGAACAAGGTAAGGTTTCTTGTATTCTATGTTGTTCTGCATGATTTCTATTGTTTATCTTTTGTAACTTTCTTCACATTGTCATCTTCCAGGGACAAATCTTCTTTTATTCAGTTTTCCTCTTATGCTCATTGCGGTTTTGGGATGTGTTTATCTGCACTCGCAGAAGAAATCAAATTCGGACAGGTTCAGCCTTTTCTTGATTATAGATATTTTACAATTTTTTTCCTTTTACCCAAAGGATTGGAAAATTCTAAAGAATGCTTAACTTGTTGTGGTAGTAATGGCTTCACTGGGAATAGTCAACACCGTGGAGCTCACATTTGCCGCCATGTTTATTGCACTTCTGATATGGTCGCTAGCAAATTATTTGTATGTCAGCTTTGGACATCTCCACATGCATACAGAAGGAGAGAGAGTGTATGTATGAAAAACTGTTAAAATATTTTGGTGTTACTAATGATGTCATAATCAGGTTCTTGACTTGCATGAACTATTTTCTTATATAAGATCTGAATCTGTTTTCACTTATGAAGGTGGCAAGCTAAGTTTCGTAGTGTGTCCTCAAGGCTCGGATACATCGGAAACACATGCTGGGCTTTCTTGTTTTTCCCTGTGACCCGAGGATCATCGATCTTGCCTCTTGTCGGCCTCACATCAAGTCGAGCATCAAGTACCATATCTGGCTTGGGCATATTTCAACGGTCCTCTTTGCTGCCCACAGCATAGGATTCATCATCTATTGGTGCTCAATGACTAATCAAATGTACCTGGTAAAATACAGCTCTTCTTCATGGTCTTCAAATATACTAATTACTAAACCTAATCAAGAAGAAATTAGGTCAAAACATGAGATAACTAACTATTGTTACTGCAGATGCTTCAATGGAGCAGTACTTATCTATCCAACGTAGCTGGAGTGATTGCATTCGTGCTGTCATTAGGGATGTGGGTGACGAGCTTTGATCGTGTTGGAGGAAAATGTTTGAACTTTTCTTCTACGCACACCATCTTTGCATTCTCTACGTCTTCTTCTATATGCTTCATGTCGGAGTCGCCTATCTTTGCATGATTCTTCCCGGAATCTTTCTCTTCCTTATTGATCGATACTTACATTTCTTACAATCTAGACAAAGGGCTAGATTACTTTCAGCTTGGCTTTTGCCTAGTGGAACGATGGAACTGACCTTCGCCAAGAATCCAGGAGAGTTTACTACAGAAGCACTCTCATAATGAGGAACTGTTCTCACTCAAACTGAACTTTTCTAACTTCTCCTTTTTAGGGTTGTCTTATAATTCCACTAGCACCTTGTTTCTCCATGTTCCAAGCATATGCAAATTGCAGTAGCATCCGTTTACAGTGATTTCCAGCAGTAATTTGGAGGCAGATACGCTGAGTATTGCTATCAAAACTCAGGGAAGCTGGACCCAGAAGCTCTACGCACAACTCTACTCGTTTTTGGATCATCTTGACGTATCAACTGAAGGACCTTATGGACCTGCATCATCTCATTTTCTAAGGTAAAACATGACTAGTTTCCTGTATCCTTGTATGATTGAGTAGCCTTAAAGTCGACATAGGATTGTCTATTTTTCTACTCTAATGGATTGAAAAGCCAAACCCCAAACAGAACAAAGGTTAGAGGCTGGGAGTATCCTAGTAAAAACCCTCCAATGCCTAAAATTAGGGCTGTAAACGAGTTGAGTTTATCAAAAAATTCAAGTTTAAGTTTGGCTCATTTTAAAATATCTAAATTTTAGGCTCAAACTTGAGCTTGTTGATAAATATCAAGCTTAAGCTTGAACTCGATTAGCTTATAAGATATCGAATCACAATCAAGCTCGAGCCAAGCTTGAGCACATCCACCATCTTCCACATTCAACGTGTGAGTTGAACTCAAGCTCATTGGGCTTAATTTAGTCCTCATTATTTTATGTGAAACTCTTCAGAAATTCTATGCATTAGCAAATCCAATAACAGTATCAATTTTTTTAAAAGTAAATCAATGTTTTATAAATTTCAACATTAATATTTTGACTTTTAAAGTTTGAACATTAAAATATGGCAATAAATTTGTTAAGATAATGATGAATTTTTATTTCATACTTGTACTATTAAATTTGAAAAACATGCGGTAATAAAGCCTTTGAGCCACCATTTTAAAGCTCAAACGTGGCTCAATTCTAAGCTCAAGCTCAATAAGTTCGGTTCAAGCTCAAATACTCTTAAGCTCGAGCTCGAGCTAAGCTTTTTCAGATCGAGCTGAGCCGGTTTGCAAGTTGGCTTGGCTCAACTTACACCCCTACTAAAGTCAGTAAGGATCAAATGGTCAAATATATATATATATATATATAAAAGTAATAGAATAACAACAATGAACCTTTGACACTATGTCGTTAAGGGTATATATAGGGTAGTGCTGAGATGGACCTATACACCTATACAAACTGTAGGTCGGGATCCCGCCCCATTTGGATTGGATCAGATCGAACCCGACCCAAATTAGAAGGCACGGATCATAGACTATTTGTATCAAAAATATTTGCCAAAAAATACATAACATTGTATTGTGAAGATTTAACTCAAAATTTCAGTTTAAAGTTCATTATATTCACAAAGTTTCAAAAAATTTTCAGCCACGAGTCTTTGGTGATGATCAGTGGAGGCAGTGGGATTTCTCCTTTCATCTCCATAATCCGGGAAATCATAATCAGAAGCACAGAATCATCCAACAAAAAAATTCCAAAAGTTCTCCTTATTACAGCCTTCAAGAGCACAAGTGATCTGACAACCTTAGATCTCTTGCTACCTTTATCTACCACTCCTTCAGGCCTTTCCAATTGCAGCTGCAGATAGAAGCTTATGTTACCCAAGAACAAGAACAGTCCCTTGATGATGCCAAGAAGCAAATAGAGACAAAATTCTTCAAGCCTAATCCATCAGATTCTCCCATATTTGCAGTTCTTGGCAAAAATAGCTGGTTATGGCTTGGAGCAATTATTTCTTCCTCTTTTGTAATGTTTTTACTACTTTTGGGATTTGTAACTCGCTACCATATATATCCTGTGGAAGAAAGGGGAGAGAATTATCATTACAGATACAAAATTCTTTGGGACATGTTTCTTGTCTGTGTCTGTATCTTTATAGCAACTAGTACCATTTTCCTGTGGCAAAAGAGAAGAATTTCTTCAGAAGGAAAGCAAATTCAAAACATCGATCTGCCAACACCAACAATGTCCCCTTCTTCCTGGCTATGTGGATTGGATAGTGAACTTGAGAGCCTTCCTCATCAGTCTCTTGTTCAATCCACAAAGGTCCATTTTGGTGCCCGGCCTGATTTGAAGAGAAAGTTCTTCTTGTTTCTCTGTTCTTCTCTGCCGAAAAACATAAAGGAAAATCTCAACATTTATTGTGATTTATACAATGGCAGGGATACTGTTTGATTGCAAAGAATCAGATGTAGGAGTTTTAGTTTGCGGCCCCAAGGCTATGAGACATGAAGTTGCTAAAATATGTGCATCTGGTTTGGCCAGAAACCTGCATTTTGAGTCTATCAGCTTCAACTGTTGATGGAAAAAATAGTGTTTGCGTTTTTTTGCTTCTCACACTGGCTATGTGCCAGATTGTTCATCCATCAATATCTCCTCTCCTTCTGAAGACTCTCTTTTCAAAGAGCTATAACCAGATAAAGATTTGGGATTGTGTTTGTCTGAAATTCCCTGGTTTGACTTCTTTACAGCACCATGTAAAAATTTGATCAAGTTGTAACTTAATGTTTATGTTATATATTTGACCGAGTGTATTTGATAAGTGAGACCTTGATAAATTTGAAGCTTCTTCAATCTGTCTGAACGTACAATATCATTATTTGAATTTTTTATTTCTGTTTTCTGGTTCTTGGCATGCTATTGTATCTGAAATACAATGATTGATGTATTATGATCTGCATCTCCCGCCCTTATGGAGTTATTGCACCAAGAACAGTACTACCGCATGACAATTTAAGCTTTTGCCTTTGGCCGGCTTTATCTGTCTGCCACCGGAACTCTAGTACAAGATTTTCATCTGTCTGTGAGTGAATGTCTATTCTGGATTCCTAAGAGTAACATGGTTTCTCTCATTTCTTTAATTTGAAAAAAAATCAATGAAAGTGTGGGAATCTTCTATCTGAATCCTCAGATTTTGAGCTCCGTTATGATCCTGAAAACAATAGATGGGGGGTTGCCCAATGAAAACTGGCCGACATCCAAGTCAGTGATCAGTTAAAAGCTGTAAATTGGGCACAGAATGATAAAGCTCAATTTGGATAGATATCATATGCAAAAAAATGAGTTATTTGCATGACTCTCAAAAGCAACAAATTGGTTCATTTAGTCTATATGGCTGCCTCTAAGCCGACAAGGCTACTAAGGTCCAACCGTGTCAAAGAATTCGGGCCTTTTCATAACGCCCAGATCCCCCATTGTATCTAGATACTTGGATACGGGCACTGTAAAGTTGTTATTTTGGTAATATCATATCAGGAATGGCGTTAAATTAGTTATCTTCCCTGTGAATTGTGAGAGTATAATGAAGGGCTATCTATGCATTTCTGGTCATCCCGGCACTGGATTATCTAACCTGATAATAGAATAGTCAAAATCGGACCACAACAAGAACTTTCAGACAGTAAAGATGAAATTTTTAAATGAATTGTGACAAGAATAGCAAAATGTAATTTGAAAATAAATTCTCTGTTGTTGGAAAATGACACGCGGGATTATTAATCTTGAAGTCAACTGCAGAGATTATGTCCCAAGTTGATCGGCCCTTATTTTGGCTGGCAGACTGACTTGTAATTGTGAATACACTCTAGCTAGAAGTTAAAAGATCAGTCCTTTTCTTCAGGCCATATGTTAAAACATTTCAGCTGCTCTTTTGTACCCATGTAATACAAAATATTTCTTGTATATTTAAGACACTTTCTTGGGATATTCTCCGTGCAGCAGGGTAAGAAGAAAGGATGGATTTGGTTAAAATAGAAAGGATGTCTCATGAACAAATTAAGAGCATTCAGCTTGCAATAAAGCTGGTGATTCTGGTCATTTTTCTGGGGTACATTATGATATGGATAATGATGCCCACAAATATATTCTGGCTGCATTGGTTGCCTGATATCCATGCCAAAGCAGATTCAACTTACTTCGGACAACAAGGTTTGATTTCTTACATCACTCTTTCTTTCCTAAGTAATGTAGTTAGAAAGAATTCACGTAAAATCTGTTTTTCTTAACTTATTGTGTCGCCCCAGGTGGAAATATTCTTATATACTCCTCTCCTGTCCTACTTATTGCAACATTGGGGTGCCTATATCTCCATTTGGACAAGTACACTGATGATAGTGAAAACAGGTATGGTGAAAAAGCGTACCTCATATTCCAATCCCATTACCATGAAGAATGTTTTTACTTACTTTTTAATTTCTCAACAGAACTTCAAAGGATCCACATTTCCCCTCATGGAGACGACCTGTACTCGTGAAGGGCCCTCTTGGGATCGTCTCTTGGACAGAATTATCCTTCTTGTCAATGTTTATCGTGCTCTTGGTTTGGTCATTTTCAGCCTATGTGCATGGTATGTTCAAGAATGTCAGCCGACAATCTGCATCAAACATGGGCGAGTTTGTGTAAGATGATTTTCTCGAAAATCCATAACCATCTTTCTTGAATTATACGAGGTATCTAGCAGGAACAAATGTTAGGGATGCTGACCTGTTGGATTTGGACAGGTGGGAAGTTAAGCTAGACAGTGTGGCTCTCCTGCTCGGCCTCGTTGGCAACATATGTCTATCTTTCCTCTTCTTTCCAGTGACTCGAGGATCATCAATCTTGCACCTGGTTGGACTTACTTCAGAGTCCTCCGTAAAGTACCACATTTGGCTTGGGCATTCTGTTCTAGCCCTCTTCATGGCACACGGTTTATGTTACGTGGTTTTCTGGGCTAATACACATCAGATCTCAGAGGTATATATTATCACTATTTCCACTTAAAAGTCATAAGTTTCCACAAGTTATCCACATTGAATGACTAAATTTAGTGAAGCTGCAGATGCTGAAATGGGACAAAGTTGGAGTTTCAAATGTGGCTGGAGAAGTAGCTTTGCTATTTGGGCTAGCCATGTGGATCACAAGCCTTTCTCTTGTCAGGAGAAAATTATTTGAGCTCTTCTTCTACACACATCATCTGTACATTGTTTTTGTTCTTTTCTTCATTTTACATGTGGGATTCTCTTATTCTTGCGTCATGTTACCTGGATTCTGCCTCTTCCTGATTGACCGTTTTCTAAGATTCTTACAATCCCAGCAAACGGTTCATTTGGTCTGTGCTCGTGTTTTGCCTTGCCAGGCTGTGGAACTCAACTTCTCCAGAGATTCAAGTAAAGTTAGAGTTTAGAGTCATTTGGTAAACTTAATATTGGATTACTGAATAATCATCTTTTACGTCCCTTTTTGCCAACAGGACTAACTTACAATCCACCAAGCATTATGTTCATCAATGTGAAGAGCGTATCAAAGCTACAATGGCATCCATTCACGGTTACCTCAAACAATAACATGGATCCTGATCAGCTCAGTGTTGTCATCAAAAGTGAAGGAAGCTGGTCTCAGAAGCTTTACGAGATGCTCTCATCTCCAACACCAATGGATCGTCTTGATCATCTTGAAGTATCCGTAGAAGGGCCCTATTCACCTCGATCAACCTCATTTTTAAGGTTTTGAAATAATGGAAAGAGATAAAAAAAGTCTAATATCCATATTAAGCATAAATTCAGATGAAAAATGTTTTCTTCTTTCCCTTTATAGGCATGACAAGCTGGTGTTGGTGAGTGGAGGGACTGGCATTACTCCTTTCATATCTATTATAAGAGAGCTCATTTTCAAAGCAAACGCCAACCGGAAGACCCCAAGAATTCTCCTTGTGGCTGCTTTCAAGAAATCTGCAGATCTCACAATGCTAGATCTTCTCCTTCCATTTTCTGGAACTTCTTACGACATTTCCCGTTTGCAGTTGCAAATTCAAGCTTATGCGACCAGGGATAGAAATCCCTCAACAGACAGCCAGAAACTCACCAGAAGCATTTGGTTTAAGCCAAATGTTCTAGACAACCCAGTTTCCAGAGTCTTAGGCTCAAACAGCTGGCTTTGGCTTGGAGCCATTATATCATCGTCCTTTATCATTTTTCTTCTTCTAATTGGCCTGCTTAACCGATACTACATCTACCCAATTGATCATAACACCAATTTGATATATTCATTTGCAGCAAGATCGACAATTAGTATTGTCTTCTTGTGTTTGTCGGTGGTGATTGTTGCCACTCTAGCATTTGTTTGGAACAAAAGAGAAAGAATCACAGACACGAGGCAGATTCAAAGCTCGGAGACCCCACCTCCCATGGCGTCTCCAGTGCCAGAATCATGGTGTTGCAAGGTTGAGAGAGAATTAGAAAGCCTTCCATACCAGTGTTTAAAGCAAGTTACAGCAGTACATTATGGTGAGAGGCCTAATTTGAAGAGTAAGTTTTCTTTCGAATAAATATCATGAGACCGTGACTTATTCTTGCAGCATTGAATCAACTTAATCTGTGCAATTCTATGATGCAGAAATACTGTCTGAATGTGGAGAATCCAACGTCGGGGTGTTGGTCAGCGGGCCAAAGAAGATGAGACAAGATGTAGCAGCAATCTGCTCATCTGACCCGGCCAAAAGGCTGCATTATGAGTCTTTTAGCTTTAACTGGTAAAATTAAGAAGCAACCTTGCCAACAGTTTCTTGCAATTGCAGCAAGAAAACTATGTACCACTTAATGTAAGAAGATGAACAAAAAGAAATATAAGCTTGCTGAGGCAAAAGAGATTTTTTTAACTCTGGCAAATACCGTAATTTCCAAACAAAAGGGACATTGCAACCGCGGCATTTTCTTCCAAAGGATATACAATAAAAAACGACCAAGGGAACAAAAATAAAATGGCCTGTGCTTTGAAATGGAACGAGGCCGGCTTCCAAAATATTAAACCAATAAAAATAATCAGCAAAATGAACTTGTAGAAGACTACTTGGCTGAAAAAGGGGTAAAAAAGTTCAACTGGTATAGGAATTCCTACCTAACACCAGCCCATCAACCTCAAGAGGAAATGAGCACATGAGCCCAAGCCATGGTCATTTCTCTTCTTTGCTGATGCTCCTCGTTATAAATCTACGTCTACTAGAGATGAGCACTGTCATAGTCAGATTTTAAATGCTCTCTTATCCCCTCTATCACTCAGAGTCTGAGGCACATCCCTTGGATCAGTTACTCGGACATCATCCTCATTATTCAAGTTGCTTGTCTCAAAATCATCAACTGCAGCTGCATTGTGCCGAAACCGCCTGGCGCTTCCACCATCATCAGAATGCACTCCTCTATGCATCATCTGACCATTGTCATCACGCCTCCTCTCGTCATAATTGGACTCCAATTTGCAGTCCCTACCAGTGATGAAAGAGAATCTTCCAGGACGAATCATGGGTCTAAAGTACTCATCTGACTTCAATCGTCCGGAAGACCCAACAGCATCAAACCTCTGAGGGCGCCTAAACACTCTCACTGGTGATCTCCTGCGTTTTAAATGGTTATCTGCAAAAGTACGATCATCAACCCACCGACAGTTTCGCTGTGGGGAGAAGCGGCCCCTTGATGGGGATATGTAACCCTCCCCATAATCAGATGCAAAAGTGGGTTTCGGAAAGGGCACCCTCATTCTCTCCATCCTAGCCTCGGACCTGAAATCTGGTGACCTGCTGTGCCTTCTAGCACCCAAGATCCGTTCTCTATGGGATGGCCATGCCCTGGGAGAACGAGATCTAGATCTTGATCGAGATCTCCTTCGATTTAAAGGCATATGACCATTTCTACCAGAACTTGGAGAAAAACTCCGTTCTCTTCTTGACAGATAGCGTGACATGCGAACAGATGCACCAACATCATCAGGTAGAGGCTCAAAATCCTCAACAAAATCTCTACCACCACGCTGCGAATAATGTCCCCTGCTTCTATAGTTGCTGACTCCTCGTGTTGGTGGTATTCTTCTGCGAACGCCAAAATAATCATCCCTCTCCACAGGTGATCTCCTCATAAGGGGCCTATGCATGCCCTTTGACAAATAATTAGCAGTTTGCCTTGGATCATGATAGTCCAACCCACCAATCTTGTCTGCGGAGTAGCCAATTATACTTCTTGGCCGGGTGTGGCTACGACCCTCAGCTCCCTGATAACTTGAGGTATAGTGCCTTCTCGAACCCCAGGATGTCCACTGGTGAATGCCATCTCTTTCACCATAATTAGCTGGTCTATATCTACCCAGATATTTGTCAGGGCCGATATCTCTTTCAGGCTGAGAATATGAGCCACTGAGGCGACGTGATCTAAATACCAAACATAAAATCTTAAACTATGTGGGTATAAAAACAGTGACAGATAAACCAATTAAGAGAAAACATCTGATACCTGCATTGCTGCATAAAGATAACACCCTTCTCACCAGTTGCGTCCATAGACGACCGTCCTTCAATACGAGATTGGAGCTTCCCCCTGGCCGGTTTTGATGCATATTCATCCATTTGTGGTACTTTAACGTCAGCTGCATCTCTTCGTTCACTCAAATGTCTTCTTTTCATTCCATCATCATTTTCCTCAATAACAATCTCCATTGACTGCTCAACTGTAGTACCAGATCCTGCATTTGATCCCTTTCCAGCTATCTCATTATTGTCAGAGTCATCCTTGACGCAATGCCTCCTCAAAGAATTTTTAACAGGGGCACTCCCCTCACCTTCTGGAAATCTTTTCCCCAACAAATTTCTCCTTTGAGTGCTGTGAGAACCCTCAGAACCACCTTCAACTATCTCAGACCCAGGGTAGTCCGCAGCATCAGAACCACCTCCATTTCTTCCATCAGATTCATAGTCAACACACTCATTATCCAACTCATGGTCCTCCCAGGAGTACAAAAATGAACCCCTCAATTCTCCATCCTCATATGGAGAATCATACCCTTCCTGAAACCTAGTCGAGTCATCTCCATCAACTATGTGAACATGATTATCCTGAGAAACATCTGAATCATTCCGGCCATCAATAACTGAACCAATCCTTCCAACAGTAGTGGGGTCATCACATTGTGCTCCAGCACTAGAACTCTTGCATGAGTCTTCCATCACAATCCTCTTTGATCTTTCATTGGGATAGTTATTATCTTCATGCTGGGCCAAAAGTTTAGCCGGTTCTAAATGCCCCTCTGTAGTAGAACCAGAAGCAAAAGTTCCATCTTTCAGAATCTTTGAATCAGCAATTAGGACAGGCTTGCCATCTTGAACAAAGGTGCCTGCAACAAGAAAAAATTAACATATTAGGATGAGAATATGAGCAAGTCCCTACATCAAAATTACTTCAGGAATTATCAACATCAACTCTTCCACAAGTAACGAGTTAATGGTCTCCTTCGAAGAGCTTGTCATACCAGGCAGTTCAGTAGTCTCTTGGGAATCTTTGGTCTCTTTCTGCTGGACATCAATAGCAGAATCAGATACTTCACCAGCTGGCATATCATGTAAAGTGAGATCTTGAGTCCTTGTCTGGATTCTATCACCGGTTGTTTTCTCACATTCGCTCACATTACTGGAACAATCCTCATCCTGTATTACAGCAATGATGCCAGAGGTAACATTGGTTTTTTCCTCAGACATCAACATGCCAGAAGAGCAGCATAGCTTATTAGTGCAAGGTGAACTATCAAGAGTAGCATCCATGTTTATAACTCCATCTGAAGTTTCCACATGGGCATCACAACTTATAATTTGATTCGAGCTCCTCTCATCAACATATTTTTCAGTAGCCTCATTAGAAGAGATTTGTGCAGCATTTGAATAAGAACTGTTTGGTGCTTCTTGTAAATATTCCTCAAGGCTTTGCGGCTCATTGCAGATTCTATCTGGTGAAACCGTTGTTGGTTTATTTTCTTCTAATTTCATATTGGAAGACTCATCTCCTGTGCCACCTGGATTAGAGAATGCATGGTCCCCAGAACCATTCTGCCTCTCTTCGATATGCATATCATCATTGACATCCTTTGAAGCATTTCCAGCAATTGAATCATCATATGGTGCATCCCAAGCATCCATCGAAGTGTTTAAATCCCAATGCTGTCTGTTCACCTTTGGCGTAGTCCCATCTTCTGGGCTTTCACACAGATCCAGAGAAGCAGCAGTAGAGTTGTTTGGAACTAGGGAGACGTCAGTATTACCTCCATGAACAATCATATTACTCGAGGAATTCTCTGACTCATTTCTTTTTAAACCTAGTTTAGATTGTGTGGCAGAACAGGATGCATCAGAGATTTTTGGCATTAGAGAATCTTCAGTGACAAGATCCTCTTTATTAGCATTATCGGTGTCATCATCCATGCTAGCAGCAGCTGCAAGAAGTTCAATACCAGAGAAGTCCCCTGCATCATTATATTCATGTTCTGTTCGGTCACAGCAAAATACATTATAAATCTCTTTATCAAATCTGACTTTTGCAGATCCATCAGTTCCTCCTAATTGCCAGTTGGAGGGCCTCTGACCTGAGGAACAACTAGGGTAAGGAAGTTGCTCCTGCTCTTCAGAAAATGGTGAAGAAGAACGTGTTCGTGGGGAGGTAGAATCTAGACAGCGTAAAGAGCTCCAAGAATGAGGTGATGGAGATTGAAGTAAGTGTCTCCTTTTCTTGATTGGCACACTCTCTGACTTGCCGGAGGTTGATTGTCCAAAACCCACTTCACCTAACTGCCATATTAACATGTAAGAATACCTGGTGAGTTTACTATAATAAATGAAGAGCAGTGATAATCAATAGATTACAATGTACCTTATCAGAATCAGACCCAGAAAAATCTCCTACTCTTTTAGGGCTGGTAGAATTGCCTACTTTTGCAACACCATTCCAGCTTCTAGCTATTGACTTCCTGGAGCGCCGTCCTTTGGTCACACTCTTCCAATTTAATTCTGGATTGGTGGAGTTCATAACTTCAAGACCCACACTGCTAATCATTATTTGCAGATATGGGCTCTATCCCATCAACAATGAATCTGCCAACAAAAGTTTTTACCCTAGGTTCCTCCGCAAGCTGACTTCTTTTCTGATTTAACCCCAATTTATATTCCACTGTCCTGGGTCAATTACAGGAGCAAGTCTGCCAGAGACAGACACTTAATTCAGTCCCCAAAAAAGGGCAAAAAAAAACACACAAACAACAGTTTACTATATTTTCACTCATAACACATCAATATTATCTTGTCAAAATAGTAAAAAATCTCAATAACAATAGAAACATTAGCCAAGATAGAACAATATTACATCAAACAATTCATGCCACCAATTTAGTATACATAAAACAGAATTTATGGTCATGCACATTTTGCCAGTGGCAAATTAATCAACTTATATACACAGCATGATCAACACTAGGATCACATCATCTCACCATTGTTTGAAAGACAGCAAATGTCACTGCAGTAAAAGCAATCTCTCTTGATCTTCCGACATCCACAAGTGAACTGCCTGCCAAGCAGAATATTGCATTAGCAAGAAATCCATGAATGCCAAATACAAGGACAACTCTTAAGATCCACAACTTTCACGAAGATTGGAGAAGATAGCAGAACTGACAACATCCGCCTCAACATAGAATACACAAAATAGTTTTTAATGCTTTTTATTTACTCAAGATCAGTGTTTCCGGCACATAGTTGTCATCATTTACCTCATAGAAGACCCATAACTGCAGGGAATCAAAACAAGACAGTTGTTTAATTTATTCAAATACACGGCAGATCAAAAGTAGCATCCCTAAGAACTTAGGTTAAAGGGTTTTAATGGCCCCCAATTCCACAATACTTGGTGGCTCACATCCTCCGGGTGGCTACAGTGAGTAGAGGAAAGATCTATGGGGCTTTAGCATTAGAGAGCCTTCATAATCATCTCAACTGGACCACCGAAGATCTATCCCATCTTCAGGAAACATTTAAATGAAAGATCTACCAGTACGTATGGAAAGATGAGGAAACATTCCACATTTTTGTAGCAAATTTTTCGCCGCATCAATTAAATCATCAATCATTACTCTTTAAGTTGAAAAAAGAAAAGTAAAACCCCGAAGTTCCTTTTTTTTTTTTTAGTTCTTTATCCTGCAGCCCCTTTTTAATGCAGCTTTCACCAGGTAAATCAGAGAACAATAGCCAAGAAGGACCAACTGACAGGGGCCAGTTTAATTCTGGTAAGAATAAAATAATTTTCTACAACGAGATCTTGATCTGTTGCAGATTTCCATGTACTGGAATACAGATTTGACCACAGACCATCAACCTATTCACGGGTATTCATGAGAGACGAAACAGAAGATGTGAAAATCAATCTTCGAAGTCAGTATAATGCACCACAAACCCCCCAACCCAAATCATCTCAAAGTAGCGGATTCCTTTGCTTCGGCCAACAAAGCTTTTGCCCTAAAAAATCATCAGATTCAGATCTTGAAATTATGGATCATGAACTCAAACCCGGAAGAAGAAAACCCCAGAAAGGTCGTCTGAAACCACAGATCTTGATTCCGAAAAGCAGATTTCCTTGTCTGACGTCGGTGAAGACAACAATACAAAAACAACCAACACACAAAATCACGCAGATTATCAAAAAACTTAGGGTTTCATATACCTGTATCAAATGGTCCAACAACTCAAAATCTCCTCGCAAAAATCGCACGGGTTCCGATTAATCCTCCTCCGATGGTCCAAATCTCACCAATTTTCTCGCAGAATATGTAAAAACTGCACTGAAATCCTCAGGTTCACAGGGAAATTTCCTCAGCTCCAACACTTATTCACAAAGAATATAAAGAATGCGCCGCCACGCCACCAAGCCACGCCAAGCCACCTCCGTAGCGTCAATCAGATCACGAACCTCGATGAACGGCGTTCGTCAGATCTTCAACCCTCGAACGATGAACGGCCGTCCGATGAAATCACGGCTTCTGGAATATTTCTTTGGCTTTCTCAGAGGAGAATACAAGAGAAAATTATGAGCTTGGGAAGGAGTAGTTCCTTTGCAGTCACCACCAATTTATGCTTGCCATTAGGACGAGACTGCCCTCGATGATTTCACGTACTGACTAAAATACCCTTTGATGCCCTAGCCCTGGTCGGAAACGACTTCCGCTTTGTCGGGTAATTACGGTCAACACTAATTAGCGGCGTTGATGACTTCATGCCATCTCACCAATCAGATCCAGCCATTACTTTTCTACAAATATGTTAATTATTTTTTTCTAATCTTACTTACGTATTATGATTATTGATAATTATTGTACATCCATGGTTATATAGATAAGATTAAGAGTGTATTAATTGCATTTCACATAATTTTGACATATTCTAAACTTTTTTTACTGACAATAGTAGTTGAACTAATCTTATTTTGAACTTTATATTGTAGAATTGATCGTATCTTCACTAAATTTATATTTGTCAAAGTTTTTTATTATTAAATTAATCATATCTTCATCAAATTTATATTTTTCAGAGAATCTACATCAAAAATTGAAAAATTTAAAAATTGATGATCAAAAAATTTAATGAAAAATTAAGATTCCAAATTCATTTCAACATAAAATATAATATCAATGAAAAGTTGTTTTGGTATATTAAAAATATAGAAAGTTGTATATTTTGGTATATTATCATAAATTAGGACATAGTATTTTTACAACTATATACAATGAACACCTAATATTTGGTAGGTGATGATATGCTAGCTTACCCAAAATGGTAAGTATATTAGAGTAAATTGGTAGCTTATGGACATCTAAAGATTTGGCTATCTAAATTTATTATTAGTATCAAACCACATATAATGCCAATATATAGTAGTCATAAAGTAGGGTTTCTTTTGAAAAAAATATTTTTATTTTGATCTAAATATCAATTTATCTTGATTGGAACTAACGAACGTCTAAGTCATTATTACAAACAGTAGCAATAATATCATTTCTTACATTGAAATTACTGATTTTAATTAATAATTTGTATTAATAAATATGTGTGTGTATATATAAATACAAGATTGTCATGATTATAGAAATAATAGATAATGATGTGTCAAATAAATGTTGTAATTTGTAATTTATTATATTAGTTTCACATAAAAACAAAAGAAAAAAAATAGAATTGTGAAGAGTTCAAAATCCCATAAAATTCTTTTGATAAAATATTAAAATATTTTTTAAAAAAATTTATTGTGGGGAATTAATGGTATTTTTTTATATACTAATCACTCAAGAAAATTGCTAACTTGACCACAAAACTTAATATATATATATATATATATATATATCAATTGTGAACAAACAAAACAATTTAGGAGTAATGCATTGATCGAACTTTAAGTCATGGGCATGCAACAACTTTAGCTTGTTCCCATTAATGATAATTAATAATTATCTGCGAGAGTTAAGAGGTAATACTAATCATATAAAATAATTTTATTAAAAATTAAATTTGTTGAGATAAAATAAAACTAATATATGAAAATATGAGTTATAAAAAAATAAATATTCATTATACAAATTATATTTAGAACAAAAATATATGCTATTGCAAAATCAATTAATTCAAACCAACAACCACACCGCATGAAATAAGATTGATGTCTAATTCAGATCAAGAAAAAGAAAATCTTTAAGGGCCCGTTTTAATTTATTTTATGGAGGCATCTTCATTTTTGTGTGAAAATAAATAGTGAAAAGTAAGTAATAAATTTGAATTTAAAAATAAAATATTGTTTGGAGGTTTTGTTAAAATATAACGATTATATATGATTGAAAATGAGTTGTATTAGAAAAATATAGTATTTTATATTTAAAAGTCGTGTAACTGTGAGTAGAAAAAAATGAAAAGCGAAAATATAGTGAAAGTGTAATAGTATATTTTGGAAAATATTTTAAGAATAAAAATATTTATAAAAATAGGAAATAAATTGATAATTTTTTATTTTTATTTTCAATAAAAAATAAAAATGATTGAAAATAAAACCAAATGGGCACTAAGAATCCCATGATTTATTTTACTTTAAAATATAATTTCTTTTTTTATTTTTTCTTTTGGTGGGTGGTTGGGGGTCTAACAAAAAATGGAAAATATATGTAAGAATAGAGCGAAGTGCCTCCTCCATGTGGATATAATTTGGACTTGAACATGAGAATAGGAATGGAATGATGTAGATAACGTAATGGGTGGTGATGTGATGTGAAAATGGTGAGGATCCAGATGAACAATGTGTGGCGCTGATTTCACGATGCTATTTGGTTATCACCAAACCCCAATAGCCTTTCTTTTATTTTCTCTCCAAAATACCTTTTTTTTTTGTTTTTTATTTTCTAATTTTTGCATTTTTTTTGGCCCCTCACGCTAAATTTATTTATTTATATTAAAACAATAAAGGAAAAAAGTTACTTCAAATTCAATTTGAGTAATGCTAATTATTGCTTTTTTTTTGGATCAAATATTAGAAAAACTAATAAACAGCCTAATATATTCTGATTTAAAAAAGTATGTATTTGCTGAATTTATCATCGTCAATATTGTCACGTTTAATTACAACTTTTTATTATTTTATGGACATAATATTTTTATATAGTAAATAGAATATCAAATTTTTGGTACACAAAATATGATAGTATAAATACTTTGTTCTTCGAGAAGTAATTAAGTACTAGATAATTAATAATAAATTTGAAGTCATTTACAAGCTACTTTCATGTTTTTGTCCCCACAAATGTGCTTATACCATTGTTCTTTAAAAATAAAAAATAAAAAATAAAATAAAAACATGATATAAAAGTTCCTTTATAAGCACACTAGCCCAAGATTCATTATTCTATCCACTATAATTCTATTGCACGCGATGCCTACAAATTATAAAATATATTTTTTTTTCTTCAAAATATAAATACTGGAAAATACGTAGAGATAAGTAATTGTGCAAATAGTGGGCAATATGAAGTTGGGGTTGGTAAGATGTGCACTTTTTAGCACGTTAAAAATAAATTATTCAGATGCTTTCAATTTAAGATTTTTCAAAAAGAAAATAAAGAATATGAATTCAAATTAAGATTTGAAAGAATTAGCAAGATTAATTTAATTTTATTGAATATTTTGACAAGTTAACCACACCTTAAAATAGAAAGGGGCTTCATTTTTTATATAGCATATATCTTATATAGATAAATTTATGACTAATTACGGTGTATTTTATTTTTTCATTTTACTATTTCAAATTATTCTTCAAGTGAATTTTTTTTGGAGAGTTTTGAATGGTATAGTTGTTTTTTTAGTAGTTTGCTGAATAATTTGTATAAATAAATCAAATTTTATAGTTTATGCATTACTCATAATGAAAGTACTAAAATTTTGTTTATCTCATATATAATGATTTTGTTTCAAATAAATATAAGTATAGTTATTTATTTTACATTTGGGAGTATAACTTAATTGTTCAATCCACAACGTATCATTTTATAGAAATGTCCTATCCTTGATAATAAATATAGTCCTCAATCTATAAAATTCTAGAAGTTGAAATTATTGAACTAATACCACAAAATAAAATAATAATTTATATAAAATTGCTTAAGATAACTTATCTTACAATTCAATATAATAATAAAATATTCAAATTATTTACTGTGTCTGTTTTATAAGGATGATTAAGTTGTTAGATAAGTTTGCCTGAAAATTCCAATTTTTCTTTCACAATTAATGTCAAAATTAATTTGCATTCCCCATATGTATACATATAAATATGTAAGATATTTTATATCAAATGCTTGAGTTTAGCTTCATAATTAACACTTAATGGTGTTTGCTATTTAAGTATAATTTAGTTAATTTTAATATTGGATTTTGTATTTTTGCAAAAAAGTTAAATACTTTTTTCATCATACTTTTTTTGCCTTTGCTTAAATCAAATTATCCATTGCTCTCTTTATGTCACTTCTTCGTTATTGTTATTTTTGATTTAGTACATTTTTTCTTTTCGCTTTTTTAATTTAGGCTCACACTTGATGCATATCAACTAGATCTGCTATATTAACAGCATATTGAAATTAATTTTTATATTATTTCGGCAATAAATTTTTAAATTGCAATTTATGTAATAAATTAACAAAAACAATTTAGCGAAGTGTAATTTGTATCATTTTTCAAATTTTATGATCAATTCTAAGTATGAGAGGATAGAAAATTCAATCAATTAAAGGGAAAAAGGTGCATAGAACTCTCTCATTACCATTTTTATGGCTCCACTATGAGTTGATAGAAAATTCCCATCGAAGTCAAAAATGTACTTTCATTATTCCAATTTTACTATTTCAAAAGTTCTAAAATAAGATATAATTTTCTAAAAATTGATTGTTTTCTCCCAAAACTATCATGTCAATTGAAATAACGAAAGAATATCCTTATTATAATTTATTATTTTTACATAAAATAGTATAAAAGTAGCAAAAAAGTTCTCTTTTTAAATTTTTATTTCAAGCTCCGTGGGCGAATCAAATAAAACTTCAAATTTTAATATAGATGGAGTATAAATTTACACTTTTACTTCTTCTTTTTTTTACCACATTATTATTACAAGAAAAAAAACATTTTTAGTATGATGGTCGCGTTAAAATCTCAACGAACTCTTCATGAATATATATAAATATAAAAAATATATTTTTTATAAAACTTAAAAATAAAAAACTTTTTGAAAACAAAAAATCAACAAGTTTAGGACAAAAAACATTTTCTTGAACTTTTCAAAAGAAAGAAAACCCCCAAATGTAAAAAAAATTTCATGGACAAAAAGAAACTACCCAAAAACTACACTTGTAATATCATTTAAAAAAAATAAAATAAAATAAAATGGTATTTATACCTTAGCCTGAAATTCAGAAGGGAATATACAAAACAAAAGGCAGCTGCAGCATCTGCATTTGCTTTCCAAAAAATTTCTTCCATTCCCTCCTTTTTTCATTTCTTTATATTTCTTTTCCATCCCCAAGACGCGTTTGCTTTAGATCCACGGAGAGTACCCCACGTATGCCCCTCCCCCACCCACCCCCACCCACATCTTTTAGGGCCCCACAGTTTGCAAAAAAGTCAAAATGCACCACAAACTTCCGAAGGGAAATTGGGTTGGATCTGTCTTCTTCTTCAATTTTTAATTCCCTCCCTTTTTCTTTTTTAATTAATTTGTTTTTGTTGTTTTCATTTTTCTTTATTAAAAGTCTTTTTCTAAGGATGGAGAAGCTGTTCATATGAATAAACCTTAAGTGAGAATAATTAAATCGTACTTATACTTGGCGTGGATTTCTCCTATACAACGGTACCGTCCCCTAGTGGTTGTAATGAATGGAAACGGGTGAAAAATGGGGAATTTATTTAGAGGATATTAAATTTTTTTTGATATATTATGATTTTTTTAGAATAGATATTTTAAGTTCTAGCAGTTAATATAGTTTCTGTTGATTGATTTTTCAAGTTTATATGTTACTTATACTTTATTATATATATTTATACATTTGGGTGCTTAGAGTTTGTTATGGTCCAAACTCCAAATTTCATATATATAAGAATGACAACAGTGCTATTGAATTAATTAATCTCTCATACTAATTATGTCTATTTAGATCTCATAGATTTTAATAAATACTATACTTTTCTCTTAAGCCAATATTTCATTTTATGATATATATATATTTATATATTTAAAGAATTATAGGTACGAATTGTATGTTTTGAATTATATATTTTAGGAGAATGAATTTTGGGAGTGGGGTTGGAGAATATGAAATTTGTGTTGGAAAATATGATGTATGTTTGTTTATATTTTGAGAATAATTAAAAAATTATTTTAGAGAGTTTTGATATGTTTATTTATATTTTGAGAGAATAATTTTTTTTCTATAACAGTTAAATCAATATTTTTTTATTGAATTGTTGGGGATGAAAATGAAATTAAATAATATTTTTTATTATAAAAATAATAATAAAATATATAATATATATTTGTGATGATTGGGTATAATTTTTTAATTATAAAAATAAAAACAAAATATTATGATATGTATATATATGTATGTGAGATTTTTGATAATAAGTCAATTGATTTGAATGAGTATTTTGGAAATTAGTATTTATTGTTTTGGCCAAAAAATGGCCCATATATTTCGTTATCTTTTTTTAAAATAAATTTATTTTGACAAAATATAAGCAAAACATAGCTATAGATTTCTTGACTAGTATTCTCCCTAATAGTAAAATGTGGGATTGCGTGATTTTTCATAATATTATGCTATCAATCTAAACACATATACAGGTAAATAAAATACTAAATACTCATATTATTATGTATAATTTAAATTATTATAACTCATTTTGATGTATGTGAATTAATTTATTTATTCATCATACACATATTAAAAATTTATTAAAATTTAAACTTTCAATCATATATATCTATATATGAGAAAGTAATAAACTTAGGTCAATTAAATACTTGGCATCTTGACTTATACTACTTGGACAACACATGGTGAGCCTAATAAATTTTTACATTTACTTTCTTTTAGGTGTCTCCTCTCAAGTGGCTGTGCCACCTCATTGAGTGATGATGTGGCATTGAGTAGACTAATGGCCCTCTCTCTCACTTTTGTGTGTGTGTTAGTTTTTGAAATTGTTATTTAATTCTCAATAGTCCAATTAGTCTACCTTGGATCCAAGAAAAACATTTAAGAATGGTTTAATCAATCTGAAAAAGATATAGCAATTGGGGGAAGTCTTTCAATTTGCAGCTGAGTAGTTGACTTTTATTGTAGATTTAGTGTCTCATTATTGAGGTGTACAATTTTGAACTTAACCAAATACACAATTGTTATAATCCCTCTGATTTTCAAGCCCAAATGCAGCTGTGGTTGGCCCCAATTCATAACTGACTATAGACACAATTATATATTTCTCCTTTATTCTATCTTGCTATTTATTTGGTTGGATTGATTATAAACAATCAAATCCATATGAATATTCAAAATTTATATTTATATGGATAATTTTCATAATAAATTAATCTACCATCACCCATGGGATTATTTGTCATACCAGCCAAATAATATCATAATAATAAAAAATTATACAAATTATTATATGATAAATAATCGTAAGACAACTTAAAAATCCAACCAAACTAGTGCTTAGTGTTATTTATACCACCAGTATATATTTTGGGAAGTTTTGTTACCAGTACTCTATATTGTTTTATCAGATAAAAAATTTTGAATTTGAACTTAATGTCGCATTAACTTGAAAATTCACATAAAAGTTCGAGTTTAATCGGATCAATTTAAGTTGAACTTTGGTTTTCATTGAACTATCTAAGTTCAAGAAATTAGGTGACTCATTGAGTTTGGATTCGAACTCGAATTCTGACTTCATATATATATATATATATATATATGTTTTGAGTTGAATTTAAGATCTTTTCATTAAACTCTTTAAATTAGGCTTTTAGCATATTTATATAAAAGACAGCCACATAAATGCACCATAAAATTAT
The DNA here is from genome assembly GCA_014898725.1 of Jacaranda copaia. Lineage (NCBI taxonomy): Eukaryota > Viridiplantae > Streptophyta > Magnoliopsida > Lamiales > Bignoniaceae > Jacaranda > Jacaranda copaia. The sequence continues at coordinate 703,323 of JACGDI010005269.1, read as the reverse complement.
CTTCATGCATACAAGGCAACCCATGTTACAAATTCATTTCCTTCTAACCAAGTTGCTTTGTTCTTTAACACAATACTATCAAAGAATATTTCCACCCAAGTTGCTAATCCTGCTAAAAAAAAATTTATTGGATTTCTTTATGTGGCACCCCTTTTTATATGCCAAGATTCTCACACATTCATGTGATCTTGCCCACCCAGTTGGTCCCTATCATAAAGTAAATAAATGAATTGGGTTAGGTTCTATATTGTCATCAAGTGTGCCCCTCAGCATCAAATTTCCATATTTTAACCAGCCAGCTTAACAAGATAGGAAGATTAAGACAGAGAAGAAGGAAATTCTAGAGACCAATAGTGCGAAAAGCACAATTAAAGCAAAGCCCAAATTGCCAAATTGCTACCAGATGTCTCATTGAAGTACCGCATTAAGGACACACTTTGCCGAAGAAAATGTGGCTAGGAATTCAAAAACTTTATTGTCTTATCAAGATTCTACTTTCTTACAATTGTATTGCAATTTCTTGGGATGTGAGCTCATTCATGTTATTTTCTCTTTGCCATATCAATTGTGACCAAATTTTCTCAATGCTACCGAGGTTCAGTCATGTCAAAATATTATTCTATTAATATATATTTAGTCAGAAATTTATTTTGACAAAAAACATCTTAAAAAGTAAAAGAAAATAAATCACTTATAAACTATTTTAAAACCCTAAACTTTTTTAGATGTGGAATAAAATTGATTATCATTACATGCAATTATAAATCATATGATTCTGTTAAAAAATTACCTTAAATGATAAGAGAAAATTACCTTAAATGATAAGAGAAAATGTACCACTTATAAATTATTTCATAACCTCAATTCCTCATAGGCGAGATAAAGCTGTTATTAGCACATGCAATTAACATTGATCATATGTTTTTACTAAAACACATAGGAAAATAAAATTCTTACTATAGCTCCTAGAAGCCTTAATGATATATTTATTTTGATGATAGGGGAATTTGATCACCTGGCTTGTCTCCCAAAAATAAAAACAGGGAAACAATTTGATAATTTCATACTAATCTTCAAAGGGATAGACTTCTAATAATGGGCTGCTTTTGGTTTGATCTCAGAATTTTCAAGGTATATAATGAATCCTGAGAGATTTTAAAGTAACCACATGTGATGATGCAGTTAATTTGGGTAATTCAATTAATCTAGTATCAAGATTCAATTAAACTGAATTGGGTTAAGAAAATATAATCCATTGGAAGGTATGATGACCTACGAGATGTAAATCATTTAGACAACACAAACAAAGCAGTTGTAGATTTGAATCCCACAAAGGTAGTTCGAGGCAGCATTTGAAGAGGAGCTATGCTATTTCAGCAAACAAAATTTGTGATCCTACTAAGAACAGAATTAATCAAATGAATGCAGTTAGCTGGATTTCCCAATACAATTTTACCGACAAAAACTGAAATTCCTGCCTATTAATATATTATGCGCCAGAAGAGCCAATCATCGTATTGATAAAGATACAAACAAGTAATTCGGAAAACAGGAAATGGTAAACAAGGCATAAGTTAATGATATTTGCTCCATGTATGAAAAACCAAAAGAATCCAACTTTCTCGCTTGCTGTGATGAGTTCCAACACAGCTAAGAGGAGTGAGTTCACAAAAATGATGGCCAAAATCACAATTTTATTTGCTTTAAAGGCAAATACCTGACAATATAATGCAAAGAAAAGCAAAATCACCACACACTTACTTATTTATTGCTTCATTTCTCGAAGGGGGAGGAAGAAGGAGAGAGATGTGTCTATATTTTGAGTTTTGCTTCCATCAAAGAAGCAATACTCTTGACATGTAACAAACATATGCAAGCAATCAAGCAGTTAATCTACATTCAAGTTCAAAAACCATGACAGTTTACTCACAAGCAAAAAAAAAAATGAATAACCAAAAAAGCACTTAACTATACCAAAAAAAACCACAACTGAACTACTTGGCCATGGCTCCTGTCATGATAGCCTCCAGTTGTTCGAGTAAAACTATGAATATCATGACTGCATAACTTTATTTTGTGTGACACAAGCTGGTGCCTTAAATGCTTGGCACTTCCATAGTGATGTCCTCTCAACAGGCGTCAAACTATTGCCAGAAGTTCCTACCGGAAACAGGGGCTGATTGCCCTCTGCAGTACTGCTGATGTTGTCTTCAGATTGTGGCATGTCTTGAGGTTTCAGCTCCTCCTTGGGGCTGGTTTGATCCCTGAAACTACAAATGCTCAAGGGCAATTTCTTCTGCTTAATTCTTCCTCTCTTTTTACCCAAAGTATCCAATGATTCAGAAACCTTATCCTTTGATGGAATCCTCACCTCGCTATTTTCCAACTTCAGCTGATCAGTTTTACTGGGTTGGCATCCTTCCCAATTATCCAACATCAGTTTATCATCTCCGTCGGGTTTTGATGCATTTAAATCTACCATAATCATGTCTATCTCCTTTACAGGACCTTCAATATCTACTTCTATTACACCATTACCATTGATTGGAGTGGTGGAAGGTTGATTCCCTCCCCCAGGTGGATCTTCACTGTGAATACCAGTTTTCCCAGAAGGATCAGAGCTCTTCAGTCTCTTGTGCTTTTGATTCTTTGAATCAGAACCTGATGAGTTCTTCAAAATTCTCGGGGAACTATTGATGGCTCGATGCAACTTGCGGGCCAATTCTTCATCTGTTCTACAATTAGTGTTGCCTTTGTTTTTATTGTACAGTGCTTGGACAGGTACATGCTTCTTCATCTTATTCTTTCTTAGACATTTTTCTTTGTTGGCAGCCTCCTCCGAAAGAGTGGCAACAAGATCCAAGGCAGTCTTGGCAGCAGCCATTGCCTTAGCTGCTTTTGCAGCCTTCTCTTCAGCATTAGCCCTTGCAGCCTCTGCAACCTTTACAGCTTCTATAGCAGCACATTTAGAGGCTTCAACAATCTCCTCATTTGAGAGATTAGGGTTACTGAAGTGAGACCTCAATAGATTATTAAGACGGGTATTATATTCACTCTGAGCACTGCGAGAAGTAGACAATGCAGGGGTATTAACATCAGAACTCTGTCTCTTCAACCCAGCCAAAAGCCGCTTCCGAGGTGGCAAATGGGCGTCTGCATCCAAGTGATTAACATCACACATATTTGTCTCCATTTTTTTCTACATCTATCGGCTAACAAATTGCTCACAAACCTTCACACTGTAATCAAGGAATAAATTTTCAAACCATTAGCAAGCAATTCTCAGCTAAACCAACCTAAGTTCATATTCATCAAAACTTCCAAAAACCCACATGAGATTGTGCATACTTTCCCTTAAAACAAACATAATCTAACCCATCAAACAAAAGTGGTGGAAATTAAACAGAAATTGAAATTCATATCAGACCCAGAAGAAAAAGATGGTTCCATCCTCAAAAAACAGTAAGCAGACTAACATGAGGAGAAAAAACATCAAGCTGATTTGAAACTAGGAACTTCCCAACCAATTGAATACGGGACAAAAAACATTACAATACTGCCGATTTGCCATACACAATCTGATTGAGCTAAAATTTTTCATCAGAAATTCTCCATGCATCAAGAAAGTGAATCAAACACAACTAAATGTAATCCAAATGGAAATTTTTAGCAATTCCCTGAGGTTGTAAGCAGAGCTGAAATTAGGGTTTCTAGAGAGAAAATATATATACATGGAAGAAAACCTAGGGTTTCTTCTGGAAACACAGATCTATACTAGAAAATTTAGCGCCAAATCAAAAATTCAAAGCAGATTTCTTCCCTGATGGCGATGACAAACAAAAACAACCAATTAACAAACTAAGAGTAGATTATCGGGAAAAAAAAAGAAGAAAAAAGAAACAAATACAACTATTTTTTCAATTCATATACCTGTAAAACGCTACAAAATCAATGATAGAAAATCAGATTATTCGTCTTCCTCCTGTGATGTTCAACTCTCACAAAATCCTGCTACAAAAAAATTCCAGAAATAAAAAACTAATTTAAGCCCTCAGATTCATCCAGCTTCCTCTACTCCAATTCCCATTACAATCAGCAAAACAAAGCGGTACTAAGAACAAAACCGAGAAAATGCGCCGCCGTGCCAGGCGGTGATTGGATTAATGAACGGCGAATGATAGCCGTCCGATCATTGAAATTATAACAGTGAGCTGCCTTTTGATGATTTCTTATGTAAGAATTCAAGATTGTTGTATTGTTTTCATCTTCTTCTGTGAAGGATTTTGTTAGAAAATTTTAGGCATTTGTTTTTGCAAGAGGAGATGAGCCCTGAAGTGATTTCACCACTTATTTCTGGAGACGTTTGACGAAATTACCCTCGTGGATTTGGTTGATGTGATGAAAATACCCCTCTGTTGCCCTAAACATCAATTTCTCAACATTTATCTCTACATTTTTATAGACCAACTACCATTAAATATGAATAAATTTTTGTTGAAGTAATGTTTACTTTGTCAATTTATGGGGACCATTACGTGAAACATGCCAAATTAAAATACATTTTGACAAGCTATTTTTGAATTTTGATTTAAACCTAACCTATGATCCATGTACGTAATTATAAAATTATGTTGTTCCGAATTTTTTGTAGTTCAAATCGAATGTATATTCATATTAAAATAAATTACATGAGAGGTGCGACAATATTTCTTCTAAGCATATGCAAAATATGTGATAAATATAATTTACTTAGCATACAAAAATTATTACCAGAGTGATTGAGTATATTTAAATATAAGAAAAATTAGATTTCATCGAGCAAACGTTCTCTTGTTTATTCCTGATATTGATAATGGTATATTTTACTTTTTAGTATTATTAACTAAGAAATACTAGTTATATGTTCATTATCTAATCTAATATGTAACATACTAAAGTAAAATTTAAGAATTCTTTATATTCAAATTATAGTGTGCATGTAAGTGAAAAGTATGAGAACTTCTATTTTGTATTTGAAAAACTCTATCAAAAAAACTTTAACCATTTTAAGAAATACTAGTTATATAAACATTTCAAATTATAGCTAATCTTATTTATATCTTTGCTCATATGTATTTAAATTTAAATTTATCAAGTATTTAGTTGGTCCAATAACATTAATCTTTTGCGGGTAGTTTCAATCTTTTGAATTTATATTTTTTAAATTATATTAAACTATAATTTTATTTTATATTTTTAAAAAATCTCTTGAATTGTATTGTGGGTTGGATCAATGTGTTGGGGAAGATCTTATGATTTTATTGTAAAGCCCTATTTGATATAATGGCCCATGACCATTATGTCCTTAGAAGTAGTTGTAACAAATTTATTTAGCTTAGAACATAAGTTGATTAAATTTATCTTATCTTATGGTTGCTTAGGAGATCATTAACTTTTATTCTGATTAATTTACATAATCATTATTTCTTATACTTCTATTTTTATCAATATGGCTAAGTGAAATGTAAGTAGCAACCAAATCAATTTGTCAATAACTATGTAAGCAACAACATCATTGTGATTTTGAGTTTCAGATGTCATAAATTTTTAATAATTGCTGAATTTTTATTTTGAGGAATTTGTATTTTTATTTTTATCTTGTATTTATTTATATACACAATGCATATATAGAGTTAATTAGAATTTTAATTTTTTCTTTTTTTTTTGAAAGATAAATGATGATATATTATTAATGATAACAAAAAATAAGAGCCCGCTAAATTATATACTCTTTTAAATAATTTGTAATCCCATCACCCCTTATGATGCTTACTTTGAATCTTTTATTTTCTTTTATATATATTTTATGCAATATATAGTTTATATAAATTTTCTTTTAAAATATATAATTGACATTGATTATATACTCTCCTCGCATAAATATACATGATCTGTAAATGAAAATTGTTAAGAGTGCGTTAAGCACTTGCATCATGTCAATGGATTTTAAGAATCAGTCTAATGCATTTCAGTCATATTGTTTTAGTGTATTACATTGATAAAACAAATAAATTATGGTTTTTATATGTATATGATCTTGAATAATCTTCATCTTTTGAACTAATTTTGGAATGAGTTAGACTCAAGATCCGTTCCTTAATATATTACTATATCAATATTTTGAATTCATAAAATAGTAACAACTATACCACTCATAATGAATATATATATATATATATATCATCAAATAACACATATACAATAAAGAACTATTATAAAAATAAACTAACCACTTCCATTTAACGAACCTCAAATCCGTAACTTCTTGTTTATCAAACATCACCTTATCATTGAGACAAAAAGCTTTAAAACTGCCCTTTTGAACATTCAACTGTATTTGTAGAATTGATTGTGCTAAGTGGCCATAATTGGTCCGATGTTGATCTGAGTTCTGAAATTCGTTTGGAGAATGTTTTGGAATGAAAATGTGTTTAAATTAGTTAACGTCCACATTACTAACACGGAAGCTCCTAGCTTTGCCGGGCTGGGGCGCTGCCTTCATCTTCTCCCTAGAGTCTGATCATTGTACAGACGGCTGCACCGGCCAGAGCTCCCAGTGTAGGTGCCGCAAAATATATCCATATTGACTTAAGCGTTCGCACTGGATTCATAGAACCACCGGTAGATGTCCTGCCCCAGCCACGATCAACTAATTACGACCCCAATAAGTTACACAACATTATAAATTAATGAATGAAAATAAAAA